>OY720226.1:2547479-2992121 GCA_963082605.1 Rhodophaea formosa
GCCAACTGCGCTAAACATGCTATACCCACTTGCTGGCATAGCTCCTCCAAAAGTCCGCAGAGATGTGGCTAGCGCCGCCGAACGCAAGATCCAGGAGCGAGATCCACGACACCCTTTGTTTGGCTGGTCTCCAGCCCCACAAAGACTAAAAAGCCGCCATAGTTTCCTCGCAAGCGTAGTTGCTTTGGATGGCAATATTCATACTGAGCGGATGAAGCTGTGGGGGAGAGACCACACTGCGGCTAATTTTATCACCCCACAAGAGCATCTTCCCCCTGGCCATGATTTGCCCTAGCCCATCTGGAAATCACTCAATCGATTACGAACACAGATGGGTCGATGCAAAGACAATCTGGCAAAGTGGGGAATGATTGACAAGTCGCAAAACTGGTGCGTGTGTGGTCACTCGCCTCAAACTATGGCGCACCAACTTTCATGTCCCAAATGACCGAACACCTGCACCTTGGCCGATCTCCATACAGCTTCTGAGAAAGGCATTGAAGTGGCCCATTATTGGGCTGAAAAAAAATAGTCAATCGTACCATCGACACGAAAAGAAGAAAAAGTAGCAAATATAATTTACCCGAGTCGATACGCTAAGAAGAAGTGTGAACGAGAATCTTTACTGAGCGTTTTCGCCAATAGTGGCAGTTTTTGCCGTGTGGTTCCCGGCAGAGAAGAATAGGACCACTCCAAATCTTCCCGTGGATGTCGTAAAAGGCGACTTCATCATCAACATCAAAGAGACCTCTCCAACCCGTTTGGCCAGCGTGGAGAGTGTAGGCCAAATCCTCTGACTGCTCTGGCAGTACAGAGAGGGTCGTGCTCCTGCAGTGGAGACTAACAAAGACCTGAAGATGATGATGATGATGATGGCAGTTTTTGACAGAAACGCTGAGAAAATCGTCACGTTCTCACTTTACATTGTAAATTTAAATTAGGTATCTCTTGGATAGGCATGTAACATCCTCGTATTAATCGTCACTTACCATCAGATGGGAGACTAATGCATAATTCAATCCTATCCTAACTCCTAACTATAATATTATAAATGCGAAAGTGAGTTTATTTGTGTTTATTTTTTTATTGCTTTCTTTCACTTTATTTTTGTTTGTTTATTTCTTTCACGCCCTATCTACTGAACCGATCATCATGAAATTTTGCATACACATAGGTTAGGGTACTGAGAAGGACATAGGCTATATATCACGCGGAAGCCGCGGGTTACAGCTAGTAATTAATAAAAAAAAACAGTGCCGTGGATGTTGCCTATATCAATAAAAAAATAATTTCAATGTTCCAGAATCATGCAGAGATCCAAACGGTGGGGACGGCAGATGCATATCAATAATGAGCTGCCCTTCTCTAGCTGCTCTCCTCAACAAACCAAGCAGGACTCAAGCTGAAATAGACCTGCTCAGGAAGGCTGCTTGCGGGTTTGAAGGTTCCATCCCTAAGGTGAGTCTTGTTGGTTGCAAATTTTCATATCCGTTATTTTGTTTTCACTTCCACGCTGGTTTGGGAGAAAAGGAAAAACATGAATATACCAAAAACATAAAAAGTGGAGCAAGTAAAAGAGTTTGTGTATTTAGGATGTGTGTTTACTAGAGATGGAAGGTACGAAAGGGATATAGAAAGAAGAGTGGCTGCTGGTAATCGAGTGAATGGAGCATTGCATTCCTTTATGAACAATGGGAAGGTGTCCAATAAAGCACGTCTTGCTGTTCATCGGGGAGTGTTGTTGCCCACCCTTATATATGGAAGTGAAAGTTGGGTATGGCAGAAGAAGCATGAAAGTAGGATAAATGCGGTAGAAATGCGTGCGCTTAGGAGCATGTGTGGTGTAAATTTGAGAGATCGAGTGAGAAACGATGTAGTGCGGGAGCGATGTGGAGTAAAGAGGATGTAGTGACAAAAATTGAGAAAGGAATGTTAAGGTGGTTTGGACATGTAGAAAGGATGGATGAAAGAAGTCTCGCAAAGAAACTTTGTAAGGCAGATGTGACCGGAAGAGTAAGTCAGGGCCGGCCTAGACGCACATACCGTGACCAGATTGCGGACATTCTTGTCAAGGGTCAAGTCAGGAGTACCCGAAACCGGCGAGCATGTATGAAAAGAGTGATGGATGTAGATGAAGCGAAAGAGTTTTGTAAGGATCGTAGCAAGTGGCGGTCCTTGGTCTCTGCCTACCCCCATGGGCAAGAGGCGTGATAGTATGTATGTATGTATGAATATACCAGCTGCTTTTCTTCCCGCGCAGACCGTAAACGGTCAAGAGATTGAGCGAGAATCTAATAATCGAGGAAAGGACGTTAAAACAAGGTTAAATGCAAGTCGAACTCGCGTGGAGAAGGTTTCGTACGATGAATAAGTTTTCTGATTTGGACTCCAATTATGCCCAACCAAATTAAAATAAGTGTGTTTTTGTAAAAACTTGTAATTTTTTCTACATTTCGTTAATGGCGAATGGTCAATTTTCGTAAATTCGGTTGACTACCTTTAAAAAATAAATGCATATATTTAAGTTCCTTGCAACAATCTCTTTCAATTGTCATATCACACCTAACCGTTTACAAATCTTGTTTTAATTTTCTATTTTAGACCTCCAAATATTTTGGTCTGTTAAAATATTCGTTGGCTAACGAGAAAAACTTGTATCTTTCAGGTGTGCTGTCCACAACCGTGCTCGACGCCCGAAGGCAGGGAGGGCACCTGTGTGGACATCTACCAGTGCACTCACTTGGCGAATATGCTCAAGCCTCCCATTTCGAAGGAAGTGACGCAGTACTTACAAAAATCGAGGTAAATTGTTATTAATCTTGACGCTTATTTAGTGGCGATGCGGCTAGCAACCTATTACTATTTTGATTCCGTTTTCACCTACTTACACGCCCATCATAAAGCTAAACACGTTTAGCTTGATGCAGGGTATATGTAAAGCGTTTAGGTCTTCTACACCTGGGCTCTGTCTATCCCGCAAAGGAGAAAGACGTGACAATATATATGTATGTTTATTTAGTTTCTATCACAATATATGTATGTACGTTTCTGTACGAGTATGGTAGTAGTAGAGTTATCTCACGAAGAGTTAAAGATAAACATTGTAGTTCGGCGGCTACCGTTACCGTAAGTATCGATAATTTTGCATGAAATGATATCATTCACACAAAATGCGCTGCACTAGCCGCTGCCGCCCAACTTCAAAGTTGACCTTGCACGACTCATGCATGACTCAAGGCGACACATCATTGACAGACGTTAAAGTTTATCACAGTAGCTTCATAATTAATTACGTATATATATGACATGAGTCCACCATAAAGTTCATTAAAGAAATAGAAACAAACAAACCTACAATTAGGATCGAAATTATCTGGAAACTGGAAATAAGCGTATCTTAAAGGCATTGAAGAGCAAGGCTTGGCAAAGTTGGCAGGCATTTAGCAGAAACATGATGCAAATTACCTATGTAGGTTTTAGCAGATAATTTGAAATCCAGACTAGGCTCTGATATTCCTCTACCAATCCTAATCCACTCAGATTAAATTTTTTCATAATGTCGAAAGTATTTTCGCAGAGCACACTGAAAATGGCTAATGATGATGGTCATAATGATGTTTCCAGATGCAACGGACCAGCACAATATAGCGTGTGCTGTGGCCCCGCCACGCAGACGCAGCCGGCAAAGGTGGAGGTCGGCAACTGCGAGGAAAGGGTCTTCGCATTCCCCCCCGACCCCAGGACAGAGTGCTGTGGAATAGAAGCTAACGCTGAGAGCAAAATCATTGGTAAGTCTCTATCAAATAAATTTTACACATCACCAGCCCGTAGCATGGAACGCGCGACAACGATTATCGACTGTCGCCATCTTGTTTTTCGTAATATTAAAGAGTGAGATGGAGATAGTTTATCGCGCGATATTAACGGCGTCGCGGACGCCGTGCTACGGGTGCTGAACCAAATTGTGGTCATCTTCAATAGCATGTCCGTTGGTTGATAGGATGGGTGCGGGTACGCGCGCCCAACTTCCTAACTAACGCCTTTATAATATTAGTTGGGATAAAGTTGGGATGGGATATGTTTGTATAGCAATAGTAACTTAATGCTATCGCTTCCATCTTTTCAGGCGGAGAACGAGCAGGAATCGACGAGTATCCGTGGCTGGTCATCATCGAGTACGTCAAAGACAACAGGATCAAGCTGCTCTGCGGTGGAACACTCATCAGCTCTAGATACGTGCTGACAGCAGGTCATTGTCTGGCTGGACCCGTTTTGGACGCGGGCACACCGTAAGTTTTGTCATTATTGTTTTCATCATGTCATTCAGAGTGGTTATGAGAATCATCATCATCAAGCCTTTTTTTAGTCTCCACTGCAATACTGACCCTCTCTGTGCTACCAGAGCCAGAGCAGTCAAGAGGATTTGGCCTACACTGTCCACGCTGGCCAGACGGGTTGAATAGGTCTCTTTTATGTTTATAAGCTTTGTTTAGCTTGTGTTTCAACGTCATCTACGAGAAGACTTGGAGTGGTCCTATTCTACTCTGCCGGAAACCTCACTGCTAACGGGGTACAGCACGGGGTTATGAGAATTATCATGTACACTATTCTCTGCAAAGAGCAATCCTGACATGACTTTGCCTGATGACTACTCTTTTTATTTTCAGAAAAAATGTTCGGCTCGGTGAATACGACACGACCAACAACGGCCCTGACTGCGTTGAAGCGTCTGGGGGCGGGCAGGACTGCAACGAGCCCGTCAAGATCGTGGCCATCGAGAGGACCATTCCGCATCCCGAGTACGACATCTTGGCGAAGAAGAACGACATTGGACTTATCAGGCTCAAGGAAAACGCACCTTATACAGGTCAGTTTGAATTCATTTAGGCTACAGAAGTTGTCATTCTGAAAATTGAATCTGAGCAAATGCAATGATCGCAAATTCTTTTTCAAGTTAATTGCAGTATGGGTATTTTTTTAATAGAGCACATAGCTCCATCTGTGTATAGTTGTTATGCAACTCTAGTTTGTATAAAACTTCGTGGATACGTCAACGATAACTATATTTTGGGCTAGCAACTGCTGTAAATGTGTAAACCAATATTTAACAAACTTGACTATACCTATCAATGCCTCTCTTTCAGACTTCATCCGACCGATCTGCCTGCCAGACACCGACGTGACCCTCCAACCGCCCCCCTTCAACCTGACGGCTGCCGGCTGGGGGGCTGTCAATGAGACTGTCAGCAAAAGCGCCGTCAAGTTATATGTGGACCTGCCTATGGTCAACAAACAGGTAAGGCACTTCGCCCAGGCGTAGGAAAGGCACAAACGTGACCCTCCAACCGCCCTCCTTCAACCTGACGGCTGCAGGCTGGGGGGCTGTCAATAAGACTGTCAGCAAGAGCGCCGTCAATTTATATGTGGACCTGCCTATGGTCAATAAACAGGTAAAACACTTCGCCCAGGCGTAGGAAAGGCACTAATGCGCATTTTAAAACCAAATATTTCGGAAACGGATCCCTAAATCGAAAAATGGTGTTCTCAACCTCACAATATTTTTGAAAGACCTATTTAACGATACCCCACACGATGGGTAAATAGAGAAAAACAAATTACTCCCCCACTTTACTTGTATAGGAGCTACCCTAAAAAAAATATTTTCAAGATTTTATTCTACCACTTTTTTGCCATGATTAATATACATACCCATACCAAATTACAGCTTTCTAGTACTTATAGTCTCTGCGTAAACCGCGTACGGACAGACAGACAGACAGACAGACATGGCGCAACTATAAGGGTTCCTTGTTTACTACGGAACCCTAAAAAAAATGTAATTTAACATGCAGGTATTTTGGTTTCATTACTGTTAATCTGTATGTAATTTTTAATATATAAATAAATATTAGAGATGTGCCGATCATGACTTTGGCCGACTAGCCGATAGCCGATTAATCGGTTGTAAAGAGGCCGATTAATCGGCCGACTAATCGGCCAAGCCGATCATTGTTTCGTGAGCGCTCGGCAATATCCGTGACGCTTTGTTGACTCGCGCCAATCGCACTCGTCGCCCGCGCCACCGCCGCTGCTTGTGTGCGAGTTCTGGAGTGCTATTTTTGAACGCGGGACACTCGTCTTCGAACGATTTTCCCATACAAAAATCATTGGAAGACGAGTGTCCCGCGTTAAAATAGTACCCCTGACATGTGTCGAGCTCCGTGGCGCAGTGGTCAACACGCCAGCCTGCGACACGGAGGTCCCGGGTTCGATCCCCGGTCAGGTCAAGATGGAAAATGATCTTTTTCAGATTGACCTGGGTCTTGGATGTTTATCTATATAAGTATATATTATAAAATATAGTATCTCGTTGAGTTAGTATCCCACGATACAAGTTCACAACTTACTGTGGGGCTAGCTCAATTTGTGTGATATGTCCCTGTATGAGCTATCATCTCATACATTTTAGCTAACAGTTTATACCTACATACGCAGTAAGAATATTTTAACCTACATTCAAACTATCGGAATAAGCAACATTACTATTAAGCAATATGTATTTACGTCAATCGAATAGTGATCTTAGCGTTAGGTGAAATCAATAAATTTAGTGTACAGAAATCACTCGTCGGGTTTGGTTATTCTCTCCGGAGTTCCTCCCGCCTAGCTAGCATCCCTTCCAGCTCAACTCAGCTAACTTAACTAGCTCTGTGTGTGTGGTTATCCCATACATAGTGGTCCTTCGAGCAACGTTTAGCGGGACCTTTCGCGAGTTTTTCTCCCTCGGTCTCGCGTACTTTGAACTAGCGCGTGTGGACTAGTTAGAGTTCACTCTCCGCGTGACGGGACGGCGTTCTTGAACTTTCGTTACCTCCGCGGAATCTCAGCATACTTTTGGGGAAAGTGTTCGCGACTCGGCGACACTCCTCGCAGCTTCAGCTACAGCAATCTTCAGCATCAATAGCAACATCAGCTTCACTCATCCTTGCGTGGATTGTAAAACGCGCAAGCAGCAGCTTATCAAGTAAGATCTTTCCTGTTTATTACTACTCAAGCTATTACAATGTCGAATGTCCAAGCGGTATTTGACCGCCAAAGCGAGCTCGTCACCAATATCCAGCAAATCGGTACCAACTTTAGCAAGGACTCCGCTCATAGGAAAACCTCAGAATATTTGAAGATACGCTTAGAGTCTTTAGATAGCCTCTGGGGAGAGTTCGAACGTAATCATTTGCGGTTAGAGACGTTAGATATTAAAGATCAAAGATATTTTCAGGATTCAATTTTTGAGCGCACTAAGCAATATTATACTGATCTTCGTGCGAAAATAGCTACGTACGAACCTTACAAGCGAGAACAACCCTCTGGATCGCCTCCGGAGGAGAAATATAACACTAGTAAAATAGACGAGCTTTTATCGAGACAAAGAACTAACTTCCGAGCATTCCAGCGTATGACATCGAGCATTCAGCTTAGTGAAATTAGCGAAAAATGGGAGTTAGATGACGAGCTTAAAAATCTGCAATCCATTTGGAAAACTATTGATAATCTACATTTAGATATAGATAATGTTCTGGAAGGTGAAGATGAAGTGTATCTTAACGAATTTTTAAAACATGAGACGGAATTTAAGCGAATAAAGAGAGGTTTGAATCAAAAACTAGCTGCTACCTCTCACTTACAGCATGCCACCCCTTTGTTAGAGATTCCGGTTTTCACAGGCCGGTACAATTTTTGGCCCACGTTTTTTGATCTTTTCTCTGAATCTATACATAACAATAAATTCCTGTCCAAAGCACAAAAAATGCAACACCTTAAAGGCAAATTAAAAGGAGAGCCTGAGCGCCTAATCCAACACTTAAATATTTCAGCTGAAAATTATGATATAGCATGGGAAATATTGACCCATCGCTACAACAATACACACTTGTTATTTACAAACCAGATCGAAACTTTTCTTAACCAACCTATAAGCAAGCCGACATCGCACGATATCAAACGTCTTTACGACACTTCAACTGAATGTATTCATGCGATTCACAATCTTGGGGTAGATACAACGACTTGGGATCCGATTCTCGCTCATCTTATCACAAAGAAGATGGACAATGAGACTTTAATTGATTATAAAGAAGCGCGTAAGTCTCCCCGGGAGTTAGCCTCACTAGACGAATTAATGCAGTTTTTAGAGAGCAAATACATCGCACTTGAACCTAGCACCCAAAGATGGGAAAAAACTCATTCTTTTAATTCCTCAAAACAAGCTAGCAATTTTTCTAAACCACATTTAAGGAATCCTTATAACACTAACAGGACTCCGTTCAGAGGATTTCAAGCTGCCCATGCTTCAACAATTACAAGATGTCCCTTATGTAATTTAGAACACGAACTCTATAAATGTAATAAATTTTTAAATATGTCGCCGGGTTACAAAATGAAAACAATTTCGCAACTTCAAGTCTGTAAAAACTGCCTATTTAAACATAATAGTAATAAATGCGTGTCTATTAAAAAATGTAAATATTGCAACAACGCGCATCACACAACCGTGCATGATTGTTTTTCTGGGTCACCGGTGCAAAGTTCTTCGTTCGCGAAGGAGCAACCTACGGCTATCGCCTCGACTTCGTCAAATCGTGTCGACAACAACAGGTCCTTTGCCACCAACAATGTTTGCGCGGCTGATGAAGAAGTCTTATTAGCTACCGTTCTACTGAATGTAAAAGCTATTGACGGCAATTACATAACATTACGTTGTCTATTGGATCAAGGTTCCCAATTAAATCTGATCTCTGAAAATGCAGCCCAACGGTTAGGATTGCCTAGGCGTAGGTTTAGTGCATCGTTAGCAGGTGTCGGCGCCACTCCTAAACATAGCAAAAGTATAGTTATACTAGACTGCCAATCAATCTACGAGGACTACAACTTTACTACAGAAGCAGCTGTCATTCCTCGTTTAGTAACGGACCTGCCAAATGTCTCATTTTCAAAGCAATCGTGGCCTCATCTCAAACACATGAGACTAGCAGATCCTGACTACAACATTTCAAAACCCATCGATATTTTACTAGACGCTAGCGTATACTCAGAAATTATTATGAGTGGATTAGTCAAAGGATCTCAAGACGCCCCGATAGCTCAACAAACAAAACTAGGGTGGATCTTGTCGGGTACCGTTAAGACTTTCAACTGTAATGTGGTCATCAACGATTTGGAGGAAATAGCCAAATATTGGGAAATGGAAGAAATTCCAAGCACAGCATCCGAGCTTAGTGAGGCAGATAAATACTGTGAGGAACATTATCAGGCCACCACTAGACGCCTGAAAAATGGTAGGTACGAAGTAGCCTTACCTATGAAAAGGAATTACGAAGAACTTCTCGGTTCGTCGAAGGGAAAAGCTATAGCTCAATTTAAGCACCTAGAAAGCAAACTTATAAAGGATACATCATATTCAGAAAGTTACATACAATTTATGAATGACTTCCTAAAACTTAATCACATGCGTCCAGCAGGCCCTAGCGAAAGCCCTAAATGCTTTCTTCCTCACCACGGAGTAATAAAAGCAGATTCGACTACAACTAAATTACGTGTAGTTTTCAACGCGTCGTCAAAAACCAGCTCAGGACTTAGCCTCAACGATCTTATGGAGTGCGGTCCAAATTTACAGCAAGATCTTCCAACTTTATTATTAAATTGGAGAAAGTTTAAATATGTGTCAAGTTGCGACATTCAAATGATGTTTCGTCAGATTATGATGAGACCTAGTGATCAGCACCTTCAATCCATCATCTGGAGGCAGCATCCACATGAGCCACTCCAGGAATATCTCCTTACTACGGTAGTATATGGAACAAAAGCTGCTCCGTTTTTAGCTATGCGAACTCTAAGGCAGATCGCTGACGACGATGGAGATAAATACCCCCTGGCAGCTTCAACTTTAAGAAACAGCTGTTACATGGATGATATCCTGTTAGGAGAGAATACAATTACAGCTACAAAGGAGCTACAGAATCAGCTGATCGCAATTTTAAAGGGAGCAGGGATGAATTTACGAAAATGGTCCGCCAATGACCCACAGCTATTAAAGGATTTGCCATCTGAACAGCTCGATAAGCCTTTCGACTTTAGACATCCGGAGTCTAGAAAAACATTAGGTCTACGGTGGATACCCACGACTGATTCATTCGTCTTTTCGTACGACATTGGCACGTCAAAACAATGTAACTCGAAACGACAACTCCTTTCGGCTATATCTAAAATATTCGATCCGTTAGGTTGGCTCTCACCGCTTACTGTTAGAGCTAAACTTCTATTCCAAAAAACTTGGGCTTCTAACATTGGATGGGACGACGCTATCCCTTTAGATATCCAAAACGAATGGATTCAGCTTCAGCAAGACCTTTCAAACATTAGCCAATTTGTCATACCCCGATACTTAGGTAATATAAATAAAAACTATCAATTACACGGGTTTTGCGACGCCTCGGAAAAAGCTTATGCTTGCGCTGTATACTTAGTAGCATGCGACAATAAAGGCGAGTACACAACGAGACTTGTGACAGCACGTACAAAATTATGCCCAATGAAGAAGAAGGTTTCACTGGCACGATTAGAACTATGTGGCGCTCTACTTCTAGCACAGCTGATAAAAAGCATCAAAACCTCATTCGACGTCTCGGAAATTTTTGCGTGGACCGACTCAACCATAGTTTTGGGTTGGCTTCAAGGCGACATTAATCGATGGAAGCAGTTCGTAGCAAACCGAGTCCAACTAATTAAGGAAATCATCCCAGGTGACAGGTGGAACCACGTGAAATCTGAAGACAATGCTGCTGATTGTGCCACTCGGGGAGCTACTGTCGCCAAGCTTCAAACAAGTACTCTTTGGTGGAACGGACCAGAATGGTTAATTAATTTTGATGCAAACAATGTTAGAAAACAAACTTACAATACACCCACTCTGGAAGCGAAACCAACTAGCGTAAACTTAGCCCTACAAACAAGCTCCAATTTCATTGATAATTTATTATTAAATAATAGCTCCATCACACGTGCCGTAAAGATACTAGGTTGGGTATTACGTTTCAAGGCAGCTCTACGTCAAACGACAAGGAACTATGACGCATACCTAACAGCTGAGGAAATTGGAAACGCATATAAATACATAATTAAACAAGTGCAATCAAACGAATTAGGTAGTGATATTTTAGATATTAAAAATAAAGGACATGTCCGTCCTAATAGCAAGCTTACAAATTTACACCCATACTCAGACGAAGAAGGAATCCTGAGAGTAGGAGGGCGTCTTAGCTACGCCAACATAAGCAGCATGTCAAAGCATCCGATTATACTAAGTAGCCACGGTAGATTCACTAACCTTATTATTCAGCAAGCACACATCACTACGCTACACGGAGGTCCACGCCTTACCCTTTCATACGTAAGAGAAAAATACTGGATTATTGGTGGAATGAGAACAGTCAAGCGACAGCTGCGCCTGTGCGTTAAATGTCGGCGTTTTAGCCAAGATAAACACCAACAAATCATGGCCGATCTGCCCCGGGTAAGAGTTACACCCGCTAGACCATTCAGCAACTCCGCCTGCGATTTCTGCGGCTACTTTGATCTTAAACTCAACAAGGGTCGAGGAGTCACAACATACAAAGGATACGTAGCCGTCTTCATCTGCCTAGCAACTAAGGCTGTTCACCTTGAACTAGTGACAGATCTTAGCACTCCAGCTTTCTTAGCAGCGTTTCGTCGTTTTTGCGCGCGGAGAGGGACGCCTCGTCGCATGTATAGCGACAATGGAACGAATTTTGTGGGAGCCAAACGGGCATTAGATAGGGAATACAAGGAAATTGTACGGACGATCAACCAAGACTTCTTTAGCAACCTTGCCGAATTTAACATAGATTGGTCTTTTAACTGTCCAAGTTGGGCTTCAGCCGGGGGTATCTGGGAAGCAGCAGTCAAAAGTTTCAAACGTCACCTGAAGCGTGTCTTGGGACAGCAGAAACTTACCTATGAAGAGTTTACTACTTTACTCCATCAGATAGAGGCCTGTCTAAATTCACGGCCTCTATATCCTCTAACAGAAAATCCTGACGACTCTTACCTTACACCGGGACATTTTTTAATAGGCGATTCATTGCTATCAAGGCCCCAAATGGACCCAAACCACCTCAGCTTACCAACGCGTTGGCAACTCGTTCAGAGCATGAATACACAATTTTGGAAATTATGGTCAGCGGACTACCTTCAGCATCTACAAGAACGGTCTAAATGGAAGCAACCTGTTAAAAACTTAGAAATCAATGACATAGTCCTAATAAAAGAAGATAACATGCCCCCTGGCAAATGGGCATTAGGTAGAATCCAGGAGCTCCATCCCGGAAAGGATGGATATGTCCGAGTGGTATCCCTCAGAGCAAAAGGCGGCGTAATCAAGCGTCCTATAACAAAACTTTTACGGCTGCCTGTAGCAAATGAAGAAAACGACACTCCGACGAACAATCCTATACATACTATAGAGCAAAAGCAAACTGTACAGATAGAGCAACCGTCGGCAACTGTAAGGACTAGGAGAAAACCTAAAATATTTTCAAACTTTGTAACTATTGCACTTTTATTATTAGGTACTTTTATACCTCCGTCTACACAAAATAACATTTCGTCGAGCACAACGTCGCTAAATGATGGCTACTCATTATACTTTGATAAGATTTCTAATATGAGGTATATTCGGGACGAATGGAAGCTAGTCGTTTACTACAATTTAACCAACTACTTCCAAGCTATTGAAGATATGGATATTTATATAAAAAATCTAACTGATATAGGCATGTCTATGAAATGCAACTCTCCATTTCGAAGGATATCCGATCAACTTGCTCACGAATTAACGGAAATTGAACACTACAATCAGCTACTCTTAAGCTACAACAACAGACGGCAGAAAAGAGGATTAATAAACGGGGTTGGCAGCGTAGCCAACTACTTATTCGGCGTACTAGACGATAACTTTGCACAGCAATACGCCAAAGACATTGAAAAAGTATCTTCAAACGAGAATCATCTTCAGCAGCTCATTAGAAACCAAACGCTCGTCATCGAAGCCGAATCGAACATTGTAAAGCGCAACGAGCAAATAATGAACAAACAATTTTCTCTCATCAAAGAACATTTACACGAAACCTCGTCCGAAATTAACCAATTGCACTCTGACGTCAATCATGGTCTTTATTTCACATCTTCAGCTTTAGCCGCGAACATCATACTCGAGCACTTGAGAAGAACGCAAGACTCGCTTATCAATACTATCACCGACATTACTCACGGCAGCTTTGATACCCACCTGCTATCAATAGAACAACTTGAGGAGCAGATTAAATTTATTTCCAACCAGTTACAGGATGATCTTAAACTAGCAGTGGGAAAAGAAAATATTCGCGAGTTGTTTAAAATAGTAAAGGTGTTCGTAAAGGTACACAAAAACTACCTAATCATCGAAATAAGGATCCCAGTCGTTAGTAAAGAAGAATATGAACTCGATAAAATAATTAGCGTGCCTCAGAATGATGGCGCCCATTCCTTTATTACAATACCAAAATTCCCATACTTAGCATTCAACCTTCATAAAGAAAATGTAGTGTTCCTCACCAACTTCGATCTACAACATTGTTTACACGTGTCGGAAGAAGATTTGATGTGTAGTTTGGACAAGGCACATTATAACTTAGATCTCCAGCAGCATATCTGCAATCTTACCTTAATTAATACGGAAAAAATAACATCACCTTGTACTCACGAGCAGGTGCCGTGTATAAACAGATGGGTCAAGTTACATCGGCCGAACTTGTTGCTCTACTCATGTTGCGACAAATGCAACGCTCGCATATTTTGCCCGTCCGAGGTTACAACTAAGACACTGACGGGCAACGGCCTTTTCAATTTAGGTCAAGGTTGCACTTTAAAAAGCGATTCCTTCACTATTTACTCACATAACAATTTCCTGAAAACCTTAAACGTCCAATCCTACTTCGAAGCCCCAGAGGTTTCTATCTTAAATACTCTTATCAATAGTTCTCTACCAGCATATGATTTTACTACGGAAAATCACGAGCAACTCTATCATCAGATTAAGGATGAGATTGAAAATCTCAAGCAAGCATCTTACCCTGAGCTTACTATCCACGACTTCCATCAGTACGCAGTTAGCTATGCGTGTCTAGCAATACTTCTAACCTTGGGAATCATAACAGTATGTGTACTTGTAATGAGGAGACGACGTCGACAGCGCCCGGTAACAGCCGCCCTCCCTGCAACCAGCAGGGCGGGAATCTCCACGAGTAAAACGAACTACAGTGGTCATGAGCTTAGTGAAAATCGTGTTTCGGGTTGTGAAAGTAGTGAATGCCGTAAATGTGTGAGAATAAGCGCAGAAAACAGTTCGTCCCTATCGATACAGCCGGGTTTTGTGTCAATTCCAATTCCAACGGATAGTTACGGAGAATCCGTGAGACCTATCGAGGTCAAATAGTGGGCATGTTATGGACTTTAATGTTTTTACTTTATAATTCATAGCACACTGTTTATATCCTTTAACTTTACTTCTCAGCTTGATTGTAATTGCTATTGTAGGTATCATTATTGCATTAAGTTGTCGCCCTCTCCTTTGAGTCGGCAAGATGTATGAGCTATCATCTCATACATTTTAGCTAACAGTTTATACCTACATACGCAGTAAGAATATTTTAACCTACATTCAAACTATCGGAATAAGCAACATTACTATTAAGCAATATGTATTTACGTCAATCGAATAGTGATCTTAGCGTTAGGTGAAATCAATAAATTTAGTGTACAGAAATCACTCGTCGGGTTTGGTTATTCTCTCCGGAGTTCCTCCCGCCTAGCTAGCATCCCTTCCAGCTCAACTCAGCTAACTTAACTAGCTCTGTGTGTGTGGTTATCCCATACAGTCCCTATAATATTTATTTATGTTTTGTTTACTTTGCAGTAGGTATAACTTATTTTTACGTTTTGCGCGGTGTAAAAACAATGAATATATAGTTTAGCAAGTGTAGTAGTGAAGTATCTAATCTAATACAAATAATAATCATATCGAAAAGGAAATCACGTGTTTGGATGTTTTTTGACGAAGTGGACGATGATTCCCGAAATCTTACGTTTTGTGTGTTACGGGTGATTATAGAAAGAAATTAATGACTTTTAAATTTGAAAGAGACTGATTACATTAATAAATAAATATTCCTAATCGAACATCAGACTTTTATGTAGTAAAACCGACTCAGACCTTTTTTTTAAGATTTGAGGCCGGATAGTCGGCTGTTTTACCGACTAGTCGCCGACTACAAAAGTGGCCGGATAGTCGGCTTAACCGATTAGTCGCCGACTATTCGGCACATCTCTAATAAATATCCTTTCTTAGTGCGAACTACCATCATGAAAGGAACGCCTGTACCAAATTTCAACTTTCTAGGTACAGTAATTTCGGCTGTGCGTTGATAATAAGTCAGCGAGTCAGTCAGGATTGCCTTTTTATATAGATGATCGGCGTGTGGTTCCCAGCAGAGTAGAATAGGACTACTCCAAGTCATCCCGTGGATTTCGTAAAAGGCGACTAAGGAAACACAAGCTAAACAAAGCTTATTAACATCAAAAAGACCTCTCCAACCCGTCTCGCCAGCATGGAGAGTGTAGGCCAAATCCTCTGACTACTCAGGCTAGTATATGGCTCTGGTAGTACAGAGGGTCGTACTCCTGCAGTGGAGACTAGAAAGACCTGATGATGATGATGATGATGATAGATGATCGCACGAATCTGATCTTGTATTCCTTTCTTTCAGCAATGTCAAGCAGTATACAGCGCACCGCGAAGGCGAGCTAACATAGGAGACAAGCAACTCTGCGCCGGCGGGCAGAAAGACCGGGATTCCTGCAAGGGGGATTCAGGCGGTCCCCTGATGTACAGACATAAGAACACCATCAGGCAGGACCTCGTGGGAGTCGTCAGCTTCGGCCCCAAGCCGTGTGGGGTCGAGAACATACCGGGAGTGTACACCAAAGTGTTTGAATACAAGACCTGGATCAACAGCGTCATCCGACCTTGAGATTGTTTCGTGAATTTTGTCTTTGGCATTTGATGATAATGTTATGTATAATTATTTATTAACATCTGATCATTGCTCATGTTTTACCATATTTTCGCTATTTATTTAAAAATATCATAGATAAAAAATGCATAAACAAAAAATATTTAGATTTGAGAGTGAATAAGTAAATTAAAATCGAACATACACGCGAAGGTATTTCTTCCTAATTCTGATTTGTATGGTAAATTATGCACTGAATTTTTGTACCAATTTCTCTGCATTTTATTTAACTAAGAGTATTTCATTTTTAATCGTAGGATAATTAAATGATAACTTAATTTAAGCTGACGTTGCCATATAAGAAATGGTTAAAAATATTATGAATGTAATGTATAAAACCAAAAGACATCACTATGGAACCTTGATATTTTAGAAGAGTTGACTGAATTGGCTCATTGTTTTAAGCCAAACTATTGAAGCTATAAACGCCAAATTTTAGATTTTGGAATGTTTAGGAAGGTTAGTGACTAAATTAATTTTAGATTTAATTAATTCGACATATTAAAGTTTGTTTTAAATCCTAAAAATAGATATTCACACAAGGTAGTTTTTTTTAAGTTCCAAGCATTGGGTCCCATTACAAAAATAGTTTATTTTGATGGACTGATTTGATGGTTTGAAGGAGAACAATGATTTTGATGCCACATATCGTACAACCCCGATTCTTAGCATCTCATTATACTGGACATTGGCAGAATCACTGAAATCTCGGTGGAAGCCATAATTAAAAAGAAGAAAGAAAGATTACTACCCGTAAATCCTGTATTTTACAATTAATAGCTCAATTAACATTTAAATGTCACAAGTAAATAATATTATGTAAGTAATAAAGAAAGTTAATCGACTTTTTTATTTCTACTTTCATTTTTACCTACTTTATCCAACTTCGCAAAGGTTATCTTATGTAAGTTTTTCTAGATAATTATAGCAATATTATGTCGAATAAATATTTTTTCACTTTCTCCCTTTTTAAATAAACCAAGCTTTTGCCCTTGTCTTTGATCGCGTGCGTTTCTCAGGAAACTGGGGGGTAAAATGTCACATGAATTTTTCAGGCTCCTGTGCTGCCTATTGGAATTTATCGTTTGAAAGATAACAATTAAAATTTTGATCTCCGAGGCCGTTTAAACTATTTTATGAACTTCGAGATCTTAAAATTTTTAACATTATTTTTTGACCGACCAAGCGCGAAGCGCGATCGTTGCGTCTCTATTGCAGCTTGAGCTATACTTCTTGGTACCTATGCCTCTTTTGTGTTTCTCCTACAGGTCGTATTACTCAACCGATTATCAATAATTACATTAATATTGTTTTTGTATGATTTAGTAGTTTTTAGATTTTTTCAAAATGCCGATGTTGGTGGCAGCGAGGCATGGCACCGAGGTTAGTGATGCTTAATACCACTGTGAATTATTGGTAATGAGGAGGTATTTTTGACAGCAGCTGTCAAAATCCACCAATCATGATGGGTGATTTTGACAGCAGCTGTCAAAAATACCTCTCGACTCAGAGCCATCTGGGGACTGACAGCCATCAGAACAAAACAGGAAGTTTTTTGCCATCGACAAGTCTGTCACCAGCCTGAATCTCATAAACCGTGATAGCTAGACAGTTGAAATTTTCACAGTGTGGTAAAATATAAATATGGTGCAATTAATGCCCACATTTATGAACAATATGTGGAATAACTAAAACAGACTATAATGGCGCGGCTGTAGTGAGATTTACTACTGGTGGTTGTCCGCCTTGCTGCGTCGTCTATGATGAAACCAATGCATTCGCGAAGAATTGTCGCCAGGGGGCTCCATCAAACCAACGACATGAATAACACCATCATTTTGTTTGATAAACAAGAATAAGTCGGCAACTAGCGAAAAAAAAGAAGAAAGGCTCTAAAGAACTCGTATTTAGGGCGGTCAAATGATTATGAAAAAGAAGAAGGAAGGAGCCAGGAGCACACTGCGACTGACGTTTTGCGTCACCGAGCTGTCAATGGACCCTGTCAAAGGGTATTATTTTTGAATGCAAGACCATTCGTCTTCGAACGATTTTTGTAAGGAAAATCGTTCGTTTGCGAACGGCGAAATTTAAAAAATCGTACCCCAAACGACACGCGCACGCGTGTTTTCTTTTGAAGTCCCAGCAGCTATTCAAATTTTAAGGTAAAATCATAAAATTTAGTTTTCCCGAAGACTGCTACTTCCCTCACAATTACAATATTTTAAACGAGCCTGATGTCTGTAATGCCTTGAAAAAACTATTTAATAATGTATATCAATATCAGGGAAACCCCTCGCACAAATCTGCAGTATACAGTATAACACAATGACTTTCCTAAACTGAGTCCTTTGTACACAGGACCGGTTATATTACCTCGTTTAGGCAATACCCACCTTAATGATACAGCGATAAAGCTTATAATTGCTTGTAATCATGGAGATATAGGATGAGCCGAGACAGACTGGTCACTTCGCAAGTTCTACGATAAAACTTCTCAGACCGTAGCGGACCGTCATACTATACGGTCGAGTATGTCTTAAGAAATTTAATCAATTAATTTATTGCGTGGTAGTGATATTAAAATGAAGTTAGTCATATTATTCGTGATCACTTCGGCGAGTCTCGTCCGAGGACGTGAGTACATTTTCCTGTTATTTTTTTTGTCTTTGCCTAATGTTTCCTACAATCTGGTTTATCAACAAACGAACCGGTATGATGTGTTTTGAACAGGATAATGTTAAGCCTAGTTGGATCTAATACTATAATTATAAGTACAGGGCAAGTACCGTGCCAAGCACTATGTTACCTACTAGGCAGACAGAACATCTACTATTCAAAAGCATCAAGTTGAGAAGAAAAAAACTAGCTAAGTGCGTGTCAGACCACACGCAGTGTAGAATTCTGTAGTTGCTGGTTATTTTATGAGTTTGTCGACAACTCTTTGACTTATGTTTAAACGAGTGACTGTAAATACAAATTTTCCGTTAAAAATAATGAATTTGGGTAACGAAAATACTTAAAACACACTGAGTGACTAACTGAGAGTAACGAGAAATTGATCCTAACCTAGGGTAGGTTGTTTTGTTATATTTGGGGTTGCGCCGTTAGTTGGGTTCACTCCCTCCTTTTTGGTCACAAGGAAACCTAACTTACAATCATCATCATCGTCAGGTCTTTTTTAGTCTCCACTGTGGGCGCCCGACCCTCTCTGTACTACCAGAGCCATGTATTAACCAATTCTGTCAGCGGATTTGGCCTACACTCCACGCTGGCCAGACAGGTAAGAGAGGTCCTTTGATGTTTCTAAGCTTTGTTTAGCTTGTGTTTCCTAAGTCGCCTTCTACTACATCCACGGGTAGACTTGGAGTGGTCCTATTCAACTCTGCCGCGAACCACACGACATCACAGAGCCTAACCTACCCTCTGTGGCCAAATTGTTTTGTTTTATTGAGGGTTTAACCAAAAGTCTGCTCGGCATTTCTAGTCGCTCAAGTAGTTATTTAGACGCGCGCCCTAAAATTTTGTTCGTCCTTTTTATTATTCTCCTAGGTCCGAAACCATTCGAAGATGACCGCTGCAGTTAATCTCCAAACTAGTTGGCTCACGTCACCATGCACCTTCATCAAAATCAGAAGTCACCGGTTTCGAAGGCTATACTCGCTAGCTAGTAGGTACGGTGTCGCCAGAGACACTGATATACAAAAAATGTAGCCAAAAAACCTAATCGTGATCGGAATCGCATTAGGTGGACAAAATTTATGACTTTGTTTATCCGTTGAATTGTTAATTATTATTTATTTGTTTTTGAGGACTGGTTGAAGACATTTAACTAATTAAACATGGTAGAATTACGATCTTTTAGACCCTTGAAGGTTGAAGGGGCGATTAATCCGCTTGGTCAATTTGTATGAGAATGTCATTGTTTTTTGAGCTTCCGGCAAGACCTGATAGTATGTATGGTTTCTTCTACAGGCAGATAGTCGATTCAGGTTTTAGAAAATTTTTAAAATGTTGAAGTTAGCTGGAAATGTGCTGAAGTGCCATCGAGGTTGGCGCTAATGATCAAGTGTTAAATTTTTGGGCATTATTTCATAAGTCTTTTTTTCGACAGAGGTGTTTTGGATTCTTTTTCAATTTATACATTTTTGACTGCGATAGAGAACGTCTTTTAATCTTTGTTTTAAGGTGCATGGTTGACATTTATTCCGTTTTAAAATATCCATTGCCTAGCCTTAGAAGCAAATAAAGGAAAAACTAAAGTTTATTGCTAAGTAAAACAACCGGTTAAGGATAAAGCGGAAAAAGCTCCACTGACAAAGCACAGATCCAAAATTTTATGATAATTCACCCATCTAATGTTGATGTCATTGCCTTATCAAAAATAAAGCAACACTTTAAAAACATGTATAGCACATCTTCAGAAAGAAATAAATAACAGATTTACCTTGATGAGACTTAAACAAATGGGTGTGACGCAAACGTTTACTTTTTCTATAGGAACAAGAGGGAACTCAAATCAAATTGGACATTCCCATACAAATAGCTCTTGCAGCTGAAAACTTTTTAAGGTTCCGTAACCAAAGGGTAAAAACAGGAACCTTTTACTGAGACTTCGGTGTACGTCTATCTGTCGAAAATCTAAGGAATCACGTAATAGGCGATGCGGCTAGCAACCCATCACAATTTTCATTCCCCTTTCCCCCTTAACGCCCACTAACACGCTAAATGTGGCCCTATGGGTTTTATGACCTTGGGCTCTGTCTACCCCGCACCGGATAAAGACGTGATATTATGTATGAATGTCTATCTGTCTGTGTTAAAATGACACAAACGAAAATTATAAATAAAAGTGCTAATAGGATGTAAATATATGCAAGATCTGTTATAATTGGCCCCTCTTATCTATGAAGATGGCTCGACAAGAAACATTAGACATGCAGTAGCGTAAACATTATAATTAAATACCGTGATCTAGGTAAAACTATAAATATTTTGGAGTACCTATTATTAATACCTATAAGGTATTGTAAATTCAAAATTCTGTTTACGTATAAATTCTGAAAACCCTGGAAATATTTTTAATTTGTCAATCAGCATTCTTAATACAAAAATGGAATAAAAATCAAACAAAAGAGCTGAGAAACTTGGGACTTGTTCTAAGATTATTTTAAACTAGATTTTGCCCGCAGCTTCAAATTCAAACTTTGAATACATATTTCGTTTCGTTTTCGTTTTAAAATTCCTTTGTTAGCTATGTTAGTTAGCGCAACTGTGTGTTGATAGAACAGTCAGTCAGTAACGACTGCCTTAACGATATATTTATACAGATAAACCATTGGTATTAAACCAACGGTTTATCTGTATAAATATATACATATAAACGCTCTACGAATAAATCATAATCAAAAAATTAAAAATCCAAATTATAAATTCTTAGCGTTAAGGAAAACGCTCAAAACCTGATTCATCCGAATAAAAAAATATATTTTGATTTATGACGAAACAAATTATTTTTTACTACAGGAAAATTATACAGCATATTGGTCCATCACAGATATTCGGTTGCTACCAATGTAAGCGACCTTTTAATTCTTAAAAGATAATTTTCAAATAGTTGCGAGTTTGACTTGCTAAACGTGGCTTTTGGTTTTATGACCTTAAGCTCTGTCTACCCCGCAAGGGATAAAGACGTGATAATTTGTATGTATGTATGTACACTTGACTTTTAAACATGTTATCAGGTCACAGGAGTAATTTGTGACAGTCGTATGCCCCTTAAACTTAAAGGCAAAATTTACAAAACAGTAATCAGACCTGTCTTATTGTATGGATCAGAATGTTGGGCCACAAAAGGGATGGAAGAAAGAAAACTGCATGTAACAGAGATGCGAATGTTGAGGTGGATGTGTGGAGTGACACGAATGGATAAAATACGGAATGAGTATATAAGAGGAAGTATGAAAGTTGCGCCAGTAATAGAGAAGCTCCATAGTCATAGACTGAGTTGGTATGGGCATGTGATGAGGAGAGAAGAAAGTCATATCACAAGAAAGGTATTAGATTTGAAAGTAGATGGAACGCGGAACAGAGGGAGACCTAAGAAACGATGGATCGATAGTGTCACAGAAAGCATGAACAGGAAGGGAGTGACAAAGGCTATGGTGGATGACAGATCAAGGTGGAAAGAACTGACATACTGTGCCGACCCCACATAAAAAAGTGGGATAAGGTAAAGGAAGAAGAAGTTTATTCTTTACATCAAAGCTCTTGCTCGCAGCTTCACCTCTCGATTTCGAGGTTAGAGGAAAGATTGAAAACATAAAACAAACATTTAATGAAATGTTAATTTAAAAAAATAATATTATTAATTCATATACTTACCTAGGTATAAGGGTTTTTTTTTGTTTATGTAGCAATTTTTCCGCGACTTCCCGCGTAAATTATAGACTACGTCATCCAGAGATAAATGAGCTTTCTATAGGTGAAAGAATGTTGAAAATCGATTTTGTAGTTTCGGAGCCTATTTAATGCAAACAAACAATCAAATCTTTCCTCAATGTAAGTATAGATATTCGATAGGTTGTACATTGTTGTACAATTGATTGTACAATGTACGATTGTACCGTATCCGGTGTCGCTTTAACCAGCTGTTGCCCGCGGCTTCGCCTGCCTGATATAGCCTATGTCCTTCTCCGTAGCATTTTCAACGTGTATGCCAAATTTCAAGAAGATTGGTTTTTCAAGAAGTGTTTTTCGTGTGTGTAAATGGCCAACACTGGTGTCAGATTTTTCAAGCTGCCTAAAGGCATCTGACATAGCTTAACGAATGACAGCCGGGACCAACGGCTTAACGTGCTTTCCGAAGCACGGAGGAGAAATAGATAGAGATATTTTAATGCCACTTGCGGTCACCCATCCAAGTGGGGACTGCGCCCGGGGTTGCTTAACATGCGGAAGCCCTAATAATGCTCACGCCCACTAGGCCACCGGGCTCCTCGAATATAAAGATAAAGCGTGAAGAGGTAACAAAACAAACAAAAATACGAACTCACTTTCGCATTTATAATATTACATTGGGATTGGTTGGCATAATTAGGCTTCGTTCGCGCGCAAATTACAAAATTAAAAACTCAAAGTAGCTACTGTCAGACAGACCTAACGGTATATATAACCTACCTGTTCTTCCTTCTTAACGTGCCGTAACCTCGATATAGTTTGGCCACTTTTGGGCAGATCAATCCAAGGAGTGGCTCACGTTGCTTTTGAACAACAATTAATCAAATAGGTATAGGGAGAGGGCGCTAGCTCTGCACAGTTCGATACTAGCTCCGTGTTAATAATTAATAAAAAATATAAAACGACAGAATATAGTGATAAATAGTACGTTAAGTAAATTATATTTGCTTAATCAAACAGTGCAAGTGTTATCTTTGAAAAGGGAGTGTAAATAAACAAGTGACAATTCAGTGAACAAAACACATACCTACATAAAGTACAGAACATTCGATTCCCTCTCCTTGAGTGTAACGAAGTACCCGGATCAAAACCACAAATTTCGACACCAACCAGGAAAATAAACACAAGAATAAGTAAGAAATCTAAAATATTGTCGAAGTCTAAATCATCAAAACTGCAAAATCATCTTCAATTTCTTTGTATATGTAAAGCAGAGACATCTATTGACGAGTAGCGGTACTAACATATCAAATTTTACACATCCATTTTGCTTATTATAAGCACTTCATTATACTACCGCTAGAGGGCAGCATAAGTAGCAGAGACACCTATTGGCGAGTAGCGACACCAAACAATATAATAAGTAGCACCACCTTGTACGTACTTCCATAATTACATTACAACTTTATCCCATAACCGCTAGAGGACAGTACTAGTAAGAAAAGAATTGCAAAATGACAACAATACAAAATAAATGCTCGGGATGCCTGCAACAAATACCTAACAAAGAGTATCTGGACTGCATTACATGTAAAGAACGTTACGACCTAGAGTGTGCGAACGTACCAAGTGTAAGATTCTATAACACCATGACAAAGGAGCATAAACAAAACTGGCGATGCCAAGCCTGTTTATGCAAGCTACCAAAGGGAAATAATTCAAACACTCCTGTACGCCACCACGATCTACACGATAGTAGTTTTGCATCCAGCTCGCCCTCCCACAACACTAATATAACAATGCGGAACAAAAAGACCCTTCCACTGAATGACTCTATAAACTCAGTAGACCTTAGCACTTTGGGTGATACATTAAACCAGGAAAGTACAAAAAGAAACACCGATTTGACGCTAGAAAATCTAAGCGAGCTAATAGATATAAAGTTAAAGAACAACAATAAATCAATAATAGCTGATTTAAGAATCACAATTACAACAGAGATTAATAAAGCAATAGTAAAATTTAAAGAAGAAATAAAACAAGAAACAAGTATATTACAAAACGAAAACCTACAAAGAAAAAAAGAAATACAAGATATTAACATAAAACTCCAAAACTTAAAACAAGAAAACGAAAAATTGATTAAGGAAATACAGGAAATTGCAAATAAGACCACTAGTCCGGATATACTACTTCCATCGGTTAACAAAGACAAAAAAATAGTGCTCTACGGCCTGCAAGAGTTTTTTAGGGAACCTGAATACGAGCTACACAATAGAATAGTGGATGCTTTTCGAGAAACTCTCAATATAAATCTAGAGGGATACATAGAAGAGACATATAGAATAGGAAAGTACAACAATAATAAACAAAGACCATTATCGATAGAACTCATAAGCAAGAAAATGACAAAATATATAATAAACAATAGCCATCTGCTACGCGGGACTGGACTCTCTGTGGCTGAGTTTATGGATAAGGAAACTTTACTGGAGAGAAAACAACTACGTGAAGAGATGTATAGAGCTAGAAAAAACGGAAAATACGCAATCATAAAAAATAACCAACTCTATATAGAAGGAGAAAAAATAGATAATTTGAAGAACGCGCAAACTAATAGTACTTGGAATACAAGGAAGCCAGCAACACCACAAAGTAACCATTCCTTTCGTAGGAAAACAACAATTTGATTTCGATATTTTATTCCAAAATTTTCAAAGTGTTTTCAATAAACAGTACTTACTAGAAGCTTTTATCACTCAAAATCCAAACTATAAAGCAATATGTATCTCAGAATCTTGGCTGACCGACGAAAAAATTGAGCTCATGAACATTAATGGATATAAGGTAGCAGCATCATATTCCCGAAAAAACTATGATGGTGGAGGAGTTTGCATCTTACTTCGGGATAATATTGAGGCGACAGAAAGGAGAGATATTGCTGAAATGTCGATAGAATTTAATCTGGAGCTATGCGCTACTGAATTACCAAGTGAAAATCTTTTACTTATTTCATTGTACTGGAATGGAAGACGGGTTGATACATTTATAAATCAATTGGAAAAAATCTTATCTTACGTAAACAAAAAATATTCTAAGCACAAAATAATTATAGGAGGAGATTTTAATATTAATACCTTGAAAAACGAACCATTTACTTTAAAATTCCTAAACCTAATGAGACAAAACGGACTAACACAACACATAAAAGAACCAACACATTTTACTAAAACCTCAAAAACGTGTATAGACTTAGTATTCACAAATTTTACTTTAAATGATAAAACAATAAGAGTTGAGAAACTCGGGTTTTCTGCCCATTCAGCAGTAACCGTAAGTGTAAGAACAAGTCGACAATTTAAAGCGAAAAATACGTGGTATACCGAAAATAGAATTTTTAGTCTTAAGAATATAAATATGTTTAAACAAAAATTGAAAGAAATAAATTGGCACGAAGTTTTATTTGAAAACAAAGATATAAATAAAAACTATAACATATTTCACGATAAAATGCTCCAAATTTTAAACAAATGTATACCTAAACAAAAAATTAAAAACCAGAGTTATAAAAAACATTGGCTTACAGTAGGAATAAAAATATCTTCAAAGAATAAAAGGTTATTAAAACTTCTCACATTGAAATCAAATAGTGACACCTTGTATGAATACCATAAGAAGTACGAAAACATTTTAAAAAAATCTGTAAACATAGCAAAAAAATTACACTACAAAAAACTAATTAAAAAATCAACGAATAAGGTTAAAACAATGTGGAATGTTGTCAATGAGCGTACAAATAAAAAAAGAAAAACGAAAAAGGAAAATATTAAGTTATCTATCAATAAAACTTCAATAACAAACCCAAAAGATATAGTAAATATATTTAATAACTACTTCGCATCCATCGGTGAAAAAATTACAAATAATACAACAAATAACCGAGTCCACAATCAAATCGATAATAGCATATTCCTTCACCCTGTTGACACTCACGAAATATATAAAATTATTAAATCATTAAAAAATAAAAATAGCCACGGCATAGATGAATTGCCGCCAAAGCTATATAGAGAATGCGCGGACGAATTGGCTATACCATTTACTAAGTTAATAAACCAGTCGTTCAATGAAGGGATATTCCCCGAT
The DNA here is from genome assembly GCA_963082605.1 of Rhodophaea formosa. Classification (NCBI taxonomy): domain Eukaryota; kingdom Metazoa; phylum Arthropoda; class Insecta; order Lepidoptera; family Pyralidae; genus Rhodophaea; species Rhodophaea formosa. The sequence continues at coordinate 2,574,203 of OY720226.1, forward strand.
CTTTTGAAAATCACCCTAATTAAACCTATACACAAAAAAAACGAAACTACCAATCCAAGCAATTACAGACCTATAGCTCTACTACCTACTTCTTCAAAAATTTTTGAAAGAGCCATGGCAGACCGTGTCTATGCGTACTGCGAAAAATATAAAATATTTAATGAGTGTCAGAACGGGTTTAGGAAAAATCGCTCTACTATTTTGGCTGTATATAAGTATGTTCAAGAAATACTTAATATCCTCAACCAAAGTAAATACGGTGCAGGAATGTTATTGGACTTAACCAAAGCATATGATAAAGTCCAATACGACATAATGCTTAGTAAATTATATGCAGCGGGGATTAGAGGAATTGCACATAAATGGTTCACTTCCTATCTTAAAGATAGAAAACAGTATGTTGAAATAGAGTTTTATAATGATGAATCAAACACAATCCAAAAAATCAGGTCTGATTGTAAAACGATTAATTCATCCATTCCACAAGGTAGCGTTCTCGGATGCCTCCTGTTCTTGTTGTATATTAACGATCTACCAAACATTATTGATGAACACTGCGTCCTCTTCGCTGACGACATCTCGATCTTAACCCCAGGTCTCAACAGCACGAGTTTACGTGAACGACTTAAAGAAACCCTTAAAAAAGTATCAGATTGGCTAAATAACCATAACCTGGAAATAAACTTTGCTAAAACTAAACTTATGCTCTTCCACCCCTACCAGAAAAAAGCCTTAGATATACAATTAAACTTCAACGGCATAAATTTAGAGGTAGTAAATGAGTTCACCCTACTTGGCGTGGATATAGATAGCCACATGGACTGGAAATCTCATGTCCGAAAGGTGTGTGCCAAGCTGTCTAAGTTTGCTTACGCTCTTAGAGAAATTAAAAAAACCACTGATACGGAAACGGCACTGGTCACGTACTACGCATATGCTCACTCGTGGCTAAGTTACGGTACTTTCCTGTGGGGGAATGGAACTGACTGGCAAAGAGCTTTTACCATCCAAAAACGTTTGGTACGAATAATGGTCAATATTAGGCAACTAGACAGCTGTAAACCACACTTTAAACAACATAAGATCCTAACCCTACCTTGTATATATATCTTGGAAACTTGTAAATTCGCCCGTAGCTATCCGAATTTTTTTCAGACACGAGCAGATACGACGGGAAAACATAATTTAAGAAATCCCAATAAACTACAATTGCCAAATTCTCGACTCTGCTTGCATTCTAAAAGCCCTCTGGGAATGGCTGTTAGGATATATAATAAACTTCCTCAAACCTTAAGAGACATAAAAAATGATAAAACATTTGTGCAATGTATTAAAAAAATTCTAATCAATAAATGCTATTATACTGTAACAGAATACCTGGAAGATAAAATTATTTAAAATAATATTACACTAATAAAGCCAAATCTAAAGGGAATTTAATTAATTAATTTTTAATTTTTAATTAATTAATTTTTAATTTTTAATTTTTAATTTTTAATTTTTAATTTTTAATTTTTAATTTTTAATTTTTAATTTTTAATTTTTAATTTTTAATTTTTAATTTTTAATTTTTAATTTTTAATTTTTAGGAAAAGCAGAAACGTTTAATTTTTAATTTTAATAATAATTTTTAATTTTTATTTTTAATTTAAAATGAGTTAGGTAAATCTAAGTAATTGAATTTATTGAATGTTTTAAAGTTTTATGCAATTTATTAAAAATGTCAAGACAGCCCCTCTTCAATTGCTGCACCCGAAAGGGTCCTTAATTGTTACCTATATATAAGAATAAGACCTGTTACTTACATTAAGGATGCAAATAAAGTATTGAGTATTGAGTATTGAGTATTGAGTATAGGTACATATTACTTAATAAGATAATTTTAAATGTGATTTGACGTGAAAAAGTGCCTGCAAAGGCCTATTTCCTGTATAAACGTTTTGATTTTGTTCACGACGCCGTGCACTTATAACGAGGAAAATGCATCAGAGGTCAAGTTCAACGTGCAATTACTCCTATATAGTGATAAACAGAGTCGGTACTTGCAGTCGTTTAAGTACTTATAAATCACGTTGATTGAATAACAGTCATCATCGTAAGATAGCCCCGTTTTCCTAGTTACAATGAGATCATATGCAATATAATTTTTTTCTTATAATGGCTTGGTAACCACGAAAATGAATTTAGAGACTAAAAGGGGAACAAAACATTAATTACGGAGGATATTTACCTGGAAAAATACTAAAATAAGAACTTATGAATATTAGACCTACTGTTCCCCGCGACCTAGTGCGCGTAGGTTTCGGTTATATCAAACAGTCAATCCGGGACCTCAAATCGATCCCTGGACCCGGGGTTCCGAAGCAACTAAGGTATGGATATAACTGGGAATTCTTAATGCCAGAGTCATCAACTTAACAAACAATGTATCCGAGAGTATTTTCAAGAATACTAATTTATCTACGGGAGACATAGGCTGTAATTTACGCGGACAAGTTTGCGAAAATTGCAAGTCTTTTATATTTCGAATTTTCCAGAATCATGCAACCCGCCCGGCGGTGGCGCTGGCAAATGCATATCAATACTGAACTGCCCGTCTCTGGAGGCCCTCGTCGACAAACCGAGCCGTACTCAAAACGAGATAGATCTGCTCAGAGCATCCGCGTGTGGATTCGAACGTCAAACTCCTAAGGTAAGTATTCTTGGATAGTCAATAACCAGTGGTTTCCAAAACGCTCATCAAAAGGCAGAGCCGACATGTTTCGACATCATCCGGAAGTCTTCCTCAGGGCGAATGTGAATCAAGATGCGCGCACGATGTCGTCCCAATCCGAACTGACTGACTGACCTGACCTGTTTCCTAAGTCACCTTATACGTCATCTACGGAAAGACTTGGAGTCGTCCTATTCTTACCGGGAAACACACGGCATAGCTACGTTCTCGAGGTAAATGACAAAGTAAATTCGTCATAGTTACTTATAAGTTATTATAATCAGCCCCGACATAACGTCATACGATTTGTGGAATTCCAGGTATGCTGTCCGGAGCCATGCTTTACCCCTGACGGCTTGCAAGGCAAATGTGTGGACATCTACCAGTGTGAGCACCTGGCCAACACGCTGAAACCACCGATTTCCAGGGAGGTGCAGCAATATTTGCAAAAGTCTAGGTAAATTTTAACTATGATAAATAAAGAAATATGTACGGACAAATCGCAAAGATCGAGCTAGTCGGAGCTAGCCCTAAAGTAAGTTCGAGACTTGTGTTAGGAGGTGCTAATTCAACGATAATATATTTTACAACAAATTTATATAAAAGTGTAAGTGTGCTCGAATACGGACGATGAAATTAGCCTTAAATTTTTGAGTCTAATCAAAATAACTAACAAGAACGAAGACAATTACACACTGAACATATAAATATACAATGTGTTTGGTATTGAAAACCAACACTTTTTTTTTCTGTAACCAAGTCTGAAATCGAGAAAAAATTATGAGCTTTTCCATAGTTCGTTGAATACCTACTGATCTAAAATGTAAAGAGCAACCAAATTTTATTTCTCTATTTCAGGCTTGTTCATAAAACAAAAGTTTTTCGTTTTAATTTTGAGAATGTGAATTTAAATTATCGCTAGCTCAATAGTCAATACCAAAAACATAGTATAATTGGCAAAGGCAAAGGTGAACTTCAGTTTCTACTGACCATCTATTTAAATTTCCAATAAAAATTGTCAGGTTTGTTTGTTTTTCGTATGTGTAAGTGGCCAACACTGGTGTCAGATTTTTCAAGCTGCCTCAGACAACTGACATAGCTGAAATAAACGCTTAAACGACTGTCATCAATGATGACAGCCGGGACTAACGGCTTAACATGCCTTCCGAAGCACAGGCTCGAGATATTTTAGGCCACTTGTGGTCACCCATTAAAGTGGGGACCACGCCCAGGGTTGCTTTACATGCGTAAGAGCTTTCAGTACTTACGCCCACTAAGCCATCGAGCTCCTCATTGTCAGGTAAGTCTTCCTTTCGAGATGATCATTCACTTGTTTACGGATAGATTTTACAGGTTCGTTAATGTTTGTACTTTCAGATGCAACGGCCCAGCCCAATACAGCGTGTGCTGTGGTCCGGCTACGCAGCCGGCGACACCATCCGACGTGGAGGTCGGCAACTGTGAGAACAGGGTCTTCGCATACCCGCCCGACCCCAGGACTCAGTGCTGTGGCTTCGATGCCAAGAGCAGCGAAAGAATTATCGGTGAGATTTATATTACATTACTCTATTCTCTATTTCAGAAGACGAGATGTTGTGTATGGAAAAGATATGCTGGACGGAGAGAAGGGGACTCCTCATATTAAGCGACGCGGAATCGGATGTAGCCGGCCAGAAACACGTCTATGTCTATGAAATAAAGGTTTTTCTGACCGGCTAAAGCCGATTTTGCGTAGATAATTGTGGTGAGTGTAGGCCAAATCTTCTGACTGCTCTGGCTAATATCTGACTCTGGTAGTCGTGTTCCTGCAGTGGAGACTAAAAAAGACCTCATGATGATGATGATGTCGTGTTGTGAGTTTCAAAGACGAACAAGGAAGTAAAAGAACTTGTTAGTCAGAAGAGAATTTTATTGAATTCTATAGAAGTATGAAGTGGAGAGATGTTTGGCCATCTTATACTAGACAAAGAACATCAAAACCATCGAAGGAAATATTGAGGTTAGGAGAAGAAAAGAAAGATCAAGGAGGGCATTTACAGATGAAATAAAAGAGAAAGCAAAAGTCGTGTCTACAGACACTGAAAAAGTTGTTCATATTGTAGGGCTTCGTAAGAATATGATATGTTGAGGGTAAATCTGACGCGGTTGATTTTCGACAAACAAAGTCATAATTGCGCTTTAGACAAACGCTGTCCTCCATTTATAACGAAACAAAGAAGGTTAGGAGTTAAGAGTTTATGGGGCCTTCAAGATTGATGTTTTCAAAGAAATAAAATTATTTGAAAACAGTATAACATGCAACACTGTGGTTAACCTTATTTCAGGTGGAGAAGCAGCCGGCATCGACGAATACCCGTGGCTGGTCATCATCGAGTACGTCAAAGGCAACAAGATCAAGCTGCTCTGCGGTGGAACCCTCATCAGCTCTAGATACGTGCTCACAGCCGGCCACTGCCTCGCTGGGCCGGTATTGGATGCGGGTACACCGTAAGTTATTGGTCATCATCATTTCGTGTAGGTGACACGGTCAGTCGACCATGCACACCCTGGTGTCAGAGTTCTTCAGAACCGCCTCTCGGCCTCTGACGTGGTTCCTTTAACGACTACCAGATGGCAGCCGGGACCAACGGGTTAACGTGCCTTCCGAAGCACGGAATCATCTTTATTATCAGACAATCAGGTGATTTATGCCTGCAATGTCCTAACCAAACTGGAAACAACTTAACAAAGTATGCTTCCCGTGGGAATCGAACCCACGACACCCGGATCAATAAGGCAAACGCCTTAACCACTGGACCACAGAGTCTGTGTATATCCAGCTGACGTATCGATATGCCATCAATTGGAATGCCTAACAACAAAAAGTCTACTAGTTCAGTTACCTGGTTGACGAAGTCAAAGTATTGCAAACTATCTACCAAACTACTAATAACGAGTGACTTTAAAGTTCAGCAGCAGTGGCAAGTCGCGCATTTTCTTTGAAATGGCAGCGACACGGGCTACGCACGACACGACCTGTCGGTTCATATAAAATGCGCAAGACATACACACGCGCCCGGCCTCCCGAGCTGCTACTTTCTCATCCCCCAGCCATCTCTATCCTCTCCCCAATCCTACAAACTCCTACGGTTCCCTCGCTTGATAATCAGTTTCTATGGGAGCTTCGCAACCGAGTTAAGAGCGTATACTAGCAGTATTTATTCAATTTCAAAAAAACTGTTTTTGTACAATTTTTTTTCTTTTAAACAGGTTTTTGACAAAAAAATAAAACATAGAGACATATAGATTTTATGTAAAAAGAATTGTGCCTCTAGAAGCAGTTTTAAGTGAGAAAATAGAGAAATACATTTGTATGGAAAACGCACTGCTAGTATACCCTCTTAAGCCAAACCAACTACGCTCACCAACCCGGCAGCCAGCGTGGTGACCCTTGGCTGGTTGACCTTGTATGGCAAAACCTTCCATAATGGATATCGTGGTTGTAGTGCCTATGTCCAGCAGTGGATTTCTTGTGGCTGAGATGATGGTGATGAATGTATAGATGCTGTGCTGATTGCTTCTGTCGCCGTTATCGAAGTTTAAGTTATATTGTACTAGCAGCCCTACCCGGCTGCGCCCGGGCATGAATTATACCTTAAAACCTTCCTCGCGAATCACTCTATCTATTGGTGAAAACCGTATAAAAATCCGTGAAGTAGTTTTTGAGTTTATCGCGAACAGACAGACAGACAGACGCGGCGGAGGACTTTGTTTTATAATATGTAGTGATTCTTATAATTTTTAGCAAAAATGTCCGTATCGGTGAATACGACACGACCAACAACGGCCCCGATTGCGTTGACTCGGCTGGAGGTGGCCAGGACTGCAACGAGCCCGTCAGGATCGTGCCCATCGAGAGGACCATCCCGCATCCCGAGTACGACATCCTGGCCAAGAAGAACGACATCGGACTAATCCGGTTGAGTGAGAACGCGCCTTACACAGGTCAGTCAATAATTAAAGATTGTCTTATCTGAAACTAGAACTCTGACAGGGTGTGCATGGTCGACTGGCCGAGTCACCTACACGAAATGATGATGATCTGAAACTGAATTCCCTTTTGTGCATTTAGGGTCTCCGCACAGCCACAGCCTCAATCACGGCCATCTGAAGGAGCGTGTGGCGACCACCGGCGTCGAACAGTGCGACGAGTCCATATAAAATGTATGAAAACAACAGGAAAGAGGTCGGTGGCTGCATTTTGTGGATGTGGTTTATGGCCCGTGTGGGGCGACACTAAGCCTCGTTACACAGGCTACTTCAGATGATGGTGATTGTGGCTGTGACGGGCGGCCTGTGGGTCAGTTATCTTATTTTGTTGAACTAAGTGGCCGTCGACACGAAAAGAAGACAAGTTCCTAAAATATTTCGTAAAAATACTGCACCTTTCCATCACTTTCAGAATTTCTTGCTCATAACCAGTTACATACATACTATCACGTCTTTATCCCTTGCGGGGTACACGGAGCCCAAGGTCATAAAACCTACAGGCCACGTTTAGCATCGTAGTGGGCGTAAAGGGCGTAATGTTTTTTCTTTTCTCCCAAACCAGCATGGAAGTTTATCATAACCAGTTAATTGTCAATTTCAGAGTTCATCCGTCCGATCTGCCTACCAGATAGTGACATCACGGCAAGCGGAGCTGCAGTCAACCTCACTGCGGCAGGATGGGGAGCCGTCAGCGAGACCGTCAGCAAGAGCAATATCAAACTGTATGTGCAGCTGCCCTTGGTTTCTAGTCAGGTACGAATAACAAAAATATAATAAGTTTTTTTCTTATCTGTGGTGCAGTGGTACTGCAAGTGACCTTTGACGCGCAGGGCCCCGGGTTCGATACCCGGCCAGTGTATAGAGAAAAAATATCGGAAGATTATATCAAAGGAAAGGGATATGTGGAAACAACGAGGGGAGGCCTTTGCCCAGCAGTGGGACACATAAGGCTTACAAAAAAAAACAGACTGCGCCTGGGTCTTGTGACAAGTACAATCCAATGACGAGTGAAAACACAACACACACACCCAGCAGCGCCGTCGCTGCCACCCATAGTGTGGCAGCCGTGGCAGTTGATGGAACTAAATATTTGCGTACGTTGTACGTGCTTATAGCAAACCTTATCTTTGGGAAATAATTTTGTATGGGATTGTCTATACATTAGTATTATATTGTCATTAGTTAGTAACACATGTACTTCTACTCAGCCTGAAGCATTCCACTGCCGGACACAGGCCAAGGATTTCCATATTTAATGGGGGGAATATGTCACTCTTGCTTAGCAGACGGGTTGGTGAGCGTTGTTTGTTGGGCTTATCTCGGTTCCGACGCTGCTGCCAATCAAAACCGCGATTTTAAACGAGAGAAAGGTAGCAATTAGTTGGACTGGGGGAACGGGGTAAATATATTATATTATATAATGGACTCCTGATGAGTCCGAAACGATAGTCGGCAATCCCGACAAAGTAGCACGTGAGTGACCCGTTTTTAAATATAAGGGGTAAATATATTTGGGATGCTATTTGCTTGAATGGATTGGAGATGATAAAGTAGCAGTTCGGGAGGCTGTTGCGCGCTTGCCCGATGCCCTACCTTCAACCACCGGGCAAGCCGTTGAGTAAATGCCCCCACTGTAAGTAATACCAAACAGTAAATCATGCCGTGTGGTTCCCGGGAGAGTAAAATAGGACTCCAAGTCTTCCTGTGGATGTCGTAAAAGGCGACTAAGGAAACACCAGCTAAACAAAGCTTATAAACATCAAAGAGACCTCTCCAACCCGTCTGGCGACCATGGAGAGTGTAGGCCAAATCCTCCGACTGCTTTGGCTAATATACGGATGATGATGAACGGTAAATCTCCTCCTTTCAGCAATGCTTAGCAGTCTACAGCGCGCCGCGAAGGCGGTCCAATCTCTGGGAGAAGCAACTCTGCGCCGGCGGTCAAAAGGACAAGGATTCCTGCAAGGGAGACTCAGGAGGCCCGCTGATGTACAACCACAAAGACCACGGCAGACAAGACATCGTTGGCGTCGTCAGCTTCGGCCCGAAGCCGTGCGGGGTGGAAAACATACCGGGAGTGTACACAAAGGTGTTCGCGTACAAGAGCTGGATCAACAGCGTTATTCAGCTTTAAGCTTTAGATTTTAATAGCGTTTGTGATATTTAGTTTCGGCATTTATAAATTAGGAGCAATTACTTCCACCCACGAAGCCAGACCCATTTATTTTTGGTGTATCGTGGGAAAGACCCAGTGTTTTGCCATCAATGCATAATAAATAACCTAACCTTGCCTTAGATTGTTTTGTTAAAGTAATAGTAAGATGTACTGTAAGTTAAGCAATAGCAAAAAAGTATCTTCGTAATGGATCTATCTGTATGTTATTTTTTTCCATTTCGGTTTGGTTTTTGATCACCCCATTGAAATTTGTATTAAATATACATTTGTTGCAGATGGTAGAATTATGCTAGAGCATACCAGTTCCAAAGAACTGGTATGGTATAATATTCAAATGCAATTTGCTGAATTTTAAAAAGTCATTAACGGAAAGATTCCTTAGCTTTTAAGTGTTTCATTTTAATAATTCGTTAATAAAAGTTAATACACCATACATTGACCGTTAGATAAGAAATACTGCACAAACAAAACAATACTTTAAATATATTTCTTTACGTTAACGTAATAACAGGTGAATACGATTTTTGACATGTAATTAACTTAGTAAGGGACCATTCAAGTATTACTTAAGCAAAACATCAGCTATCTTAACCCCCTCCTCCCTTCCCTCGCACCAAACTTACGTAAACGTTGGTACAGTCAGAATCAAACTATGGCGGCTTGGATATTTTTTTCTCTTTATTTTGGCATCAAACAGTCATTTACATTAACAATTGACTTAACATAAAATGATTATAAAATAAAGACATTGAGTGCCGAAGAATTACAATCACTACATATTATAAAACAAAGTCCTCTGCCGTGTCTGTCTGTCTGTCTGTTCGCAATAAACTCAAAAACTGCTCCACGGATTTTCATACGGTTTTCACCAATAGATAGAGTGATTCACGAGGAAGGTTTTAAGGTATAATACATGCCCGGGCGCAGCCGGGTAGGGCTGCTAGTTTTAAATAAAAAGTAGTTTATTATAGTAGATATTAGCTACGAGCCGCGCAGAACGCGACCCGCCTCCCTGAGAGCGCCCCGCCCCGCTGCAGCTCATATTGTTTACTGCGCATCGACTCGCGCGATGTTCCGTACCGCCATAAAGTTTGATCCGGTAATTTCCAAAAAAAAAAGTGTTTTTGCGATATGTTGCTGACTTATTCACCATGCAAATTATTGCAATCCCTCGTCCCTCATGTCATCAAAAGTAAGCCAACCCTGGAGCCCCCTTTCGATGCTAACGTAATATTTGAATGACCCCACAAACTATGTACGCATTATAATACAAGATGAATTTTATGCTAGGTAACTCTGCTTTTTCACTTACCGTAAAATGAACTATTCACCTTGCCACTTGTATTAAGAATACTTTTTAAACTTATTGCTCAAGTGTTATTATAATAGTAGATGAATGAGTAAAGAAATTTTATAAGCATGTTACTTTCATTTTACCTGTACATTGTTACAGTAGTACCACGTTTATAAGTTACCTCGGCATTGTTCGATGGCGCAGAATAGCGCAACCGACCGCCGACTCAGCCCGAATGAAAACATCAGTGAAATAACGAGCTTATTGCTACAACATAAGATTTTAAATCCAAAAGCAGTAGGAGTGCTATCTCGCTCACAATACTTGTACGCCTGCCGAGAATGGCCGAGACGCAGCATGGCGAGAACTCATCAGCCAATAGCAAACGGATATTTTAGCGCCATGCAAAAATTTGATTTCTGCGCAGGTACATCGGTGTAACTTATAAAAGTGGTAGTACTGTAACTATAATCAATTGACAAGCAATCGTTCCGCCCATCTAATGAAATAGATAATGTTAAAGACTAGATTTGATTTAAATCCGTTTTATTAAATGTCTCATTCTGAAATAAGTGGTGGCAAGCGCAGCGTCGGACAACCACGGACCAGGTGGTCGGACGGCATGACCAAAGTCGCAGGGAAACGGTGGGTGCAGGCAGCTTCCAACTGGTCATTTTGGAAATCGACAGGAGAGGCTTATGCCCAGCAGTGGACTTCCTGCGGTTGAAATGATGATGATGAATGATGATGGTGGCAGCACTGAGGCTTAGGGTCCGTAAACCTGTTCCCTGCACCCATGCATGCAGCCCATCGTAGCCCTTCGATTCAGTGCTCTGAGTGCTTCTTCGATGCAGTGAAGGTATATCAGAAAATCCTAATACAAATCGACCGACGTCTTGTCCACCACAGCTCCATCATCATCATCAGCTCTTTTTTATTCTCCACTGCAGGAGCATGACCTCCTCTGTACTACCAGAGCCATATGTTAGCCAGGGATTTGGCCTACACTCTTCACGCTGGCCGCTGTTTACAAGCTTTGTTTAGCTTGTGTTTCTTAAGTCGCCTTCTGCGACATCCATGGGAAGACTTAGAGCTCAGTGGTCTTATTTCACTCTACCGGGAACCACACGGCAAAGCTCCATAACAATCCTAATTCTAACTAATGTTATAAATGCGAAAGTGAGTTTGCTTGTTACGCTTTCGCGCTCTATCTCTGAATAGATCATAATGGAATTCGACATACACAAAGGTTAGGGTACTGAGGACATAGGCTATATATCAGGCAGGCGAAGCCGCGGATAACAACTAGTAATTAAATAAAATTCCGGAATAATTTTCAATATCAGATTCATTAAACGGTTCTGACACCTTATTGCTTTTTGATTGATCGTACACAGACTAGTTTAGAATAGTATTACAATTTTATTGCGGCCCTGTTATCAATTAGGCGTCGAATTCCTTCTAGATTACATCAGTGGTGTAATAGGCGTTAATTGGGTTGTTACGATTTTTTTATTAGGTGTGTTTTATGACAGGCAGGTCAGGCCTCTTTGGACGTTGAGTAACGAGGAAATGAAAAGGGCAATGCAGTGGGTACTGCGACTAGTTTCGGAATCTTTTCAATGCAAACAAACGAATCTTCCCTCTGAATAGTCTACTAGCGCAACTTCATCCGCGGTACCCTAACCAATGTGAATGCAAGATTTCATGATGATCGGTTCAGTAGGTTGGGCGTGAAAGAGTAATAAACAAACATATAAATAAACAAACAAACTCACTTTCTCATTTATAATATTAGCTAGCACTAGCTTACCCGCGGCTTCACCCGATAAATAGCCTATGTCCTTCTCAGTACCCTAAACTATGTCTATGCAAAATTTCATGATGATCGGTTCAAAAGGTTAGGCGAGAAAGTGTAACAAACAAACAAACTCACTTTCGCATTTAAAATATTAGTTAGGATTAGGATACTACCCATACATTAAAAATACGAAAGTAACTCTGTCCGCCTGTCTGTGCGCTCTCACGCTAAAAATAGTAAACCGATTTAAATGAAATTTGTTTCACAGATATTCTAGAGCCTTATATATATACAACATAACCAATTTACGACTCGATGGAAGAAGAATGAGACTAGGAACATTATAAAAATAGTATAATTCTAAAATGAGAAAACCGCAAAAGCATCAATAACTTATCATTTAAAAATGTATAAACTTTCGATGTTAAAAATTCGCAAACATAAATTTCTTTATTGACTCTGTCCGTATCAGCGAATATTCATAAATTGGCAAAGTTTTCGGCGAAAACATAATTAAGTATCGACAAAAATATATTGCCGAAAACATCAAACGGTCCCCGAAAGTTTTGCGAACGTTTCAGAACATATCCTATAGGTAAACCACAGAAAAAGGAAATTCAAGAGAGATAAGTATTTTGAAAAGTTCGCTGTAACATAAATTATTGGTTTCCTTTGATGGAGTCATATAAATATAACGAGTTAAAAAAATTATCTTATTTGAAAAGACTAGGTCGTATCATAAAATGGACTCTGATTTTAAAACTCTACTCCAAAAAACAGACATATAAAAGCAATCTAGTCACGTAACTCGGACGGCGGCGTCTCCACGGTACCGAGCTTCGGTGTAAGCTAAGTGCAACGGTATTAATTAGCTCCCTTTGAACACTTCAGAATATGGTACAGATGGAATCAAATTTTATGGCGGCTCCGGACATCGCGCGGGTCGATACGCAGTACACAGTATTAGGTTCAGAGGGGCGCGCGCGGGGAAGCGGGGCGCGTACTACGCAGCTTACAGGTAATATCCGAGCCGCTATTAAGTTTGAGTTGGACTGTACGTACAGAATAAACATTATGGCGGCTGCGAGATATGCGAGCCGTACGTACCTACTACGTATGACTCTTCTACCCTTCTAACTTAGTTAATACAATACGTTAATAAAACATAAACCCTGTCTGATACTCAAAGGGGCGACTCAGCCTGTCAATATGTCAACTTTTCCTATAGAATTACTGCTGAAAATTCGAAAAAAAACACTTTCATACAAATTACCCGGCTGTTTGAACAATTTTGTAAGGGAATGTCAAAGATTTTCTTCGAACACCATTAGTCCTATATAAGAAAAGTTGTTCGTATTGACAGGCTGAGTCGCCCCTATACCCCTATAGGGGTTTTATTAACATATTGTAGATTGTAAAGAAGTCTTTGAAATAGATATGCAATCAATGCAATACGATAGTAATCTTACCTCTAGCATTGGTGGCGGCGTCGGCGATTTTCTGGAAGGCGTCCAGGAAAGCCGCTATCGCGACCAGCGCCGACCTGGAACGGGGGAATTAATTTTAATTATCGATACCACTGCGGTGGAAAATAACTGGATGCCAAAAGAAATATTGGAGAGACAACAGTTTAATTCGTTCGTTCGGACACAATCTCGTATTATCAATAGAGTTTTACAAGTTACAGTTCAATTAAACTCAATGGTGTTCATAGCTGGGCATTAACTCGTTAATCCGTTAATCGTTAATTAACGAAGTTAACATTTTGATTAACGGATTAACTTTCAAGTTAACTTTTAAAAGTGTTAACGGACACCTTAACTTCCGTTAATATGTAGAAGTCCGTTAATCGTTAATCCAATACCTAAACGTTACCGCACGGCACTGTGCGCAGCGCGAAAAACAGGTTAGTCTAGTATAAAACGACAAGTGCCGGGCGGCGCATGGCAGCGAGTGGAACAAAAACAAAACTAGATATATTATGTCGGCGCGTGCGAGTGAGAAAGAAAACTGCGAAGAGATTTGTTTCGTTTGATTATTTCATTACTTAGCGCCGATTAAATTACACATTTGAATTATACAAGTAGTTTGTTTTATTCCTAACCCGTTAACTTCCAGAACCTAAACCAACTGGTTTTATAAGTTCACTAATGCAAAGATATAAAGACGCCATTGGTGTTAATCAAGCTTTATGGTGGCTCGGATATTAGCTACGAGCTGCGCAGTACGCGCCCCGCCTCCTCGCGCGCGCCCCGCTGAACCTAATATTGTGTACTGCGCATAGACTCACGCGATGTTCCGAGTCGCGTTCAAGTTTGATTCGGACTGAATTCATTTTTAAAATGCACTTTGAGCTGTAGTATTTTATGCGACGGTTTTGTAATAGGGTTCTTAAAAGGTGAGTGATGTGCGTGAGTAGCAATATAAGCGAGCTAAGTGAGCGAATATGCTCACCTCGCCATACTCACCACTTACCGTCTGCTAAGCATGGTGAGTATGGTAAAACCCTCCCAATGATGGAAATCCCTAAAAATTCAAAAGTTATCTTCACAAAATAGGCCCTTACAGGCAGGCTTTTTCACGTCAAATCACATTTAAAATTGTATTATTAAGTCTTCCCTACGTATTTTATTACGTAATTATTGTTCAAAAGCAGACTACTAGCGTTTCTGAACCGACCACTGCAGAGAAGAAACGCCGAAAGAAACTCTTTCCAACAGTATTGGTCACCCATGTCCAGCAGTGGACTTATTCCGGCTAAGACGATAACAACAACAATGATGATAGAAATAATTAAATGACTTACTTTAAAGCTGAATGCAGTTTTGTGGCCTTCGATATGAACTCTTCCCACATCGGTGCGCTGTTCTGTAACAATAAAAGGCTAAATAAATAGTCTCTCAAAAAAAAATCAATGTAACCCTAGATAATCGTATATATCAATTTTTATTCAATCATTAGGTCTTTTTTAGTCTCAACTACAGGAGCATGACCCTCTCTGTATTACCAGAACCATACATTAGCCAGAGCAGTCAGAGGATTTGGCCTACACTCTCCAAGCTGGCTTTATAAGCTTTGTTTAGCTTGTTTCCTAAGTCGCCTTTCACGACATCCACGGGAAGACTTGGAGTGGTCCTATTCTTCTCTGCCGGGAGCCACACGGCAAGGATAGAATAAGATTATACATAGGTATTACTAAATACTTATGTAAGTGGTAATGAACTGTAGGAAACCTTATTTTGAATTACCTGCCCCCTTATTTACTAACTCGGATGACAGGTGTCGATGCCTATCAATCTAGAATTTACAGTTACAATGCGGGTTTTGCTCGCTCGAAATTTTTATTTGGAATACAAAAACCGCATTGTAACAGCAAATCCTAGATTGATAGGCATCGACACCTGTCATCCGAGTTAGTAAATACGGGCTGGTCGTGTCGTGACGCGACACAGTCGGATAAAAATATGACCCGTGAAACACTGATGTAAGTCGGATTGCGAAGAAAATTAGGATAAATTGAAGTCGTTTGTCCATCTTTGTTGAAAACGTTTTACACGAATTGATAAATTACGTGGTCTTTTTGTGCTTTAGATAATTTTGCAAATTGATTTTAGTGGACTGTATAATATGAAATTGGTGTAGTTTGGTGTTATAACTGCACTTGCTCATGATCAATGTGTGAAATAAAGTAGACTGTCATATGGACTCGAATAGATTTGTCACCAGAAGCTAGAAGAAAAGCAACCGACGCCATCTTTGATTCCTTTTGATTTAATGAAGCTAATATTATTTTTAAAATGAAATAATAAGACTAATTATTCGGTGAATATTTTAAGCGTCTACCTGTTGCAGTTATTCATATCGACCAAAAAAACGGGAAAATATAACGTTTCATTTCATTTCATTTATTTATTTCAGTACAAGATTATTTGTTTTGAAAATACAGTACAAAAAAGAAATTGACACACAATAATTAAATATTCTCGACAATAAATAACAATAAAGATAATTAATAAGATTAAATAATACAAAAGAATACAATTAATAAAATAAAAAACATCAAAATAGCACAAATTAGTCCAATCATGTCACACAAACAACTAAATCAAGAATTCCTGTAGTGAATAATAACACTTGTCAAGTAAAAATGCCTTAAGCTTATTCTTAAATTCTGCTTTATATAATAATGATTTAATTTCTAAAGGAAGTTTATTAAAATAAATTACAGATTTATAATATGGACATTGTTTTACAATATTCAGACACGGTACTCCAGACGTTTGTTATATGGGAGCCTCTGTCCGGTTTTAGTATTTGATGCTATAACGGCAACAGAAAAACATCAGCTGTGAAAATTTCTACTAGCTAGATATCACGGTTCATGAGGCAGCCTGGTTAGACGGACGTCACACTAACAGGGCCCCGTTTCTACCCCTTGGTTATAAAACCCTAAAACAAAGAAAGTGAAACCCACTTCCATTCCTGCACAGATCATAAAAAAAGCCGGTCAAAGATATGGACGAGAATCTGAGAAATCATGTCTGTAGGAGATGGTTACTGGCCGTATTTACAATAGACGTGATTTCTCAGATTTCACCCATAACTAATTTTAATCCCGAAATGAAGTGCCCGATGGCCTTGGTCAGCGTTATAAGCGCTTCCGCATGTTAAGCTATACCGTGCGCAGTCCCCACTTGGATGGGTGACCGCAAGTGAAATAAAAATATCTCCAGCTCATTTGTGCTCCGGAAGGCACGCTAAGCCGCTGGTCCCGGCTTTCATCGTTGATGGCAGTCGTTAAGCTATGTCAGATGCTTGTAGGCAGCTTGGAAAGTCTGACACCAGTGTTGGCCACTTACACACACGAAAAGCATACAAAACAATTTAATCAACTTTCCACCTACAAACAGGACACTAATATACCCTTCCAGCCGGCCTATTTAGTAACTCGGATGACAGGTGTCGATGCCTATCAATCTAGGATTTGCTGTTACGATGCGGTTTTTGTATTTCAATTAAAAAGTTCGAGCAAGCAAAACCCGCATTGTAATTAAAAATTCTAGATTGATAGGCATCGACACCTGTCATCCGATTTAGTAAATAGGGGGGCAGGCATCTCTAGTCTACCTAGTTAGAAATAAATAAGCGATTCATTAGTATATTACACATTTTTCAATTTTCTATTTGCAGAGTGGGCAAATTACAGCCCATTGTACTATATTAAAATAGTTGTCGGCGTCTTCAAAGCTTTAAGTTCAAAGGGACACTCGGCACCATATGACATGTTATTATGGGGGAAAGGGACGGATGACAGTTATTAAGTAGTGTTGTCAAACTCGAGTCTCAAATGTGTAGCCTAAAATCTCTAGGGTAAAAGACTCGAGTATAATTAGTCTATACTAATCCTAACTAATATTATAAATGCGAAAGCGAGTTTGTTTGTTTGTTTATCCTAATCCTAATCCTAACTAATATTATAAATACGAAAGTGAGTTTGTTTGTTCGTTTGTTTGTTTGTTACGCTTTCACGCCGTATCTACTACACCAATCATAATGAAATTTTGCATACACATAGGTTAGGGTACTGAGAAGGACATACGCTATATATCACGCAGGCGAAGACGCGGGTAACAGCTAGTATTTAATAAAGAAGAAAGATTTGACTGTGTCTTTGTTCGTTTGTTTTCAATGAATAAGCTCCGAAACTACCTTTTTCAATTTTTTTTACCTATAGAAAGGTATTTTATCTCCGGGTGACATAGGCTATAATTTACGCAGATGAAGTAGCGGAAAAATAGTAGTTGATAATCAATCGTCTGCAAATTTGGGTAGGCGCTTCTCGTCCAATATTGGTCATTTAAATCTAAGTACTTATAAACAGACTTCAAAAAAAGGTGAACAAATGACCAATACTTATGGGATGAGAAGCACCTACTCAAAGCAGACGATAGACTCATAGACTTAACACTCCCTATTGGGCATAAAAAGACTCGAGTCTCGAAAGCGCGACTAAAGAACTCTAGTTTAGCACGGCACTATCATCAAGCCATCGAAGGCAAATCAACAAGTGAAATATTATTACGTGTGAGAGGGACAGACTATTGTTGTGGCGGCAAAGGGGTTATCGAAATAGATTTTATCGCTATAGGTTGGTGCGGTACAGTTCTGTCTGATTGGGTAATAAAACGATAAAAATATTACGGCGTTTTAAAAGATTTATGCATAGCGAGCGATAAGCATGATAGTCTCTAGGGAAGAAATAACTTATTTCTTTAAAACATAACAATGATTTAATTAATAAAACATAATAGTTGTTGATTAAGCCATCGAAGGCAAATCATCAAGTGACATATTATTGCGTGTGAGAGGGACAGACTATTGTTGGTAGCGAAGGGGTTGTTGGAATAGATTATATCGCTATAAGTTGGTGCGGAACGGTTCTAATTGGGTACTAAAACGATAAAACTATGTCGGTGTTTTGAAAGATTTATATATAACGTGCGATAGTCTTGGAGGGAAGAAAGAACTCATTTCCTTAAAACATAATAAAGATTTTATTAATAAAACATAATGGTTGTTGATTGGGTAGATAGCCAAATAAGCCATGAAACTTAACACTCCCTTTGGAGCAGTCGTGAAAAGACTCGAGTCTTTAAAGGTCTCGAGTTTCCTACAACACTATCACCAAGCCATCGAAGGCAAATCATCAAGTGACATATTATTACGTGTTAGAGGGACAGACTATTGTTGTGGTAGCGAAGGGGTTGTCGAAATAGATTTTATTGCTATAGGGTGGTGCAGTGGTATGGTTCGGGTTGGGGACCAAAATTATAAAACTTCGGCGCTTAACAACATAAATTGATAAATAGGCCAGTCAATATCGACACCAACCAAACATTGCAAAAGCACATGCAACAACGATTTTTTTTACATTGTAGAGCCCACTAAGAATAGTCTACACCCAAGTTTGGAAAGGGAGGCCCCGAAAGTATGGGACCTTTGTCAGTTTTTACGAAAAAAATACCTGAAGGATGCCTTTTTCAGAAATCTTTGTGACATGTTTTTATGAGATACGCTAAAATAACTACTGTTTGATTTTAATTCGAACTCTCTGTGACTTGTGTGTGTGTATGTCAACTTTTTCCCAAAGGGCATTGGGTAAAAGTGGCCTGATTTTCAAAATTTGCGACCACCGTTCAAAGTTTACTCATTCGAAAGATCATATTAAGATGTTTATTTTCATCTATGGCCGTTTCTGTCTACAGTGTATCGGAGCCGAGATATCGGCATTCATAATTAAAAAATAAATTACAATAATGTCGTCTAGATAGACAAAACAGGATCTTTATTTTATTATTTTTTCGTGTAAATATTACTTGATTCTATGATTTATATTATTTATATATAAAATAAAAACAGTTACAGTGGGGTATGCGACATTCATAATTAATACAACAAACATTAATATATTATTTTTATTACGCAGAATTTGATGATATCCTACTTCAGGCACTCATGCATGTGTACTTATATATTTTTACGAAAAAATTGTTTCATATGGCATAAAATGACACGGAAGACATGATAAGTCTCACACACAGATTTTTTAAGCCATTCGAAGGTAACTGATATGTCAGATGTGGATTAGAGAATTTTCTATAACAAAAGACCGAGGGTGAATGTGATTCATAACTTTTAGTGCGTTAAGTAAACAAACAATGGGAAGTTCCTAGAAAGTTGAAAGGCCCGCTACCGGTCGCGTTCATCCAATCACAGCGCAGGGTTCATTTACCTGACTCGGTTAGGCTTTGAAAATCGAGCAGGGTGGAGTGGAGGGGTGAAGGAAAGAGGTGCAGGCGCAGGCAGGATTCACTTCCCGTTTAACCTTTGTGTTGAGTGTGTGCAAGTGCGTTATATACTTTTGATTACCACGACCTTTGCTTTGTTTTTGGACTCTCTCTTTATTATCTTATTTTGTGACCTGGCATTACTAACTGGACTAAGAGTTTGCTGTAGTGATTTGGACTTTAAAACAATATGGATGCAGATAGAGCATCGTGTGTTGGCTGCCATCGAAGTTTGAACCGCATTGGCGGCACTCGCAGGAGATCTATGGTGTTAACGGCTCAACTGATGGAGCAAAACCCATGTTTAATGGCATACTGCATTGAAGTTATTAACATTCTTGAGGTAAGTGATGACATTTCTTATATAATTATTAATTGTTTAACTTTCTTATTTACACTAATATTAAAAAACAGTTGGTTTGTTAAAACGTGATAAACTCAGGGACTGTTGTGTCAAACATTATTTCATGTAGGTACAATATCCCAGTGTCAATTATATTTTGTTTGAAGTACATATCTTAAAGCGATCTCACTCGTCACAAAGCCATTCCTAACTTATTGAAAACTGGCCACTGGTTATATTTTCCCCTTTACCTTGATTATCTTTTGAGTGTCAAAGAAGATTAGTACTTGTGTTTCTTCCGCTTGCTCCCAAACCGGCATAAATGCAATAAGATGCAGTACGTGCCACTTTTTTTAGTGATTACTATATGTTTGAGACTTGCTATATGTTCGTAAGTCAAGTAAAAGAGGAAATGATTTCATATTTACTAAAAAATAAATAATTAAATCAATTTACCCAGTTAGATTTATCTAGGTACTACGATGTGTTTTAATTATTTTTTACCTATATATGGAGCTAATACGTATACAAATATATTGATTAAGCCTATATTTTGTATTTTACAGTTTGGTGGCGATGAACGGATATGTCGACCATGCTTTTTTCGAGCTCAGCGCTATGTCTCAAGAGATCAACAAGCAGAAGTTGCACCAGACCTACTTGAACAACATGCAGATGATCAAGTATTAGAGCATGATTCATCGCAAGGAGGCAATACAGAGGAATCTGAATCAGATCTTATTATTAATGAAAATATGCGAGACCAACAAGTGCAAGTTAGTAGACCGCAAACGATTGAAGTTCCTGGATATTCCAGAGCACCACTTAATACACAGTTATGTATTTTTGCTGATTGCACCAACACCAATCTTCAACGAATTCATGTTGACATAAGAACCACAATTCTTCAAAATAAAGGATTTTACCTTCCACGGGGTACACGTGTATGTAGAGAGCATTCAGATTCAGGGTTTCAAGATATTGAAACAAGAACACGTCGTGTAATTGCAAGTTTCTCGTCGAAGCAAGTGAAAGACATGATGGATATTTTAAGAAATCGTAGTAATTTTTTAGATTCCATGGCTACTTAGAGGAAAAATTCAATCAAGATCAAATCAATCAAAAAATCAAATCAATTCCATGGCTACTTAGAGGAAAAATTCAATCAAGACACGTGACAAGCAGAATTTATTATGTTTATATTTTATTAGAAAGGGAACTAGAAGGAAGCAGCGCAATATTGGGCCATTATTGCTCATGTGTTCTCGGAAAACGGACTCTAGGCTGTTGCTCGCATGTAATGTCCATTATATGGTATTTGGGATGGGGTAGATACCAAGATAATCTATCTCCCCCAGCTCAGTTTTTAGACACAATAATACGACATGATCAAGAAAATGAAGTTTACGATGAACCGGAAAATAACTAAATTGTATAAATCGGAAAATAACTAATCTTGTAAACTAATAATAATGTAATATATTCATATTGATATTGTATGTGCCTATAATAAATGATTTGTTTGTGTGTATCTGTTGCATTTTATTTATCACTAGCAGTCCGCCCCGGCTTCGCTCGTGGTACCTACATAGCCTATTTCACTCCGGGATAATGTAGCTTTCGAATGGTGAAAGAATTTTTTAAATCAGTTCAGTCGTTTCTGAGATTACCCATTACAAACAAACAAACAAATCTTTCCTCTTTATAATATTAGTCTAGATTCCTATCCATAACGACATACTATACGCTTTAATCAAATCATTTTTGTTAAAAAATATTACATCTATATAGACGACTTACTTATTATTTGTCTTATTTTGATATTTCGGCTCCGATATAGTTTACATCAATAATGTTTTGTATATTGTTATTCTCAACTATAAGGCTAATTAAAAATACTAGTTATATTAGTGGTCGCTGAAAAAAAAAATCATGCCAAGGCTCATACAAAATTACCCAAACCCCTTTGGCACAATTTGGGGTAGTTTTGCTTTTCGGGGCCGTACCAAAGAAAGTAAAGATCTTACAGGAAAGATGTAATTAAATAAAAAATAAGGAGACCATATAAGCTTTTAAATGAGTGAGAAGTTTTTTAGTAAAAAACCAGCCAAGTGCGTGTCGGGCCACGCGCAGTAAAGGGTTCCGTAGTTGCGAATGACAACTTTGAGTTCACACTGTTTACACTCGCACCTCACAGTTTAACGACCAAAAACAGCTAACAATAAAGATTGTATGAAATTTTACATTTTCCAGTACATTTTATAAGTTGGTTGCCTATAACTTTTTAGTTTGCATTTAGTACCCAGCTCTGATAGTTTTCCTTTCAACTTCAGTATATATACTACCGCTATAATTTTTTTCACGTATCCATATATAACCGTTTAGCAGTTAGAGGGGGGGGGACACGTACCTCTAACAAAAATTTGAACTTATAAACCAAATATTTCGGAAAATGATCCCTAAATCGAAAAATGGTGTCCTCAACCTCACAATATTTTTGAAAGACCTATTTAACGATACCCCACACGATGGGTAAGTAGAGAAAAAAAAATTACTCCCGCACTTTACTTGTATGGAAGCTACCCAAAAAAAAATTTTTTTTCAAGATTTTTTTCTACGACTTTTTTGCCATGATTAATATACATACTCATACCAAATTACAGCTTTCTAGTACTTATAGTCTCTGAGTAAAACCGCGGACGGACAGACAGACAGACAGACATGGCGAAACTATAAGGGTTCCTAGTTTACTACGGAACCCTAAAAAGAAACAGACACTCATGGGTGGGTCTTTTCGACCCATTGGTCTGGGAGAAAAGAGAAAACGTAGAATGTACCAGCTGCTTCTCTTCCCGCGCAGATCGTAAAAGCCGATCGAGGGAGGGAGCGTGAGGAATCATGTCAATGGGCGATGTGGCTAGCAACCCATCACTATTTTGATTCCGTCCACCTAGATGCCGCATGCTTAACGTGGCCTTTAGATTTTACAGACCCGGGGTCTGTCTATCCCGCAAGGGAAAAAGACGCGTATGTATATGTATGTATGTAATTATTTGATTTAACCGGTTAAGAATTCATAAATCAAAGTACAAAGCCAATAAATAAAAGATGAAATAGGTCCTGTTTAAAAAAACAGGAGGTCTAATCAATTCGCACGACCGTCAACGCATACCCATCAGCTATTTCCATCAACTCCGGACGAGGGTGCTTTTCCATGACAAATACTGACTCCATCGCGGTCGAGAGGGTCGACCTAAACCCTCGAACAGCACATTGTCATGTCCGAAACCACTCGGCCGGTAATATCCGAGATATATGCTATGTTTTACATGATACGACACGATTTACTGTTCTTTGCACGAATTGAGATAAATATGTGAGCAGTTAAATATATGTGAGCAAATCGTGTGAGATTAAATATGGTAAAATAATTATTTATTTTTATTATGTGAGATTAAATATGGTAAAAATAAATATTTTTCGTTTCCTTTTAAAACAAATTACCTATTTGAAACAAAAACGAGATATAATTAAAAATTTTGTTCTGCGAAGCCCTAGATAACCCTTCGAACTATTTTTCGAACTACTATTTACAATTTAAAGTGAGAACGTGAAGCTTTCCTCAGCGTTTTTGTCAAAACCGACCACTTTTTAGATTACGCATAAACGCGTAACAACTAATGGCAACAAAGTTATGCCAAAGTAAATGATGATTAAATAGTTTATGAGCCCGTTCCGGAACGAAACTAGTTTATCGATTTTGCTTATATTAAAAAAAATTACTCAAAATGAGATAAGTACTGTATACAATTTTGAAAAAAAATCTTTGAGTTTTGACTTATAGAGACAGACAAAAAATATAAATATATATTTACACATTTTAAAGTAAACGTGGCCTATTGTCGTTATTTGTAAAGCGCCCCGGCCACGGTCAGGTTCAACGACCCGCGGCAGCTAGTTAGGGAAACTGGGACACTTCTAGCTATTTTCAGCTTTATTCGCACGCTATCGTTATGTTTCCATTGTTTTCCGCGGAGTTCATCAAAATATTTTTTAACCTTTAAGAATGCCAAGTTCAGGATATTCTTTAAATTTATACATAACTAGCAGCCCTCCCCGGCTGCCCCCGAGCATGTATTATACCAATAAACCTCATGAATTACTCTATCTATTGGTGAAAACCAAATGAAAATCCGTGCAGTATTTTTTGAGTTTATTGCGAACAGGCAGACAGACAGACGCGGCGGAGGACTTTGTTTTATAATATGTAGTGACTATCAATTTTGTAGACTCAGCTTGCTCAAGACCGCAATTTATGGCGATCTATGCGGGGAGGCCTATGTCCAGCAGTGGATGTCCCTGGCTATCAGATAGACAGACAGGTAGCAATTTTCACCTGCAGATAAATTAGCTTTCTATAGAAGAAATTGGAAAATCGGTCCATTAGTTTCGGAGTTCGGAGCCTATTCCATGATTAAAGCATATATGTATATGCATTCTTTAACCTAAATCTATTTTCAATTGAAATAATCATCAAAAACATCTGCAGTCCCTCGGACTAAGAGCTATGGGCATATTTTTTTAAGTTGGAGTTTTTCATTACCCTAGTCTCTTTTATGGCAAAATTCATGTTAGGTACATACAATCAATTCCAAAGCAATCGAAAGTAAGAAACATGACGCATATTTATTTGCAAGTGACTTAGTAAAAATTATAGGGTACTTCCCGTTTACCTGGAGCCATTAAATATGCCAAAAAGTCTACTGTAATGATATTAGTATAAAAATGTATTTTTGCCACAACATATCAGTATCACACAAATTAAGCTAGCCTCACAGTAAGTTGTGAACTAGTGTCGTGAGATACTCCCAGATACTAACTCAGGCCAATCTGGATCGTTTTCCATCATGACCTGGCCGGGGATCGTATCTATTATAGAATCCATGATGAACTCAGGCTGAACTACCATCTAAATAAACCCGAGCTATCGCATGATAATAATAAGTAATTTCCTTTCGCCATCCAATATTTATGTCAATCTATCTGCTCATCAAGTTAGTTTACGTCCTACTATTTGGGTTTACGGCCATGCCACAGACCAGCTTTATAATAGAGAACGCTAAAAACGCAACACTATACATATCGTGAATAGTGTGTGAGTGATGAAAGGGAATTGAGTAACTTTGTACGAAAAAATGGCGTCTTTGTATAAAGCCTGCTTGTCATTATATTAGAATCAAAACGTAACCCATTTTTGTCTCTAAAGTTCTAAAACTATGAAGTCAGGCATACCCAAATAAACACGAGCTATCGCATGATAATAAGTTATTGCCTTTCGCCATCCAATATTTATGTCAATCAGCTCATCACGTTAGTTTACGGCCTACTATTTGGGTTTACGACCATGCCACAGACCGGCTTTGAAATAGAGAATGCTAAAAACGCAACACAATCCCAACTATCCCAACTAATATTATAAATGCGAAAGTGAGTTTGTTTGTTACGCTTTCACGCCCCTATCTACTGAACCGATCATCATGAATTTTGCATACATGTTGTCTGGAGTACGGGGAAGAACATAGGCAACCTTTCGTCACGGAGAAAAGTACTGTTCCCGAGGGATCGACTCTAACGCGAGCGAAGCCGCGGGCGAAAGCTAAGAGAAATATGAATAGTGTGTGTGATTAAATTTTTAAAATATAAACCTAAGCAGAAGCACATATATGGCGCTTCATAGACCCACCTCCTTTTCACGATCTCCGTGACGCAGTGGTTAACAAGCCTGCGATACGAATGGTCCCAAGTTCGATCGCCGGTCAGATCATGTTGGAAAACTATCTTTTTCAGATATCCAATACTGAGAACTTTTTTTTATTTCCCATTATAATAGCCTGTATGGCTAAACACTTATGACAATGACGAAATTCTTTTTGAGTTCCAAGCATTGATCCCATAGGAAAAGTTGTTCATATTGACGTGCTGAGTCAAACTTTTAAGATATATCGGGGCCAATTTACACAGTGTAGAATGCAGATCAAAACTAAATGAAATATAGCCACACGTACGTGTGATTGAAAGTACGATTCATTCTTTATCTATTTAAATCTGTATCGATGAACCCTACCGTATGCACCGCCAATCATTTCGACCGTTTGCTAGAATAATTATAAATTATTACGAACGCTATAAAAACTATTCGAGGAAGGCTTTGGTTTGGGTAATAGCGATTTGCAACGCTTACGGATACCGACGTACCTATATGGATATTGTTAAATGCGCGCCTTTAATTCTATAAAACCCACTGTTTAGGGTTCCGAACTAAAAGGGCAAAAACATGACTTTATTACTAAGCTTCCGCTATCTGTCCGTCTGTCGCAAGGCTGTATCTATTAAAGCTAGGTAGAAATCAATTTTTCACAGAATGTTTACATCTATAATATTGCCGCTATAGCATTCATCTATTTAACATTTATACATTAACTATTGAGGGGGCATACAAAAATGCTTTTTTTCTCCATACATTTGTGGCCCAATTGGTACTGACTGTTTGATATAATCCTTACTAAGTATTAAATTCAAATGCGAAAGGAACACTGTCTGCTGTTACCTTTTCACACTTCAACCACTTAACAGTTTGAGGCCTGAGGAAGTAGATATATTAACATTTTTCTAAAAAAAAAAATGATTTCCCTAGTGATCTACAATAACACGTAAGTATTCGTAGCGAAACCTAGTTATTGTATAAAATAAAATTCAACATGGATTATTTCTCGGCTATTGCGTCTCCGCCGACATCAAAGCCAAGAAGCTGTATAAAAGCTTTTGTTTATCCAATGACCAACGAAGGTTTGATTGCGAAATGGAGAAGCAGGTGAATAATTCACATGATGGTTTCCTTACATCTCAGTATAAACTGTTTATGAATGATATAATTCAATGCAGTTCACTACAGTTAGAAAAAGACTAATGTCGACTCGTCGTCGTCCGCATATGTCCAAACCACAGCTTTACATAAATTGTTTATGAATAAACAGGTGAACAATGCACGTTACGGTTTCGTTTTATGTCAGCCGTAACTGTATATATGAATGCGTTAGTTTAAGGATACCTTAATGAATTTTTTGGGATCCAGTGCTGCCTCTATTTAACTTTGGAGTAAATCATTTGAAAAACCAGAAATGTCCTTTAACATGTTGTTCTACGAGGACTCTTCAAACTATTTAATGAACTACTGTTTAATTTTAAAGTGAGAACGTCTCTCGTTAGCGTGCTTTTTTTGTAAAGCCTCAGCTTTACAAAACCTTTTGTTTATCTATCATAGGCAATTGTGTAATCGAGAAACAGGTGACGTTGCGGCCTCATTTTAACTCAGTATAGACTGTTCATGAATGTTATGGTTTACGCGATTTCCGACAGTTGCCCACTGGTCCGCCAATGTCCAAGCCTCAGCTTTACTAATACTTTTGTATATTTAACATAGGTAATTGTGAAATCGTGAAACAGGTGAACAGTTCACGTTGCGGTTTCCTTTCATCTTAGTATAAACTGTTTATAAATGTTATATTTACGCAGTTCACTACAGTTGCCCACTGGTCCTCCATTGTCTAAGCCTCAGCTTTACAAAAACTTTTGTTTATCTAACATAGGTAATTGTGTAATCGAGAAACAGGTGAACAGTTCACGTTGTGGTTTCCTTTGATGAAATGAAATGAAATTTTATTAAAATTTGGATATCATGTATCGCTTTCTAAACGTAATATTTTTTTTAAATTTGCAAAATCGAAAAACTACTAGCGTATCGGAAAGACTGCTGAGAAGAATACGATCTCAGTATTAACTGTTTATGAATGTACAGCCGTTCCCTACAGTTGAGAAACTTTGTATGTATCATGGACCTAGGAATAATATAAATTGGGCCGCAGAACAAGGAATTTCAATGTAGCTCGCTAGCGACTAGACATTTCTTGCTCTGTGGATCGGGCGTTGAGGACAACACGCACAAGTGACGTCAACTTTTTACGTTATATGTGTGCGACAAATCTGTATGAATTTTACATTTGGAAGATTTTGAATTTCAAACAGAGTGAAATGTACGGAAAATTACATGAAATCTTGCGTGTATCTTTTTGTCTTTCCAGCGTCTATTACTATTTCTATTTTTTGTTTTTATCCAGCTTTTAGAAGCAAATTACTTTTTCGAAGAAAAGCTCATTATTCGTAAGGCAAAAAATAAACATAACATTGTCCAATTTACTTCGTTCTTAAATCTAATTAATTTCCTTCGACTAATAATTAGACAAACAATAATGGTTTACGAAGAAGCCGTGCCCTAATTATTTAATGAATTATTACTACCCGCAAACCACCCCTAAGGTTACTTAATTGCCGAATTTTTAATTAGAAAGCCTAATTAACTTGAAAAATATTTCTCTTAATACCTATAAGTCTACTTTAGTGATCAAAAGAGATTTCATTATAATGTGGAAAGTTCTGAATTCTATAAAATAAATTATTACTCTCAAAATGGGGTATAAAAATGCCACAATAATCGTATTTATAAATCAGCCAAGTGCGAGTCCTACTCGCGCACGAAGAATTTTCGTACCATTATAAATACAACTTTAGTAGACTATCAAGGAAAAACAGCAGAAAAGTACGTTTTTTATATAGGAGATAGAGTACGACCGAAACCGAATTTTCGGCTGTGGCTTCAGTTCCGGCCGAAATTCTAATTATATATTCTGCATTAATTAGGACTAATATGGAAACACATTAATATTATTGTAATCATTTGTGGCTACCAAATCACTGCCGTTCAAGGGTCCATACAAAAAACACGAAATACGAAAGAAATATCTCTATTATCGACTGAATAAACAATGTTTGATTTTAACACTATGCTTATTACGGAAAAAATTATCATAGCGCCTTATAATTTTGCCCCTAGCGCCATCTAGTTTAAGATTTTGTAATTAATCGGACAATTTGTTTTATGAGACTTTTTGAAACTTAGTTTGACAGAGCGTCAGGTGGGCCTCCGGATGAGGTATCTATTCTTGTAGAATTATAATATCTATGGTAATACATAATTTATGCACACGTGACGCAGGAACCGGCGGGGACCGGATATAACCTATAAATTATAAACAAGGCATAATCTTGTGTCGCTCCATCATCGTTAACTAGTACTCTAGCTAGCCAGTTCGAACTAGATTAGGGCTATCAAAATTGCCCATGTATGGCAGTTTTGGATTATGGATTTTATTGGACGCTAGCAATATTTCTACTTCTTCCGCGTAAAACCTCACCCCACCCCCGTAGGGGTTGAATTTCTAAAAATCCTTACTCACTAACTTATAAGAACTAGAAACTAACAATTAAACCTACCTAAGAAATAAAATGACTTATAAATAAAACCTAGCTATAAATAAAAAATGTCCCGCAGGTCATTACCCTGCGGTAATGTGCCCAGAAGACTGGCAGCATTGCCACGTTGAATGGCAATGCTTATTCTTTGGGCAAGATAGTGACCAGCCCTCTGGTCATTCGACACCTCGACCAGCCTTTTGCTCACAAATTTGAATAGTTTGTGAGCTGAGGGGCCCCACGGACCCAGTGTCTCGACCCCAAATGGCTCAAAAATATATGCGTCACCCAGGCATATATATTTGCGCCGTTTGAGGGACTCTGCGGTAGCTGCAGCCATGCCAGCCTTACAACTTGTGCCGTGGAGATGGGAATGCGCGAGAGTGTCGACGCATGTTGCATCCCACACCAGCGGCCTTCCCAATCTCCAAGGCACCAGTGTCATACCATCCGGTCTTTTGCCATCCTCCCGGGCCAAGCCAATTGGTTCCAAAATGGCTGGCATCAGTATGGAGACAAGAGCACGGTGGATGATGTTGTTTAGGCTAGCATGACGAGCTATGCGTCCGGCACTCCTAGAACAGGAGAGTCCGTGGTGGCCGAACTGGTCGACTGTGTCGCCGCAGGGACAACGATGCGGGACATTTGCTTTTGCACCTAAACGTAAGCATGTCGCCAAGCGAAATGTGTTGTCGTCCAAAAAAGTTCCCAAGCTGAACGACGGTAACGCTTGCAGCCATAAACCAGATTCCCACTCCGCTACGGCTAGTAGACGAGCTCGTTCTACAGAGTTGCTACAAGAAGATTCAAGTAAGTTACTCTGTACAACTCTGCAGAGCGGCTCGTCCCATTGCCTCTGAGAAGCAGGAAAATCAGGAAATTTTGAATTTGGACAGGTCTCTAACCACGCATTTTTGGCCTCTGCAAGATAAACTATTTCATCACTGCTTTTTAATATTTTAGCTGCAAGGTGAGAGATACTGTGAACAGAGGACAAAAAGGCGGGAAGAGCCACACTAGAAATTTTGCGTATGCCTAAACCACCTAATCTTATGGGTAAGGAGGCTTGTGTCCAAATAGGGTTATTCAATTCTATATTCAAAATAGTCGATAACGTGTCTTTGATTACACTATCCAATTTGGAGAGTAGGTCTGGGTATTTCCATAAATGGCTGCAGCGTAAATTATATGTGAAATTAGGTACAAATAAGCAATGTTTTAGAATAGTAAAGGCAAAATGGCTGTGAATGTTCAAAAGACGATCGGAAGCTGACTTAAAATTTTGTAGTTTTTCTTCAATAAAATTGGGAAAAGAATCATCGAAAATTGGGGAACCTAGAAGACGCAGAGATGACGTATCAACCACTTTTATATTAGGCGCCAAAGAGTTGAATTTCGTTATTATTTTTATTTTAGAAAGCAAAGGCAAATCATTGTTCACAAATAATTCACACTTTGAAAAATTTAAGCTTAGGCCGATACTGTTAAGTTCTTTCAAAATGTACTCCAAATCTTTATAAACTGTGTCAGCATTGTCTCCAAAATTTGCGTCATCTAGGTACCATGAGTTAAATTTGGAATTTATCTTTTTGATGATGGGATGAATAGCAAGGCTGAAAATAACCGGACCTAAGGGGTCGCCTTGCTGACATCCTACTGCCGATGAAAGGAGATTATTTCTATACATCAATTTTGAATTTTGACTGTAACATTGCCAAAGGAACTTATATACTGAGGGAATTTTTTCTTTGACCTGTGTCAGCATGGCACCCCTATCGACCGAATTAAAGGCATTTTTTATATCTACCTTCAGCAGGACTTCACCCTTCTTTAAGTGGAGAAATGTGCGCAAAGAGTGAACGGCGGCCTCGCAACCACCCCTGGAACCAAAACCTAACTGGGTAGGTTGGAAATAGTCTTGCAGGGTGGCTGCAACTGCTTTACAGCAAATTTTGGCCGTGAGCCGACGGTACGTACAGCCCACAGCAATTGGACGAATACCACCGTCCCTCTTTTTTAGCGCGCACAAATTGGCTCCATATAAGGTGGTAGTAACAATGTGGTGGACCTTTCCCAATAACATTAAATTAACTAGAGCGGTGAGTTCCTTTAAAAGTGACCCGCCTGCGTCAGAGTTGCCACTGATTAAAAGATCTTTCAGATGCTGTGGCGATAACCCATCTAACCCACCAGCAGAACCGCTTCTAAAAGACATCACCGCTTCATAAACCTGCTCTTGTGTGGCTTGTAATGTCTCATCAATGTCATTGGGAGGGTCAGGAAGGGTAAGGTCTGCTGCCGAAGGCGGATGCTTTTCACGTAGTGCGGAAAGAGTATCCGGCGTATTGGGAGCAATAGCGTCGTCCGAAAATAGTATTCTCGCTGCACCCTTGATGTCTCCCTCACTGATTTTGGATTCTACATATTGCGATACGCTTCTTTGATTTAATTTAGGAGCCGAAATATTTTGAGGTGTAAAGAAATTAGGAGTGATACAATTTTTTTTAATTTTGGTTGTCAAGTTATCATTTCCGGATGGATTTTCGTTGCATATATGTAAAATCCTAAATGGGAAGGTCAGTAAATGCTCCCATGACTGTTCTGTGTTCTCAACCACGGCCTTTCTTAAGTCGCTTGCCAATGCTTGTGCAACAGAACGTCGAGCCCCTTTTGGTATGCGTTTCACGACAGGAACGGAATTTTTGAGGGTCGAGAGATGAGCATGAAGTGGCTGATTGGACGAAGGAATGTCGTCTGATGTCGTAAAATTTTGTTGAGGGTGTGAAGATGAAGCAGAAAGGTTAACACTTTTATTTTCGAAAACGATATTTGGCTTATGGGCTCTGGATATGTGGATTTTTAAGCCCCTTTGACCTTTAAAGAACCGTGGTTGAGAGCACTGAGAGCACTGAATAAAATTTCCGGACGACGTCGATTGGCTTGGGACTCCATTGTCCGCCAAACCGCTTCCACTTAACGACATAAATCTTACGGTAAGGGGAAATATAAGTTTAAATAAAAAGAAAGGTATGTGACTACTTATAGTAATAAAATCACATATTAAAAAAAAAGTAAATGATATGTTCAACTTTCTTCCGTTGGTGCTTGATTTTGTTGGTGGTATATTGAAAATCTTGAGATCATCCAGACTTGTAGGGGCCTCGTACTTGCAGGACCTCGTACTTGTAGGGGCCACGCTTACTTACTTACATAATGAAAGGAAGCTCTGTAGCAAATTTCAAGTTTCTAGGTACAGTTAAGTAGTTTCGGCTGGGCGTTGATAACTATAATTGTCAGCGAGTCTTACCTTTTACAAATTATACATACTTATAGGTCATTTTATTATGCATGAAAATATATCACAAATGCATATACGCAGTCGCGGGTAAAGGCAGTAACCTATAAATTATAAACAAGGTGTAATCTGGCATCGCTCCATCATAGTCGTAGCCGTTTTAGATTAGGGTTATCAAAATTGCATACAGTGCTTTTTTTCTTGATAACATGAAGACGTTGATAGAATAGCATCCCTATTCTATTCTCAAGACTTATTTTTATAACACACACCCTAATCCTAACTAATATTACAAATGCGAAAGTGGGTTCGTTTGTTTGTTTGTTACGCTTTCACGCCCTATCTACTGAACCGAACATACTGAAATTTTGCATACACATTGGTTAGGGTATTGCGATTGACATTAGCTATTTATCACGCGGGTAACAGCTAGTTTATAAAAATATATTATCGTTGAGGGGCTAGCTCAATTGGCGACACTTATCGCGATCCATACAAATTTAATTTAATAATAATATATTTTATGAACTAGCTGTTACCCGCGTGATATATTTCTTCAAGCGTACTAATAAATAAATAAATAAATATATACGGACAAATCACACAGATTGAGCTAGCCCCAAAGTAAGTTCTAATGAAAGACTTGTGTTATGGGATACTAACTCAACGATACTATATTTTATAACAAATACATATATAGATAAACATCCAAGACCCAGGTCAATCTGAAAAAGATCGTTTTCCATCTTGACCTGACCGGGGATCGAACCCGGGACCATCCGTGTCGCAGGCAGGCGTGATGACCGCTGCGCCACGGAGCTCGTCTAGGAAAGCAACTAGGAAAGCAACTTTGTCGACAACCCTACGAGCTGTTAAAACACAGGTTACTCTGCCGTATTTTTATCTCGCGTTCGCAGGTGAATGAACAATTGTTTACATTTGGAGATTATTTTTAACGAAATTACTGCTTGCGACAATCTTTGCGTAAGTCGGCAATATCAAGCGTAAAATAACTCACGAAAAATACTTAGTGGCGCCATCGCTACTCAAAATATGCATTTATTCAAAACAGTGTAATTTTTTTAAATTAATTTACAAATTTGGTACTTGAAGGGTACTTGCAATTTTCCCGCGACGATGATGAATGAAAAGTATGAAACGGAAAGGTGTATGGATAGAAACTCCACACAAACTACAGCAGTAGTAACTGATATGATAGATTATGTCCAGCGTAGTGGGTGTGCTCAGTGCTCATAGAAATAAAAGGATATTAAGCAAGTCCAGACGTGAAAGAAATTTGGACTTGGTGTATCCAAAAGTTGTATGTGAAACCCTCATACCGGATCCTATAGTAAGATGGTTTTTAAGCCATAACCGCCGTGTAGTTCCCGGCAGAGTAGAATAAGAGCACTCCAAGTCTCCCCGTGGATGTCGTAGACGGCAACTTAGGATACATGAGCTAAACAAAGCTTATAAACATCAAAGAGATCTCTCCAACCCTTTGGCCAGTGTGGAGAGTGTAGGCCAAATTCTCTAACTGCTCCGGCTAATATATGGCTCTGTTAGTACAGAGAGGGTCGTGCTCCTGCATTGAAGACTAAAGAAGACCTGATGATGATGAAGTCATAACCATATTTTACGCAAATATATATATAAACAATATTATAGTAATTTTCTATCTAAATGATACATGATTCCTCTAGTAGGAGGTATATTATATAAGTATAGAAACACTCGTATACTTGATGAATGTGGCCGCCCGTCGACAGCGCGTCTGCGGCCGCCTGTATTGTGTCCTAATCTAAATTCCAGACTAGACTCTTGTTGGCTGAAGGACGAACTGACAGGATACACCGACCGCTCTGCCTTTAGTGCTATGTCTGTATTTATAAGTAACAAGCTGTTTCCCAAGACTTCGTCCGCGTAAATTATAGCTTATATCACTCATATCTATTATAGTAGTTTTTAAGGTAATTGTGGATGACCTTGGAGAAAATGTGCAGTGCAGTGCAACCTGTGCAGATTTTTGCCGCTTTTTTGCACTCCGCTTTGGAAGTAGCCTAAACTTAGTTACCAACTAGAAGTTAATTATTGACGTCAACAATTTTTCTTTTTTGTAAAAATTATGATATCAATTATGTGTTATGTCCAATAAAAGATTTAATTTTATCATTTTGGTATAATGAGTCGCTACAATGTTATTAGAATTGTTAGAAATCGATAAATGCCCTGACACTCCATTTGGAAATTAAATTAACTAAACTACATATTACTACATGCATTTTTCAAGGCTTTAAATATTAAAAGAGAAAAATCGGCCAAGTGTGAGTCAAACTCGCGCAATGAGGGTTCCGTACAATATGCTTCGTGAACACACACAATGTGCAAAAAATGTTTTATTCAATTGACTAGCGCCATCTAGTGGTGTTTTAGTGAACTATTTCCCTAGATGAACTTATTATTGTGAGTTTACCACTTAATTTTCAAGTGATAGAATTCGTATTATTTTTCCTGTAATCTTCAAGGAATGAACTATATTTTGTAATTTTTTCAAAATTTTCGGCCCAGTAGTTTCGGAGATCAGGGGGGGGAATGGTCAATTTTTGCCTTCTTTCGTGAATAAAATCAAAAGTATTGATTTTACCCGAACAAAAAAAAATATTTTTGAGATCCTCATAGTGAGCCCTTTCATTTGATATATGACACAGTAAGGTTTGCAAAACTTTTTTTTTTAATTTTGTAATTGGGCCCCTCAAAATGACCCTTATTTCAAAAAAATCTTTATTTACTTTGCACACCCGTGTTTGGGTCATAGGATTACACTATCTTACCAAATTTCATCCAATTTGGTTCTGTAGATTCGGAGAAAATCGGCTGTGACAGACGGACAGACAGACGCTCGAGTGATCCTATAAGGGTTCCGTTTTTCAACTTTTGTACGGAACCCTAAAAAAGAAAACAATATAAAACAAATTTTTAATCTAGAAACCCGATAAATTAGTTCTCCGGTCCGGTCCGGTCCGGACCCGGTCCCACACGATTCTTAAGTATCTCAGGTTAGAATGAAACTGAAAAACACTCGCCCAATAATGACGTTTAAATAGGTAATCTTTGATACATTGAGATTTAACTCAATGTATTTGTTTTAAAAAACAATGCCATTTTTTTCGGAATGAAACGAGTCGCATGTCCTTCTCTGTATCCCAGATAATGAGTATGCAAAATTTCAAGATGTTCGGTTCAGTACTGAAATAAGTGTGAAGTCAAACGCGAAAGAAGTCGCGGTATAATTACTAGTCTAGGTATATTTACGTAGGTATAATACCGGTCACTTGACATACTACAATGACCTACAGTGGGCCGGGAGCTAACGGCGGTTTCTCTTACGGGATTTTAATTAGCCTTGACGAAATGACCTAAACAAATCTTGACTGCGTAGCTTATGACTCGACAAATAATGTACACGAAAGTGCTCAACGACTCATTAGGCGCCAAACAGGCAAATGATTACAAGCCACCTATACTGAAAAAAAAAACACAGACGTTGAGCAAACTCGCTAAGGATTCCGTACAAAACTTTTCTAAATGGTTATAATTTAATGTTATACACACATTCAGTATAAATTTCAGGGCTACCTAAAATACAAAATACAGTTCTGTGATAGAATCGGGAAAAATTACCGAAAATGCCAACAACGTCACGTCAGTGATAAGACTCTTTAGCATCCATTAAGACCGGTACCCTAGCAAAGAAAATATTCCTTCTTTTTAACTTTGTTTTTTTTTTTTTTCTATTTATACAGTCCGTCAGCTGTACTGTAATACAACACTGATCCCATGTTTATAGTTCTGTCTGTCTGTCTGTCATTATTTAAATAGGCACAAAAAATGTCGCACAACGACGCTACAGTCGTATTTTCGTCAAATCCATTAATAGAACGAATCTGCCGCTATTTCCAAGATGTC
Organism: Rhodophaea formosa; assembly: GCA_963082605.1. Classification (NCBI taxonomy): domain Eukaryota; kingdom Metazoa; phylum Arthropoda; class Insecta; order Lepidoptera; family Pyralidae; genus Rhodophaea; species Rhodophaea formosa. The sequence goes on from OY720226.1 coordinate 2,611,033, forward strand.
TGGTTATCTTTAAATATGTTCAAACAAATTTATTTTTAAGAGAAAAAAAATCTGATTTTGTTTGCTGACTAGGGATTAATTGCGTCGCGTGTTTTGAATAAAAATTGTAATTTATGTAATTAATTACAAATTGAAGACTGCAATTATAATTCAGTTTCAGTAACTTGAGTAGGTTATATTGTGGTTAAAGTTCTTATAAAAAATAATTTTAATAGAAAGTGATGTCTAAGAGGAGTCTAGTCCATAACCATAACTATTATTAATTCTGTGCCATAACTTCTAGATTACGAAAATCTGGGCAAGTATAAGATTAGTTTTTTCGTGCTTTAAGCATTTTTAAATATTTGAGTCTTCTTTTCCAAAGGCTTTTATTATAAAAGCCGTACAAAAATAAGGGAACGGATGTAAGCCTATAGGTTGAGCTGAGCCAAGATATAGTGCGAAATAATAAATTGGTCAATGGACACCTTGCAATTATAGGATTGACAAAAAAAAATATATTCGTTCCATTTCCATGTATAGACAGCCTAAGGCTATTCTTTAATTTTTTGTATAAATATCGTAAAGTGGTTCACAGATACATTTACCTACCAAGTTTCGACTGTGTAGACTTAATAGTTTCAGAATAAAATCACAAAACAAGCCTACAGACATGGCGAATCTAAAAGAGTTTCGTTTTTGCCATTCGGGTACGGAATTGGGGTTCGTAGCCGAATGGCATAAACGGAACTCCGGAAAAGCCATATGTGATACAAATACAAACATGTAATCTAATGAATCCTGATTGAATTTCGCTATTTTTACCCGACTGCCAGGAGGGTTATGTGTTTAGCGCGTATCTTGTATGTATGTAATATTCTTTATTACCTTGTATCTCTAGAACCGTTGAATGGATTTTCACATTTGAGGTATCGTTAGATTTGTCTTAATAGCCCGAGTGTTCTTAGGTAGGTGAAATATAAAATAATTGTAGTGATCCATGCAGGCGGGTTTTTTGTTTTTTAAATTATTACCTCTCAATATGTTCTAAAAATAGCAATTTAATTAGTTTTAGAGCAAACTCTGCCCACTCGATTGTGGTGCTAAAAATAAAACAAACGTTGACACGATAAAGGGTGTTTGAAAGTGCGCGATCGGGCGCAAAATGTAACCCACATTACTTTACCATGTTCTATGTTATTTACATTTTCGTACACAATGGGTGGGTACTTGGGTAGAGAGCGTGCCGTGCGGATCCCGGCAGAGTAGGGTAGGACCACTCCCAAGTCTTCCCGTGGATGTCGTAGAAGGTGACTTAGGAAACACTATACAAAGCTTATAAACATCAAAGAGACCTCCAACCCGTTTGGCCAGCGTGGAGAGTGTAGGCCGAATCCTCTGACTGCTCTGGCTAAATATATGGCTCTGGCTGTACGGAGAGGGTCATGCTCCTGGAGAAAGACCTGATGATGATTATAAGCCGTCGTGTTTATCATTTTTTAACTTTTTAAATATTGATTGAACCCTCTTTTAAACCTAAATTTGACGCAATATCGTAATAACGAAATTCTCTGCTAAGTGCCGCGTAATTTAGTTAACTATATCGAAAATTACCGAGACGGCTCTCAGCGAATTTGTACGGGAAATGAGCGACTAATATGTAATTATATAGGCGGCAATTTACACGGGAGTGTTTGGGCATTAACGCTCTTTGGATGTTAATTATACTTATGACTATGATTCTTGTTCTTTGCGTATCGACTCGTGCAAATTCTTTCTTCTTTTTTTTTCTTTTAATAAATAAATAAATATATACGGACAAATCACACAGATTGAGCTAGCCCCAAAGTAAATTCGACACATATGTTATGTATGGGACACTAAGTCAAAACGATACTATAAGTATTTTATATAATATAAGTATTTTTTTACCTTTCGCAGTGGAGACGATGGGACCTTGGGGCCCGGAAGCCAAGATTTTTTTTTAAGGACGTCACAACGCACCTGTTCGAGGCAACTGGTGACCCTAGAGCTGGCAGCTTTTTTGCTCAGAGAATAAGTCTCGCTATTCAGCGAGGAAATGCTGCCAGCATATTGGGTGCGTTGCCTCGATGCGGTGCGTTGGAAGAGATATTTTATTTGTGAAAATGTTTGTTTTTATAATGTTGAATTAATTTATTACAATAAAAATATATCTATTTTATAATAGATACTTATATAGATAAACAGAGATAAACATCCAAGACCCAGGTCAATCTGAAAAAGATCATTTTCCATCTTGACCTGACCGGGGATCGAACCCGGGACCATCCGTGTCGCTGACAGGCGTGTTGACCGCTGCGCCACGGAGCTCGTCAATTTATTTATGTTAACCAAAACTCTGCTACTGATACAACGTCATCAGTGAACAACGTGAAAAGAACACTAATTTGAAGTTTGCGGTATCCATACAGATTTGAATGTATCTGGTACACACAAGTTATTTTTTGGAGGAGGCAGAATGAGCAACAAATTAAAAAATACTTCTTTTTTGAAGATAAATGATACAGATGCTAATAACGCAGGCACAAAGAATGGCAATACGACAAACAGGAACGCGAAAACAGTAGGTGCGACGATGAGTGCGCAAACTAATTTAGTTGTAAAAATAGGTGCGACGATGTGTGCGCAAACTAATTTAGTTGTAAAAATCAGTGACGTGGTAGTTTTAATTTTTAACCAAGTTAAAAAAGGATATTTCCAGTTTTACATGTATGTAGAATTTTTGTGTGTTTCCGAACGTAACTTTAAAAAAGTGTTTAGCTAAGAGCGATTTCTGAACGTTCGCGCCCTCTCTCGGTAGGACGACGAACGGTGATACGTGTAAAAAAGCCCATGGTGTATTTTTCGAAAAATAAAAGGAGTTTTCCACGTCTGGATCGGCTGTATCATTTAGACCCACCCTACATGTATGTTTGTATGAATTATTATCCGATTATCTTGCATTTGCCTAAACTGATTTTGATGCGGTTTATTAAAAAGTAATAGCTTTCATCCGCCGCAATTCGCATTAGTGTCGATCTTTCGGGAACAGTACTTTTCTCCGGAATGAAAGGTAGCCCATGTGCTCCTCCGTACCGTACCGTAAATGCAAAATCCACTCAGAATAGACTAGTGTGTATTGTAAGAGTGATTTTTTCCCTGTCACCGAGCTGACTTGTGACCCGGATCACCGTCATTAACCCAATAAAGCGCCGCCGGTATTTTTAACCCGAGAGTAATGGCTCCATTGTGTGAGATTTCGCGAAGGTGGGATAGGAGGAAGAGCAACAATTAGGAGACTTCAAAATATACATTTTATATAGTAAGACTGCTTCTTATCCGAGTTTTCCCGGTTGCAGACATACTTAAATACATACATCACTATCACTACATATTATTAAGTCCTCCACCGCGTCTGTCTGTCGGTCTGTTCGCGCTTTACTCAAAAACTACAGCATTTCCATGTGGTTTTCACCAACAGATAGCGTGATCCATGAGGAAGGCTTTTAGGTATAATTCATGCCCGGGCACAGCCGGGGAGGGCTGCTAGTCCCAATCCCAACTAATATTCCCAACTATTCCCAATTTGTTTGTTTGTTACGCTTTCACGCCGTATCTCCTGAACCGATCATCATGAAATTTTCCATACACATAGGTTAGGGTACCGAGAAGGACATAGGCTATATATATTACGCGAGCGAAGCCGCGGGTAACAGCTAGTATATTATAAAACAAAGTCGTCCAACGCCTGTCTATCTGTCTGTTCGTGATAAACTCATGAACTACTGCACGGGTTTTTTCCACCAATAGATACATGAGGAAGGTTCATAGGTATTATTTTGTCTGGGCACAGCCGAAACACATTTCCCTTCTTCTGGGTGGGTCAGTCGGGTAATAAAGCTTATAATTAAAAAAAAGGAATTCGATAATGTTCTCCTAAAATACCTATTTCATTGCTCTATAAATACCCTATATATCCCACAGCTAAAAACCAATAATGGATTCAATGCATCCATTATTAAACTGTTGCAGATATCAATAATGAACAGATGAAGTACAGCTTTCACCGCTAACTTTCCTCTCAAACTAATTAAAAAGTCTATTCCCTTCCCTATGGACGTTATTCGCCATCAAAAACATCAAGGGCCTTTATGGGAACGTAATAAAGATCAGAATCGATCGTCAATAAAACCTCAATAAACGAAGAGATAGCTGTAGTGATGCGAACGTGACTAAAATATCGATAGCTCGATATCGACATAGTCCGCTTGACATGGATTTCGTGAGAGGAATCGCGATTGCGAATTCAGTATCTGCGAATCGGGTATACGTGAAAGTGTTTGCTCAAATAGCAGGATGTGATTTTTTACGATGTACGTGATTACATTTAAATTGATTTTTGAGGTTGTAGTGTAAGCGTTTGAATTTTTGATGTTTGCAGACACGTACGAGTATTGACATGCGAATTTGATAACAATCCTAATCCTAACTAATATTATAAATGCGAAAGTAAGTTTGTTTGTTTGTTTGTTACGCTTTCACGCCGTATCTACTGAACCGATCATCATTAAATTTTGCATACACATAGGTTAGGGTACTGAGAAGGACATAGGCTATATACCACGCGGGCGAAGCCGCGGGTAACAGCTAGTGTTTTTATAAACTTTCAGTACTATACATTTATTTTTCTGATTGTATTAACTAACGTCTTCACATCCAAAAAACCTTTTGTGATTGTTTGATTACCATGTAAAAAATCAGTATATCTGATTCATTTTTTACATGGTAATCAAACAATCACAAATGGTTTTTTGGATGTGAAGACGTTAGTTAATTCTTCAGGCAAAAATTACTCGATGGATTTTTGAAATGTTATTGGTCTCAACTGTTTCAGAATACCAAATACTGCTTACTCTACTGCTTATCTCCTTTCTAAACGAAGTTGCGTCACATCGCGGTGTTTTCTAAATAGCGACGACCATTACCTGAAACAAAACACATTATTTATGAATAAAGTGATTACACGACATAATATCCCACTCCGTAATTTGTTTGCTCACGAACAAAAATCATTTGTTATCTAACTCCTAAATCTTTGGATTTGTCGCAATCGTAGAAACAGATAGCTGTTATTATAAACAAGTCAGCCAAGTGCGAGTCGGACGGACTCGAGATCGACTGGTTCTGTACCATTATCTACACAACATAAGACTATCGAACAAAAAACTGCAGAAGCAAAAAAATCACGTTTGTTGAATAGGACCCCTTAAAAATTTACTTTATTCCGTTTTATTTTTAAGCATATTTTGTTATAGCGGCAACAGAAGTAGATCATTTGTGAAAATTTCAACTGTCTAGCTATCATGGTTCACGACATACATCCTGGTGACAGACAGACGGACGAACGGTAGCACAATTAAGTGACGTGAATAGGGTCCCGTAATTATCCTTTGAGTACGGAACCCTAAAAACATTATTACAATCATCATTACTACACGTGTTCTATACATATTTCCACACACACAGTTTAAGAAAATTCAAAAGGCAACAAGAACAAAATTGTACACGAAATGTGATATTACAATTAATTAAGAACTTCCCTTTGTTTCTTTACGATTGAACATAAATCCGGTCAAAATCAGAACATTACAAAACCGCCGACTTGGCTAATAGAGAAGCCCTAAAGCTGCTTGTATCGATAAGCCGATAAATGTAAAATCAGCGCCCACACTAATCGTCCTACTCTTTGTAGAGCCGCGGCTACGTAGGCAGGTGTTGTGAAATTGTTACAATAGGATTTATGATCAGTCTGCCATTTTTGGGATATTCGATTTATGCTATCGAGAAATACGTGTTTTAAAAGTAGGTACAAAAGTCATAAATTTTAGGAATTTTGTTTTTCATCCATAACTTTAACCATGACCATAGATACTATAATTTTACAGGAATAGATGTCTCTTCCGGCGCTCTGGCAACGCTCTGGCAAGCAAGCTTAGTTTTAAGAGCGTATACTAGCAGTATTTTTTCAATATGGTTTCTATACAAATGTATTTCTCTATTTTCTCGCTGAAAACTGATTCTAGAGCCACATTTTTTTTTCCATAAAATCTAGTACTAAAATAGGAATGCCTCTATTTATTATTTTTTACAAAAAAATTGTTTTTGTATAAAAATTTTTTCTTTTAAACAGGTTTTTAGAAAAAAATAAAACAGGGACATACCTATTTTAGTAATAGATTATATGTAAAAAGAATTGTGCCTCTAGATGCAGTTTTCAGCGAGAAAATAGAGAAATACATTTGTATGGAAAACGCACTGCTAGTATACCCTCTTAAGAAGCCACCGTTAGATGGCACTAGGTCTACTACTAGTCGACTAGATTTTTTTCGACAGGATTTTTTCAGCGAAAACAGTATACCTAGTACACATTTAATTGGAAGATAAAAATGTAATTCTGATTTAATACAATAATCGAAAATGTTTTTTTTATTAGTTGTAATAATGAATATCTATAAAATATAGCACGTAGCGCCATCTATGTATAGTTAGAGTACAATTACTCCCGTTTGTATGGAAATTCGTGGACACGTAAAAGATGATATACCACCATGCCAAGACCTAACCATTCGCTAAAATGTAGATCCCTGTATGTCCGTATATCTAGCAGGACCCTACGCATGATTGGATAGACATCTAAGTAATTTACATCCACAGCATTTTGTACTTTTCGACAAGTAACAACATCGTCCCACAAGGGTAACAGAGAAAATTTGAAATATTTTCCAGCAGGACCTTCCTCAGTTTGATGGTCTTCAGACCAGTAAATTGAAATGCCGTATAGCGGTTGGCCGCGAAGCATAGGACCACTCCGATTCTTCCCGTGGATGTCGTAATAGACGACTTAGGAAATAAAAGCTAAACAAAGCTTATAAACATCAAGTAGCCCACTCGTCTGCCCAGCGTGGAGAGTGTAAGCCAAATCCACTGACTGCTCTCGCTTACATGGCTCTGGTAGTACAGAGACGGTCGTGCTCCTGCAGTGGAGACTGAAAAAGACCTGATGATGATAGCGGTACCTTAGAATTACCTCAGTTTTAATGCGAATATGAATTATTTTAAGATATGCGCTAACATATATTTGATATTGCCACCAGCCCCCGTAGCATGGCACGCGCGACAACGTTTATCGACTATCGCCATCCTGTATTTCGCAATACTGAAGAGCGAGAAATAGATAGTTTACCGCGCGATATAATCGGCGTCGCGGGAGCCATGCTACGGGGGCAGGACCCTCAGCTTTGGAGATTTCAGTACAATCCCAATCCAAACTAATATTAGAAATGCAAAAATTGAGTTTGCTTTTTATTTGTTTGTTTGTAACGCTTTCACGCCGTATCTAACGAACCGGTCATCATGAAATTTTGCATACACATACGTTAGGGTACTGAGAAGGACATAAGCTATAAATCACGCGGGCAAAATTGCGGGTAACAGCTACTTCATCACATTTTTTGCAGTTGTCTACAATGTACTCTTCACGTATGTTCTCGATTTAATCAATATTTCAAATATTACCCGTAAATTGCGTAATTGATGTTTAGTCTCCACTGCAGGAGCACGACCCTCTCTGTACTACCAGAGCCATATTATTATTATAGCGATGGCAGTCAGAGGATTTAGCCAAAAACGCTGGCCGCATCTAAAAACATTGAGTTACGAGTTTTATCAATCAGTGCTTGTGAAAGTATGGCACCCATAAGGCGACCGCCCACATCCTAACTCAAACAGATGTGACCAAGGTCGGAGATGAAAGTGGGTCATTCGTAATGACTGTTTGGTAATTGAACTGCTTTAATACCAGCATGTGCTACTCTTGAACTTGATAAGAGACGATATATGGGCTCTATCAATGAGTTCGTAGCCTAGAACTGTGAAACATTAATCTGTTATAATTATAACGGACTTTAGAGGTTGTGTTGTCTGTTATAAGCTTTGACTATATAAATACTCTCTAGACAGGTCTACACCGTCATGCCTTTATTTCAATGATTAAAAAACCGGCCAAGTGCGTGTCGGGCCACGCGCAGTGTAGGGTTCCGTAGTTGCGAATGACAACTTTGATGTGAATTGTTCACACTCGCACATTACAGTTTAACGACCAAAAACATGTAACAATGAAATTGTATGAAATTTTACATTTTCGAGTACATTTTATAAGTTAGTTGCCTATAACTTTTTAGTTTGTACTTACTACTCAGCTCTGATAGTTTTCCTTTCAACTTCAGTATATATACTACTGCTGTAATTTTTTTCACGTATCCATATATAACCGTTTAGTAGATAGACGGGGGGACACTTACGTCTAACAAAAATTTGCACTTTAAAACCAAATATTTCGGAAACGGATCCCTAAATCGAAAAATGGTGTTCTCAACCTAACAATATTTTTTAAAGACCTATCTAACAATACCCAACACGATGGGTTTGTATAGAAAAAAATAAATTACTCCCTCTTTACTTGTATGGGAGCTACACTAAGAAAAATTTTTTTGACGACAGCTTTGTGTTATCACACGCGTCCTTTCAATTTATCCCCTCAAAATCCGTCAAATTGGTAGCTGTGTGTGCGCGACCGCCGAAGCCGTGTGGTTCCCGGCAGAGAAGAATAGGTCCACTCGAAATCTTCCCGTGGATGTCGTAAAAGGCGACTTAGGAAACTCAAGCTAAACAAACCATACAAACATCAAAGAGTCCTCTCCAACACGTCTGGCCAGCGTGGAGAGTGTAGGCCAAATCCTCTGACTGCTCTGGCAGTACAGAGAGGGTTGTGCTCCTGCAATGGAGACTAATAAAGACCTGATGATGTGTGCGCGACCGGCTATAGGTTGGACACTAGTTTTTTCTACGCTTCTAGGCTAAAAGAGTCTATGTAGCTATGAGATAGACCATAGAGCTAAAGTGATGCGGCAGAGTGCATCCTACAATATGTCATATAATGCTCTGAGACAGATCCGACTCATGGAAATTACTGTATACATTTTCTCACTTTAGTCCAGCAATGTGCTTAACTGTAATTTTTTTTTATTTTTTTGACATTTCCACGTCGTTTTATGCGAGCCAGAGTTGCGCCGCACTTTACACGAGGGCATTAGGTTCTACCTTTACGGTTTTTGTTGTTTTTCGTGTGTGTAAGTGGCCAACTTTTACGGTTACGACAACTAATAAAAGTATCAAAGTATACGTGACCAATACGTCTTCCAGTCCTCACGTGGCTACATCGACCAGAGATCCGGTACTCTGAATTTCATAATTAGCGCCGCTCACATAACACCTGGCCGAGTGCCAGACAGACGGACACATCTAGCGCAAGGTCCGAGGAAGTCGCCCTGATTGCCACTTACACATATGGTTCACGGTCTATGTTCATTTACTGTTAATTTTGCGGTTTTCTGTCAGCACTTCCATAGGATTCTTTCTTCCATGCTGGTTTATATGTTTTATGTTGTTACGAACCAATCATAGTGACAGAACGCGATTCATAGTTAATTCCCGTTTTGTTTTGTACCTGGAGATGCATACATACAACTCCGCGGCACCTGTACCAAAGAATCCTATACGACCGACGAACAATGCTAAGAAAAATCTTTGAATATGCTAGTACATTTTACGTTTATTCTTCCCAAACTAGCAAGGATGGTATAAGGCAATTCTATAATGGTTTTTCACACATCGCACCAACCATAGTGACAGAAACACAGTTCATAGTTTATTCCTGTGTTTGTTTTGTACTTGGAGCTGCATATACATACAACTCCGCGGCACCTGTACAAAGAATTCTCTTTTTTTTATTATTATTTCAGGTACCTTTAAGTCTGCACTGCAAGAGCACGATCCTCTCTGTACTACCAGAGCCATATATTAGCCAGAGCAGTCAGAGAATGTGGCCTACACTCTCAACACTGGCCAGACGGGTTGGAGAGGTCTTTTTGATGTTTATAAGCTCTGTTTAGCTTGTGTTTCCTAAGTCGCCTTCTACGACATCCACGGGAAGACTTGGAGTGGTCCTATTCTACTCCGCCGGGAACCACACGGCATAGTTTCTACCCGTGTTTGTTTCGTACCTGGAGCTGCATACATACAATGTTGCGGCACCTGTACAAAGAATCCTATTTATCAATTCCGTGTACGACCGACGAACAATGCTAAGAAGAATCTTTGAATATGCATCGCGCGGCGACATGACAGGGACGCTTATTGCATTCGATACGACACGAGCGAGTGGAATTGATGTAACTAAACAAATGTTGGTACCTATTTGAGATACATACATACTATCACGTCTTTTTCCCTTGCGGGGTAGACAGAGACCAAGGTCATAAAACCTACAGGCCACGTTAAGCATCGTAGTGGGCGTAAAGGTGGAAAATGGAACGGTTGCTAGCCGCATTGCCAATCAATGTGATTCTTTAGATTTTCGCCCAATCCCTTGACCGGCTTTTACGGTCTGCGCGGGAAGAAAAGCAGCTGGTATATTCTATGTTTTTTTCTTTTCTCCCAAACCAGCATGGAAGAGTCTAGTTGAGATCCTGTTAGGAATTCTTAAAACTTTAATAGAAAACAATGACAACAGATTTTTCAGACCTGGGCTCTGTCTACTCCGCAAAGGGAAAAGACGTGATAGTATGTATGTAACGACATGCTTAAATCTCGGACTAGACAGAGTCTTTGTCTTGCTAATAAAAATAAATATATAGGACATATTACACAAATTGAGCTAGCCCCACAATAAGTTTCTTTCTTCTTTCTTCTTTTTAATTATGGCTTCCACCGAGATTTCAGTGATTCTGCCAATGTCCAGTATAATGAGATACTAAGTATCGGTGTTGTACGGTATGTGGCATCAAAGATGGCGTATGTTCTTTGGCAGCCTCGTGGGAGATTTTGGCGAGAAATCTATACGAGTCCATTTAACAGTCTACTTTAACTATTTCACAAATTGTTCTCGAGCACGAGCATTTATAACACCAAACTACACCAATTTCATATTATAAAGTCCACTTAAATCAATTTGCAAAATTGTATAAGGCAAACGACAACTGAACCCCTTGACTTCCCACCAAAAACTCCCCACAATAAGTTGTGAACTTGTGTCGTGGGATACTAACTCAACGATACTATATTTTATAATATATGCTTACATTATATATAGATAAACATCCATTTAATATTATCTAGACAGTGACGGAGTGACAGATTCAAGAACGTTTTTTTAAAATTACGATGCTATGATTACTTTGAGTATACAGTCCTTCACACTCAATTACTACACGAAGAAATAATAAGATTAAATACCACAGAAAACAGTGGCTTCTATAAAAAATACCAAGTTTTATCTGTGGCATATATTGGCAATCGATTTCTAGTGCGACTTAGTGCAAAATTCAGTGAAGCCAAAACAAAGGCGGCTAGTCGCGCGTAAAAATCCATTCCTCCTGTTCGCGGGCTACTGAATCGTAATTTGGACTTGGTCGAAGTCGAAAAATAAGCCTGTTATAGGCTCTTTCGTTAAACTTATTTTATTTTGTCTTCGGGTGCGTACACGATCCGGCCTCCCGAGTTGCTGGGTCATAATAGGACTATCAAAAGTAAGCAAATTAGAATGGACAATGGAGAGATAACCTAAAGCCAAGTGAAAAAAAAAAACCGGCCAAGTGCGTGTCAGGCCACGCGCAGTGTAGGGTTCCGTAGTTGCGAATGACAACTTTGAGTTCACACTGTTCACACTCGAACCTCACAGTTTACCGACCAAAAACATCTAACAATGAAAATTGTATGAAATTTTACATTTTCGAGTACATTTTATAAGTTGGTTGCCTATAACTTTTTAGTTTGTACTTAGTACTCAGCTCTGATTGTTTTCCTTTCAACTTCAGTGGGTCTAAAATGGCCACTTTGCACGAATCATAATATGATTCACATATGAATTACATTGCGCGCGGCAAAATGGCTACTTTTTGACGATTCATAAAATGATTCATAAGCAATTCTATTTTGGCAATTCATCTATTTGACAGTTTTCTATGGAAATTGGTAAAATGGCTCACATTATATGAATTCCTTTCACGGTATTTTCTGTCAAATAGCAGAATCATAAAAAGTTACTCTAGAACAACATTTTTCAATTCATCTCGAATGTATTTGGAAAAAATATGTGATATTCGTTTGTATAAGACGTTGTGAATACTATTTTGGACAAAAACATGTAATGCAGAGTGTGTATAGGTGCTGGGTAAATGAAATTACCTATGTTGTAAATGATTTGTTTACGTTTCCTAACCTAACCTAATGAATGCTTGTACTAAATTTGTTTTATAACTTTTTATTAATATTATAAAAAATAGAGAGGATTTTACGAGTAAAGTACGCATTTTAAGTGTTTTCCCGAAAATTTTATACTTATAGAAGGAATGTTTTTATAAATAAAAATATTGATGATATATGTACGAGGAGTGTATTTTTTTTACTAAGCAAAATATATAATTAGTAATTTAGGTATACCTTTCAAAACGAAGCAAACATAATAAGGTACCTCTCTTGGGAAATAAATGAAATACGACTCGTAAAATTAGATACCTAAACGAAAGGTGAAAACCTTTGAAAAAAATTTGTTGTACAGTAGGCCAAACATCAAGTTTAACATTGCATTACGAAAAACGACTTTATTGTCATAATAAAATTATTACATTTGTTTGAATGCCCACTGTACAATCATTAGTTCCAATTTTGTTCACCAGAGAAGTTTAGTGGCTAGTTGCCGTTCTAAAAAACATTTTTCTGATTTTCGTTTTAAGCGCATATATTTCACAATTACTTAATATCTAATAAGTGTATTTTAATGTAATGTGTTATATTATAGCTTATTTTATTTAAGTAAATGATTTTTATAATTATAAAACCTATTTCAAAACATTATCGATGAGTTACGGTTTTTTATTTTTTAATGCGGTAACATTGACCCCAATAGGATTCAGAATATGAATTGAATTGTAGGTGAATTGGGAGATTTTGTGACCATTTTACCAATATTAGAGGAATTGCTAATGATCTGCTGGGAATTCATAATACGAATTCCTTTACGATGAATTGCGTTATGTGGCCATTTTAGACCCGCAGGATATATGCTACTACTGTAATTTTTTTCACGTATCCATATATAACCGTTTAGCAGATAGAGGGGGGGACACTTACCTCTAACAAAAATTTGCACTTTAAAACCAAATATTTCGGAAACGGATCCCTCAATCGAAAAATGATGGACCTCACAATATTTTTTAAAGACCTATTTTACAATACGCAACACGATGGGTTTGCATTGAAAAAAAAATTACTGCCTCTTTACTTGTATGGGAGCTACCATAAAAAAAAATCAATTTTTTTCTATCACTTGTGCCATGATTAATATACATACCTATACCAAATTACAGCTTTCTAGTACTTATAATCTCTGAGTAAAACCGCGGACGGACAGACAGACAGACAGACATGGCGAAACTATGGGTTCCTAGTTTACTACGAAACCCTAAAAAATGAAACTCATACACACTCACTCAAACTCAAACACAGGCTGGACGTTGAAACTTTGCAAAAACGATGTATCACAACTGAGGGTGCTACGGGGAAATTGGATAAAATATTTCGATTAGTCTTACAAAATAGTGAGTAAACTATGCCAGTCCCAAAATACCTCTCTTTCCATTCGACAAGGTGACATAATTATTAGTAAGTACCATTGTTTGATCCGGACATATTATAATACTTAATTAAAGAGCAGAAGGATAGTTAGTAATTTGATTACACGAAATACGCTCTTTATGCACCTTTCAATGACAATGGTAATTGGAATAAATCGTAAAAATAAGGTTTTAAAAGAAAGAGCCTATGCCAACGTATAAATAAATAGGACACCAAAACACATACCTACTTTTAAAACATGCCACGCTGGTCCCAAAAAGCCTCTCTTCCTCTCTTCCCATTCGTCACACGTAACAACAGACAATGACACGGTTCGGGACATTACATAATTATTAGTACAGTTGTTCGATCCCGAAAGATGACAATAAAGAGAGAACAGAAGGATAATTCGTTTAAATTATGCTATATACGCTCATTGTGCACGATTTGAAGACAATGTAAAAAAAATAACGATTGAAAGGAAAGAGCCTTTATGCCAACGTATAATTGTTTATATGACACCAAAATTAAAACATGCCAAGTTAGTCCCAAAAAGCCTCTCTTCTCATTCGACACACGTAACAACAGACAATGACACGGTTCGGGACATTACATCTATTAGTACTGTTGTTCGATCCCCACCGATGATATTATAGAGAGAACAGAAGTATAGTTTATTTATATTACGCTACATACGAATTTAAACTGCCCCTCTGAAACAGTCAGGACCGTGATGATGATGGCAGGCATTTCTTGAGCTTTTGGTTGAAGTAGATTTTATCAGTGTACAAAATAGCAGCAACACGTCTGCTGTCAGAGGTGGATAATCCTTAAAGCTAAGTAGTTGCCTACCTCTCTTCACGGTTGCATATACTAGAACACTGTCATTCGGATCCAAAAGGTTGAAAGGGGAGGCTCTTATCCCACTGCCTAATACGCTACTTTCGCTTCTCCTAAGGCCCGTCGTGCCTTAATCAGACCACTGGGTATTTTTATACAATATTTAATAGTCCGATAAAATAAACCATAATTTCATACAATTGCCCGGTCGGCGGCACTTTTGTAAGGAATACTCAATTTTTTTTTTAAATTTCCAGCATTAGTCCCATAAGAACAGTTGTTCATATTAACGTATTGAGTCGCCCGTATGGATCGGACAGAATTTTCTAACATATGCCTTTACTTTTCTCATTTGTGAGCTAATTGTATGAATAATGTGTTTATTCTGTTTCCTTCTATATTTTGTATTAAAGGGTTCATTCGCCTTTGATACCTGGCATTGGCACGTGACCATAACCTGTACGTAATCTGTGACGTGACCGTAATGTAATCATTGGTTATTATTTATTTAAACAATGGGTCACTAAGGCAAAATCGTGTTATAAACTTCTCTTTATGAGCCTTTAATTTCGAATTTATCATAGAATTACTGATATTTTATTTTAATTGCGGCCCGCTCTGGATTTTGCACTGGTATTATAAACATAGAATAAAATAATTATAGTTATTAACATTATCAGAGACTTTTAGACAGAGACCTTAGAAGGAAATCTCTACTGATCAAAATCGGTCCACTAGTTCCAAAGCCTAAATAGAAGCACTATTGATGATAGATTATTCTTCTTACAGATATTCCTATGCATCGGGAGTAATTTGATGACTATCATTTAAGGCCATACGTGTATTTGAAGGGGTCCAGTCTAGTGCTACCCAAATGAAAAAAAATATTTGAAGGAAAAGGGAGATATGTATTTAAAATTGTGTATATGAATATAGGCCCCAGATAACCTTTAAACACTTATTTAAACTAATGTTTAAAGTTAATTGAGAGGGAGGACGTGAAGCTGTGAAAAATAGTAATTTCACACAGTGGTTTACTAGATGTGTTCCATCATTAGAAGCATAAAAGAAAGAGTGCATTTTTTTGCATTGAATGGGTACAAATGGTATTAATGTTATAGATTACGTTCAAAACATTCAGTCTATGATGGCAAACTCTATGAATTATAAGTCGAAAGAAGTTTGTTAGGATCGTAGCAAGTGGAGATCCATAGTCTCTGCCTACCTCTATGGGAAAGAGCCATAATAATACGTACCTACGTATGTATTTTAAACTGCATAATATTTCGTTGATTCTTATTTTTTTTTTTTGCAAAATGATCTACCGTGGAGAACTGGTGCCCGTGCTAGGCTCCGTAGATCCTGTGTTACGGGCCGCCAGGTCTCTCCCAAAAACTTATTGATAGAGCAATGCAATAGCACTCACATAAAATTTAAATTATTTTTAACAAAAAACAAAAACCGACTTCAACCCTATCAATTTTTTTTTAATAAGCATAATAAAAAAATGGAAATAAGTGTGATCCAAACGGCATACCTGTAAACATTTTTTTGGTTTTTGTGTATTTTTTCAAAAAGCGCTCGACACATTTCGATAAAAATTTAATGGGACCATCTGTAAAGTATTACCTATCGAACAAAAAAAGAATTTCTTAAATCGGTCCAGGCGTCTTCGAGAAATCGGGGAACATACATAAAAAAAATAAAGATTACGACGAATTGTAAACCTCCTCCTTTTTTTTTAAGTCGGTTAAAAAGACGCATTTGAAAGCTATAAGCGGAACATAACAATAGTGTGATAATGATAATACTAGTGACGTTCGTACGCCCATGCCCATACAGCCGGTCGCTGTAATAATCATTATTTGCTCAGCCGGTGCAGTTAACAATCACTTTCAAATCGCTCTTGCAGCTACGAGTATGTGAGGTTTATAAAAGAGAAGGCTATATTCAAAAAGTTTAATGCTACGTCTATATCGACATTGTATAAGTTTTCCAAAGCGCGTAATCTAGATACTATAGGCGTGTTTAAAAAGCTCAAAGCAATATCAATCGTATGGCATATAAGGGAAGCAATTGGCAGCTTGAAAAGATTGTTGTAATTTATAATTATGAGGAGCCCGATGGTCCAGTGGGTGTAGGCTCTATGACCGCTTACGTATGTAAAGCAACCCCTGGTGCAGTCCCTACTTGGATGGGTGACCGCAAGTGGCATAAAAATATCTCGAGCTCCTCCGTGCTTCGGAAGGCACGTTAAGCCGATGGTCCCGGCTGTCATCGTTGATGCCTTAAGGCAGCTTGAAAAATCTGACAATAGTGTTGGCCACTTACACATACGAAAAACAAACATTTATGATTATAATTTTAGACGCATTTGAAAGCAGCACATAACAATAGTGTGATAATACTGGTGACATCCGTACGCCCGTGATACAGCCGGTCGCTGTAATTATCATTATTTGCTCAGCCGGTGCAGTTAACAATCACTTTGAAATCGCTCTTGCAGCTATGCTATGTGACATTTATATAAAAAAGGCTATCTTCAAATATTTTAATGCTACGCTTATAACGACGTTGAAGTAAGTTTTCAAAAGCGCCTTTTGTAGACGCTATTCGGGTGTTAAAATAACAGTACGATAGTATCATATATAAGGGAAGCTTTACCTATAAATATACATAATACTTGAATGGTGGGACTTAGACGATCGTTTTAATGTAAAATGTAGAAATTGATAGATATTTGTATTTGGTATAGTTCACAGTGACTTTGAAGTTAACCAATCCCTTTTCATTGATAAATGCGAATGCGACAGTAAATATATTTGATATTTGCTGTGGAGATAGTTGAGGGCCGGGAAAGGACATGTTGAGGGCCGGGAAAGGACATAATAGCTTTCATAAGCAAAGCAAACCAACGTGTGATGCTCCGACGCGGTACCACAATGCTAAACTGATTCCATTAATATATGGCCGAGTATTCGATTTGATGAAAGCTAAACCGAGTAATAATCGATATATGTCGAGCTCCGTGGCGCAGCGGTCAACACGCCTGCCTGCGACACGGAGGTCCCGGGTTCGATCCCCGGTCAGGTCAAGATGGAAAATGATCTTTTTCAGATTGACCTGGGTCTTGGATGTTTATCTATATATGTATCTATTATAAAATATAGTATCGTTGAGTTAGTATCCCATAATACAAGTCTCGAACTTACTTTGGGGCTAGCTCAATCTGTGTGATTTGTCCGTATATATTTATTTATTTATTTATTTATTTATTCGGTTACTCCGTAATCTTAGTACTCAGCCCATCTCTAATTATAGCGTTTATTTAAGGGTACTTTGGTTTTCAGGGTTTGATAGCTATAAATGGATAGGAAAAGAATAATCTCCATAAAGGCAATCGTTTTAATTTGTAATAATAATTTATGAATCTGTTTGTCCACCTGGCACAGATGATAATGACTTTGAAGTCCCGTGAATGCATTCAGAATGTGATGTAGTTATGAGAGCAAAGAATTTCATTTGTGTAAATATTGACCATTTTATGAAATGCCACGAGATTCTTAATACGAGCGAGTATGCAAAAGATACTTCTTCTTAGTATTTCGATGATTAAAACATATTATTAAATTGTCGCGGCCCAGAAATTATCCAGAATTGGCTACTTGACTAAAAAAATTTTCGTGTCGCTATGTAAAGACCTGCCAAAAATAAACACAATAGTGACCGAAATACATTTCTAAACAAAAAACTCTTTTAGATATAGAAGTTTTAAAGACACATATTTTTAGACGTGAAAACGCGCTGCTGAAATGCCTACATATTTGTGACGTCACAACTTTGTATTTTATATGGGCGGCGTGAGAACTTTGTTTGGTAGCTATACGAAATATAACGTTTATGGTAATGGTTTCATAACAAAAGTTTCTACAAATTTTGCGGACTACAATACAGTATAAGTGTAATTTAAGATTTTCATACTTTTAAAAATGGTCATATTCACCCAACTTTAAAGAAGCTTTAAGAACACCTAACGAATCGATATCCAATTAAAAGTGTTTTTATAGTGTTTTTAGATAGATATGAGTATCATTCGAAACAAATTTTATATAATCTTAACATTAGGCAAATACCGAATTAGCCAATCGCGTTGTCGGTGGCAACGATTACCTAATCCCCCGAACAACTGCACGCAGCAGTTGCAGAACCTACTGCAACTGCTGCGTGCAGTTGTTCGGGCACGCAGAGCACGAAGTCAGGTGGGCCATTGCAAAAGACACGTAAATGAGTGTAAACGATAACTCTTAAATGACAGATAAGATTTTTTAAATTTGGACTATGTGGTGTTGTTAGCACACCCTTAGGGAGGAAGGAAAAATGACTTTGTATCATCCACCCTGCCACTAAAACCCCACGGTGTCAATCGTTAGCACCCCTACATCAACAGGAGTGACTGGCTATATTTTTTTTTTTGGTAAAGCATTTGTGTTTTTTGAAAACGATGTTCTATATGCTGGATTTAAAAAAGGTTATTTAAAAGGATTTGTACATATTTTACTTCAATTTAAAGGAATAGCGAAAGGAACTTCGTTCTTAATGGAGGTCTTGAAGGAGGCACCACAAATGCGACCATTTTTTTTTCATTGAAATACCTGTGCCTATTTACTAGTATTTACCACTATCTTGTATGTTAATGTTAGTTTACACCCGGACATATTGTTAGTTTTTTTTCGGCCTTAATCCATCTTTCGCCACATCGGACGCAGTTTCACAACTTTTATTAAAAAGAATTGGTTATTTAAAGGGATATGTACGTAATATATTTCGATTTAAACAAACCGAAAGTCGAAAAAACGCCTGGCGGGCGCTGCACCGGTTGCCGCGCTGGTGTAGTGCGTCCGAGATGTTCGCAGCGGGTCGAGTCCACGGCTGGGAGGTCTTGATGCGTCACACCACGGCACGGGCGGCCGAGCGCATACGCAGCTCCACCAACACCATAGTGCAGGCGACGCGGGCCTGGGCGGCCAGTCCTATTCACTCCGCCTGGAGACGGTTGCAGTGTAATGTAGGGAAGTGCTAGTGACCACATAAGCGTAATTAATTATTGATATTTATGACATGACATAATTAATGTATAATTTTGCTAATTTGATTTAATTTAATGTATTGTATATGGGATCTTCCTGGAATAAATGATAGATTTGATTTAAAGAAATAGTGAAAAGAACTTCGTTTTTGACGGGGGTTTTAAAGAAGGGTCCAAGAATACACGCTTTATTCGGCCTTAATCCATTTTTCGCCACATCGGACGTAGTTTCACTGCAAGCCACGCAACGGATCCGCTGGCTTGCGCCGGAGATTGGGAAATGTTCTGTCTTTTTTTATGGGCCTTAATGTGCAGTTACGCTTGGCTAGTCGCGGTAGTTACTGCCTTTTGGAATGATATAGATTACACTCATATTTCATTCAGTTGTTGATAAGTTAGGGTTGGAAGGACAAAAAAAGAATTTAAAAAATAATGCTGTTCGCATAATTTTTTCTTCTTTTTTTTACTTTTTATTTTTTTAGGGACTTTTTAACGTTTATGTTTAACGGCAAACGAGCAGACGAGCCACCTGATGGAAAGTGGTCACCGTCACCCATGGACGTCTGTAACACCAGAGGTATTTTTCTAAGCATATTAAAGAACTTTTGTTGACTGAAACTCCAATATGTGCGCCTGAACTGCCCTGTGACCTGGAAGTAACTTTGTTAAAATATTACTCGAGACCGTAAACTTACGCCAAAATGGTAGTTTGTAAGCAATCTACATACTGTATGAGCCGGCCTTACGATTCCTTCAAAAGCTACTTTAATATTGACGAGTCCAAGAGGCTGCTTTACAGTTCCCGCTTATCCTATGACATAAAAAAATTATATATTTCCAAGAACCAACACGTAATTCGACATGTGGTTCCTGGCAGAGTAGAATAGGACCACTCCAAGTCTTCCCGTGGATGTCGTATAAGGCGACTTAGGATAAACAAGCTAAACAAAGTTTATAAATATCAAAGAGACCTCTTCAAACCGTCTGGCCTGCGTGGAGAGTGTAGGCCAAATCCTCTGACTGCTCAGGCAAAGGTCTGGTAGTGTAGAGAGGATTGTGCTCCTGCAGTGGAGACTGAAAAAGACCTAATGATGAACACGTAAACAAGAGAGTACTTTTTGGAGGTTAATACCAATCTGTGTCAGCCTCTGTCGATTGCAACCTTTTTTTTTAATTGTGCGGAAAGACGAGCATACGAAATCCAATGGTATAGTCATCGTCTGCCATGACAAATGCAACTTCAGAGTTGTTAAGGGAACTGCTGGCCTTTTACCCGGCGTCTTTTGAAGGAGACCAGGTACTTCCACGCTGGTCTGGGAGTAAAAACAAACATTGAATGTACCAGCTGCTTCTCTTTCCGCGCAAACGGTAAAGGCCGATCGAGGGAATTGACGAAAATCGAAGGAGTCATGGTAGTAGGCGATGCAGCCAGCAACCCATCACAATTTTGATTCCGTTTTCCATCTCCACGCCCACCACCATGCTAAACGTGGCTTTAGGTTTTATAGACCTGAGCTCTGCCTACCCCTCAAGGGAAAAAGACGTGACACGTGACGTGACGTTGTACCAGGTCAAAGCATCGGGGAAAATCAGTAGAAGGAAGCTCGTTCCGTAAGTTACAGACGCAAGGAAAGAAAGGCTGCATGTGTCTACATAGTGATCTGGGGATGTTTCTATCCTGTCTAAAATCCCGCCAGCAATATTCATAAGTGTACTTAGTATGTATGACCCGCTCCTGCACATCCTTCAAAGGCATTGACCATATTTATACCTCCCGACTTGTGTTGAAATATTGCCCAAAATCGTGCAAACTCACACCAAAAATGGTATCTTGTACTTGTTACAAACCTACATTTTGTATAAACTGCTCCTGCTCTGATTCCTCAGCCTCACTTTATTATTGACAGGCGCTCTTTACACCTCCCGGCAACTTTTCACAGCTCGTTTGTACTTTTGAGACTCGTTTTTATTTCATGCGTTTTACGTTGTAACCTCGAATAAAAAGCAGTTGACTTCTAAGAAAATTTTTGATGTTACACACAGTTAATGCTCTTCCATGCTTTTTTGGGAGAAAAGGAAAAACATTGAATATACCTGCTACTTTTCTTCTTGCGCAGACCGTAAAAGCCGGTCAATGGATTGGGCTAAGGAATCACGTTAACAGGCGATGCGCCCAGCAACCCATCACTATTGGATTCCGCTTTCCACCCTAACGCCTACTACGTTGCTAAACGTGGCCTGTAGGTTTATGACCTTGGGCTCTGTCTACCGCTAGGGATAAAGATGTGATAGTATGTATGTACGTTAAAGACAGGCAAAAGTTCTCACAATATTATTGACAGGCTCTTTACATCCGCCTATTTTTCAAAGCTTGTTTATACTTTTAATGGTTTGTTTTTATGTTGGGCGGAATAGTACTTTTTAGTTGGCAGTTTGGGAATTCCGAATCCTTTGGAGTTATACAGAGGCAGGCGAAGTCTTCAGTTTATTATGACAGGCTTTTTACAACGCTTACGCTTCAATTACGCTTCAAAGGTCGTTTATACTTTTTATGACTGGTTTTTATTTCGTGCGAAATAGTACTTTTTACGTTATTACCTCGAATAAAGTTAGTTGGCTTCTGCGAACCTGCGTCCATGTTACATGCACTTTGAGTCAAATTGTGTGCCGCCAGTTAGTTCATGCAAAATATTGCTCCCACCCTGTTAGTTTGTTTATGCCCGCCACCAATAGTTAATGCCTGCGACCTTGCCGATGTTGCTGCAACCGTTGAGGCTGCAGCAGCATTGACCGTCGTGCTTACGACACGGGTTTCGCCTCTACATGAGGCATCTTCAGGCAGTAAACCTATATGTTTATTATGATATTATGTCGAATGACAAGAAACGAATGACCTACCTATAAAATACCCAAGGGTATCTCTAAAACACTAGTCAGGCAGCCGGCTGTAAAAACTTACGCCAAATCTTATCACAACATGAATGCTGTCAGCTGCGTGCATGCAGCTGGTCCCGAGCGCCGATGAAGAAATATGGTAAATAAACCCTACATTTAATTTACTTCTGCTCTTGTATCATCATCATAATTATGTCCCATAAAAACACAGCACAGACACACCACACCAGATATAGCTCGTTTTCCAACGGTTTAGCTCTATGGCCAAACCGTTATATACTATATTCTACTACTTTTGTACTTAGAGTACTATTGTATTGACTTATCAATTAATCTACAATAGATCTATTGCCAATTATCTCAAACGGATAAACATACACATACAGTAAAGTATATCAGTATGGTTGTATGCAATGCATTCATTGGACGCACGCGGCGCCACTGCGGCTAGCGTAGCGGTACTGTGACCTTTTGCAGTGGTCCAAGCCACAACCATTTAGCGATTTTGTTACTACTGCTCGAACTGAATCTACATAGAACTATTTATCAATATGTCTATAAAGCAATGACTTCATTGGACGCACGCGGTGCCACTGCGGCTAGCGTAGCGGTACTGTGACTTTTTGCAGTGGTCCAAGCCACAACCGCTTAGCGATTTTGATACTACTGCCTCGAAATGTATCTACATATATAGTATTGTATATCAGTATGGCAGTATGCAATGCATTCATTGGACGCACGCGGCGCCGCAGCGGCTAGCTTAGCGGTACTGTGACGTTCTGCTGTGGTCCAAGACACAACTGCATAGCGATTTTGTGACGTTGTTGATGTTGATGGCCCCCGTGGTGCAATGTTTTACACGCGAGACTGATACATATAAGAGTCTCTGGTTTTATTTCCGGCACCGTCAAATACTTGTAGTTCACTTTTACAGGTATTCTTCAGGTCTGCTGTTCTGGAACTACTCAGGGCGTCAGGCACAATAAATGTATTTGAGATGGTATTTTTAAATATTGGATAATAATACTGAACCAATCGTGTGCGATTGACGTTTTATGTAGAGAAACTATTCAGAACACAAATATACCAGACTTGCTATAATAATAAATAACAACATAAAAAGTTTTGAATTAAAAACAAATAACAGCCGAAATAAAGGTTAAAGTATAAAATCAATCATACCCTGCTTTCCTACACTTGTTTCGGGTGGGTTTTTTCCCAATTTATGTGGGACCAACTTTGGGGTATACCCTATTCAATAGAAAAAAAATTATCAAAATGTCTAGTCTGTAAAAAGTTACGCGAGAAAATACATATAAAAAATATACGCATCGAATTGAGAACCTACTCCGTTCTTTCGTCGGTCGATTTATTTGCAAAGATTATTTTGTTTACTCACAAAATTTCTTCTTTCCTTAATGGAAGGTAAATGCAAATGAGTACCTGAAAAAAAATAAAATGTTAAATTAGTTAATGCTATAAAAATAATATTGAACTTGCAGATATTTTTTCATATTAAAAGAGCTCTCAAAAATAGGAATATCAGTGAAAAATATTACCTTGCTTAGCAATAAACTCTTTAAGGACACAGTCACAATTTTCCATCTCATGCCTCATCTGACTGATTAAGTATATCAAGACACGAATTAAGTGTAGTACCCATATTTATAAGTACAAAGAATAAAGCGCTGAAAATGATATCCTCGTGTCCAATCAACATCCAATCACTATCAAATTTACACATGCACCACCTTCAATAAACGTAAGTGTCATTCGCTTCGTAACAAGGCGTCTCGAATTGTTTCTGCACGCGATATAAGCACGGATCGATATCATTCGATTATTTAATTTCATAGAATTTTTCTTTAATCGCTTTTACTCTCAACTTGCACCACCCAGATAAATGCAAGTGTATCAAATTTGTTTCGTAACGAGGCGACTCGTTTCGTTTGTGCACTCGATATTATGCTGAATCGATATTACTCGATTATTTTCGTTCGTTACCATAAATAGGTAATCCGGGTAAATGGTTATAATTGGAACGTGTTATGGAACGCAGAGCGAATCGCAAACATTGACTTTACCTAATAAAGGGGAACCGCTTCGTGTCACGTGATCTTTCTACCCAAATCATAGTATGGCCATTTTGACCCAGGGGTCGTGGGTTCGATTCCCACGGGAAGCATACTTTGTTAAGTTGTTTCCAGTTTGGTTAGGACATTGCAGGCATGAATCACCTGATTGTCTGATAAGAAAGATGATTTCGTGCTTCGGAAGGCACATTAAGCCGTTGGTTCCGGCTGCCATCTGGTAGTCGTTAAAGGAACCACGTCAGAGGCCGAGAGGCGGTTCCGAAGAACTCTGACAGCAGGGTGTGCATGGTCTACTGACCGTATCACCTACATGAAATGATGATGATGGTATGGCCATTTGTGCAAATAATCTATACTGATATTATAAAGTGGAAAAGTGTTTCATCATCATCATCATCAGGTCTTTCTAGTCTCCACTGCAGGAGCACGACCCTCTCTGTACTACCAGAGCCATAATACTAGCCTGAGTAGTCAGAGGATTTGGCCTACACTCTCCACGCTGGCCAGACGGGTTGGAGAGGTCTCTTTGATGTTTATAAGCTTTGTTTAGCTTGTGCTTCCTTAGTCGCCTTTTACGACATCCACGGGATGACTTGGAGTGGTCCTATTCTACTCTGCCCACGGCGAATTATTGTTTAGGAAAAGTGTTTGTATATTTGTAATGGATTAACTCAAAGCTACTTAACTGATTTTCACTCACACCGATAAAAAAAGAAGTAGTCCGGAAGTTTATCTAAAAACAACTTAATGTTATTCTTCTTCTTCTTCCGAGTCGTAGATGGCTAGTTTTATATTTGCCTTGACCAATAACTTGCAACTGCGACTGCTCGGTCATTTGCCTCATTTAGGTCTATTTGAGTGCAGGAAGCTGGACATTCAGGGCACACCAATAGGTGGTCCATCGACTGGGCAGCGCCACAGTTGCAATTGCTATTGCTGGAAAAACCCCACCTGACTCGGTTTTCCTGGCATCTGCCGACACCAGCGCGAAGTCTGTTTAAAGACCTCCAAACTGGCCAGGGCAGTTTTCCTCCCGGTGGTAGTTTTTCAGCAGGTGGAATCTGGGACGGTAATGGTGGATATTTACTGTAATAATGTTATTGCAAGCGCTACAAAAGCTATTGATATCTCTGACATCTACGCGTGTGGGTTGGATCCTTTTATGTGATGCTTCCCTGGGTCTTAAGCATCACATGTAAGGATCCAACCCACACGCGTAGATGTTTAATCAGGTTACAGTATCTTTCAAATAAATGCGTTTAATCCTTTTTACTCTTGAACACATTCTGATTAGACTAGTTTATCAAGCAGTGGACATCTAACGATGACTTTTTGAGCCTTAGTTAGCAAGAGCATTTACCAGAGCTCGTCCCTCCGGATAAGACATCTATCCCTGCAGAATTATAAAGTCTATAATATTACGTTGTTCGTACACATAGTTCGTGTATTTAGTAGTGTATATCGATGTTCGAGAACTTATTTACATTTAGTGAGCACACGTACGTTTTCCGTTTTACGTTTGTTTTGGCTATCGTAACAGCTTGTAAATGTATTTAACATTTACAAGCTGTTGCGAGCCAAAACAGTGTTTGGCAGCAGATAGACACTATAACCGTAAAGTTTGCAACTAAGGACGCGTAGAACATTGGGACTTAACTGTTTGTTTGTGCTATAACATTATATTAGCCCCGCGGCTATCTATCTATCTATCAGCCAGGGACGTCCACTGCTGGAAATAGGCCTCCCCATAGATCGCCACAGATTACGGTCTTGTGCATGCTGAGTCCACCGACTCCCGGCGACCTGGATGAGGTCGTCCGTCCACCTGGTCGGGAGTCGGGGGTAGTCCCACGCTGCGCTTCCCTGTTCGTGGCCGTCATCCGGGCTATGTGTCCGGCCCATTGCCCCTTTAAACTTGCAACCCTGCGAGCTATGTCTGTTACCTTGGTTCACTACGGTCACGCTTGCTTTAAAATCTTTTCTTTAAGAAGTTTTTGTCTAGATGAAAGGAACTTTATACATTTACAAGCTGTTGCGAGCCAAAACAGTGTTTGGCAGCAGATAGACACTATAACCGTAAAGTTTGCAACTTCAGACGAGTAGAACATTGGGACTGAACGGCTTTTTTGTGCCATAACACACATAGAATTCGCCCGCAGCTATCTATCTATCTATCAGCCAGGGACGTCCACGGCTGTACATAGGCCCCCATAGATCGCCACGAATTGCGGAATCAAAAATCACAGTTGTTTTCACCAATAATTAAAGTGATAAATGGGGAATATTTGTAAGTATGATTTATACCCGGCACACATGCCTTTCTTCTTTTTATTTCAAAATGGCTATAATTTTATACAAGTCTTGATCAAAACTTAGCCACCTCAATGGCACGATCGTTTGCTTCAACCAGATTTTTCACAGTACAAGAAGTGGGGCAGTCAGGGCAACTCGTCAGATGCGCCATCTTATTTTTGGGCATGCCCTAGTAGTTATAGGTATTTAGAAGATATCAAAGCTTCCAACACAAAAGATACAATTCCATTGCAGATATCGACTCGCCTCGGCAAAAGGAATCAATAAAAGTCATTACCGTGACCCGTTTAGGGCGCAATTCCTTACCAAGGATATTGACTTGATTGATGAATTATAAAAGATACCTTTTGTAAAAGCAATAAGATTTATGTATGACATGCAAATCTGTTTAGACAGTAACATACAAAATATTTCTTTTGGTGCCGTGTAGTTCCCGGCACTGCCCGGCAGAGTAGAATAGGACCACTCCAAGTCTTCCTGTGGATGTCGTAGAAGGCGACTTAGGAATCACAAGCTAAACAAAGCTTATAAACATCCAAGAGACCTCTCCAACCCGTATAGCCAGCGTTAGAGTGTAAGCAGCCAAATCCTCTGACTGCTCTGGCTAATAAATTGCTCTGGTAGCACAGAGAGGGTCGTGCTCCTGCAGTGGAGACTACAATGATGTTGACAATACCTGATGATGATGATATTTCATTTTAATAAGACATTACCCAATAAAGCAATCAAAGGACCTGCGTCATATTTGAAACAACTTTCAATATCAATGGAAAGTGATTAGTTTACTAACTAATCACTTTCAATATCAATGGAAAGTGATTAGTTCACTAACTAATCCACTTCAAAGTGAGTAGCCCTAATCTGGAATACGCTTTAGAATAGCGTAGCACGAATTTAGGTATTCTGCGGATTGGAATCAATATCTAGACCTCACTTTCCTCTTTATAGTGACACCATTTTTAAAGCGCAGAGTCGAGCCGTTTTCAAATTATAAGCTCCTTAACTTTCAAACTTAACATACAAAATGTCAAAAATACAAGTTGGTCACAGAAGGAAGATTAGGTTCGTTAGGTTTCCTTGTGACCAAAACAGAGCGAGCGAGCGACCTCAACTTAGGGCGAACCCAAACTTTATTGTTACTTGTAAAAATTTATGAGCTATTTTCTATGAAAACTTTAATTACATCTCCGCGCTGTTATACAATTGTATAGTTGAGAAGAGCAAGGCAGGCAAGCTCTGTTAGATCCGATTATCAGAAATAGCAAATTCGTGCTAAGCTATTCTAAAGCTCACACCTAATCTGAGTTGGAAAGTTCACATACATACATACATACATACTATCATACATACATACTATCACGTCTTTTTCCCTTGCGGGATAGACAGAACCCTGGTCTGTAAAACCTTAAGGCCACGTTTAGCATATTGGTGGGCTTGTAGGTGAGAATGGAATTAAAAAAGTGATGGGTTGCTAGCCGCATCGCCTATCGATATGATTCCTGACGTCCATTCCCTCGATCGGCTTTTACGATCAGCGCGTGAAGAGAAGCAACTGGTACATTATACGTTTTTTCTTTTCTCCAAGACCAGCGTTTAAAGTACACGGCAACCATTAACCCTTTACATTGAGCTACTCAAAGCCATTTGACTTCAACTGTGTATTTCACAGATCACGTAATGTCGCTCGCGCCCTCAACTACAGTCACATTCCCTCCTCTGTGGTTTATGTAAATGAAACGGGCCGTAATGAGCCGTTTGGCTTGCGAACTTGGCGGGGCTACGGCCGCGATGGACCATTTGGGCGGAGGGATAATGAGGGACGACAGTTATACGATATCGTCACATGAAGGTGTACTTAATTGCGACTAACTATGTCACAAAAATCAACTACTTACCAGATTTCATTTTTGATTGTATCATTGACTTCAGGCAGTAACAGATTTTAGCAACAGTCACATTATGCTGTGTCTTATCCTATGGGTGCAAAGCATACGGCAACCCAACCCATTACACTGAACAACTCAAAGCTATTTGGCTTCAACTGTGTATTTCACAGAGCACGTAATGTCGCTCGCGCCCTCAACTACAGTCACATTTCCTGCTCTAAGGTTTATGCAAATGAAAAGGGCCGTGAGCCGTTTGGCTAGCGAACTTAGCGGTGCTTCTGCCGCGATGGACAATTTGGGCATATAGGGATAAGCAGGGACGACAGTTATACGTAAACGTCACATTAAGTGTACTCAAATGAAATGGTTTCCGCGTGGTTTCCGCACGTGTAGTTCCCGGAAGAGTAGAATAGGACCACTCCAAGTCTTTCCGTTGATGTCGTAGAAGGCGACTTAGGAAACCCAGGCTAAGCAAAGCTTATAAACATCAAAGCGACCTCTCTAACACGTCTGGTCAGCGTGGAGAGTGTAGATTTCCCTGTTCTGTGTAGGTCGACGACTACAGAATTCTCGCGCGCTGTGCCACGCATCACAATGCGGCATATTGAACACATGTTTCTTTGCCTGCAAACGAGGCCGAAACCTCGCGTATCTACACGCGTGTTTGCACGCTATTTGGAGTAATATGAAGAAATCTATACATAATAGTCTCAAAAAAAATATATATCTATACATAATATCAAGGCTTTTTCCCTTGCGGGGTAGACAGAGCTCGAGTCTGTAAAACCTAAAAGATAGTTTATAGCGCGATACAAACGGCTTCGCGGCCATGCTATGGGTACAGGTGAGAGATTTTAAATAAAACCCCTCTCCACCACTTTAGGCGGTCACAGAGCAAGCAATTTCAATGTAGCTCGCACCATTCCCTGCTCTGTAAAGGCGGTCGACGACTACTGAAACAATTTTAAGCATCTTGTCTCGGGAGCCCCCATTCTCGCGCGCTGTACCACGCATCACAATGCGGCGTAATGAACACATGTTTCTTTGCCTGCAAACGAGGCCGAAACCTCGCGTATTTGCACACGAGTTTTAAATAAAATAAAAGATTTAAATTAAACCCTACTTCACCATCACAAGCGGTCACAGAGCAAGCAATTTTAATGTAGCTCGCGCCATTCTCTGCTCTATAAAGACGGTTGACGGCTACTGAAACAATTTTACGCATTCTCGTCTCGGGAGACCCCATTCTCGCGCGCTTTGCCACGCATCACAATAACGGCGTAATGAACACATGTTTCTTTGCCTGCAAACGAGGCCGAAACCTCGCGTATTTACACGCGTGTTTGCACGCTATTTGGAGTAATATTAAGAAATCTATACATGTTATATACTCACAGCTATGATGATTACTTGTAAACTGGCTAACTAGTTATCTGCTTCTTTTAGTGGGAAAGCAATTTATAATGAATGAATACAAAAAGATATTTTTATCGAATCCCGAATACTGGCTATCTCTATAAATAAAATGACTTTTAATACGGTTTTATTTATCGCGTTTATTACATTAATGATACACCATGATGATGGTGATGAATTTAAATGTGTAACAATCGCGAAAACATTAGAAACTATTCTTTCACTTTATGGTAAGAATATACAGGATAGCAATAAAGCTTAAAATTCAGTTACATCAATCAATCAATCAATTCCAGCTTCAAACCAAGAAGTGTTAGAGGGATTGTGCTAGCTGTGCTTATTCAAAATAAAAACAATATTTTTGGCATAAGATAATATTTAACACAGAATAGCATTGTGAATGCATAAAAATGATAAATTATACAACAATATCACATAATTTCTTATAAGCTACAATCAATGATGATTGGTATATTGTTATAAATAACAAGGAAACATTTGGCACTCCCTGACCGGCCAAATTGGAACATACTGAAATGGTCATATATCTTCGCGAAATTGAGGGCATTCGGGGAAGGGTCACTAATAACATCGACGGTATGACTGTCGTTCGTGGGATGACTATGATATTCTAATACCATGGTGGTATTTATTATATTTGACGTTTCCACTACCAAACTAGAACTGTCGTTTGTATGAAACATCATGCTCCGAGCAACTATACACAGAGTGCGCTACGTGCTTCATTTAATAGATATTCATATTACAACCAACCATAAAAAAAAAAAAATATTATTCTATTTATTCAGATTGCATTTTTATCTATCAATAATAGTCTCCACCTATTCCTTACAAGTATCAATTTTAAAATGTCCAGTGACTCCCAATAAAATTCTTGTCTGTTTTCTGCTATATTTGCAAATTCTTTTGTGCCATCTAGCACTTTCATACCTAGTATCTCGAGTGTAAGTTTTCATCCAGATTTCTCCATTCCACTTCTCCATTACCAAACTATATGATTGGCCTCAAAAGGGTTCGGGTCTTAAGTATGGCGCACAGGATACAAAATACTCATTGTTATAATGTAAGATAATTTAATGGTATAATGAGAAATTATGTTTATGTTAAAAAGCTACCACTACCTGTGCCACTACGTTAGACTTTGAAGGGTATAACATTTGAAACAACCTCTTATCAACCAAGCGTATTTATACTTCTCAAGCCTGAAGGGTTCAGGTGCTAATAATGGCGTACTCGGTCCAAAATATTCGTAGATAGAATATGACGGAATTTAAGGGGGCACACTAGGCACAGTAGCGACGCCTATCATTTTATTCCTAATACTTTACAAATAGAAAGAAATTCAAGAATGTAAATCATATAAGCCTTAGTAAATAACCTGAAGTATTTTTGGAATCATGTTTTAATATTATGAGAACAGTCATTAAGAGAAATAGTGATTACCGCCAAGAACGGCCGTTTTTGATCTGATTCTCATAATTCTCACTGATTCTGATAATATTAAACATGATTCCAAAAATACTTTAGGTTATTTCTTATATGATTTACATTCTTGAATTTCTTTCTATTTGTAAAGTATTAGGCATAAAATGATTGGCGTCGCTACTGTGCCTAGTGGGTCGCCTGGAAGCGCTTGTCTCCATACAAACGGAAAAAGGGAATTGTAATCTCATTATAATCTACGTACGTTCCTATACAGTTTGGTTAAATTATCAAATGTTTGAGAATTATACGCCTCTCAAGATTTCCATACAAATTTGAAAAGGCTTGTAATTCTCAAACCATTGGTATTTTTACCAAACTGTATAGGAACGTACGTAGAATATAAAGAGATTATTTGATTAAATGCTTAATTTAACTCCAAAATTATCAAATATTGCCACAATTCCCTTTTTCCGTTTGTATGGAGACATGCGCTTCCAGGCGACTCTTAAGTAACTATATTTATGTTAAAAAGATACCACTAACTTAGAATTTTTGCAACTTTGAAAAGAATAACATTCCAAGCAACCTCTTTTCAGCCAAGCGTATAACTACTGCAAGTGCTCTGACCCAAAACCTCACCCCCCGCGTCCGGGGGGTCCGTCAATTTTATGCTTGATACTTATAGATACCCGGTGGCCGTGTGGTTTCTGGCAGAGTAGAATAGGACCACTCCAAGTCATCCCGTGGATGTCGTAAAAGGCGACTAAGGAAACACAAGCTAAACAAAGTTTATTAACATCAAAGAGACCTCTCCAACCCGTCTGGCCAGCGTGGAGAGTGTAGGCCAAATTCTCTGACTACTCAGGCTAGTAATGGCTTTGGTAGTTCACAGAGGGTCGTGCTCCTGCAGTGGAGACTAGAAAGACCTGATGATGATGATGATGATGATGACTTATAGATTTGTAATAATAAATATTTATATAATTGTATTGTAATAAGTGCCGTTAGTGTCCACGTTTCGGCTCCGTATGTCATGACAGGTAAGACGCACTGATTGAAGACTTTCGTCTTTAGGCACTGTGGGATCGACGATGTGAAGACCTGACGTAGTTTCCCAAACGCAGCCCAACCTAGCTGAATTCTTCTATTCACCTCGCTCTCGAAGTTGTTTCAACCTAACTGCAATGTTTGCCCGAGGTATACATTTTTTTGAACAACTTCGAGAACGGCACCGTGTACTGCAATCGGTTCCGATAGTACATGTCGATGATACCCTTCTTATTTTCAGTACCACTGACAATCTTACTCTTATCTTAACATGTTTCCAGTACCAGTAAAATAAATTAAATAAGGATTGATCATTTTAAAAACGTCAGCAACAAATATTATATAACTCCCTCCTTTGGTATCAGATTTTTCTATCTCCATGGTAGCCCGACACTCTTGTTCTAATATGGACAGGACATAGCTTCATAGTTGCTCTTGCAACTTTTATTACACGCTCTAAGATACAGCTTTACAAAGCACTTTATTTATGCATTAACTGTCCGTCCGTCTAGACGATTTGTTTCTCTAAATATCTTTTATTTTCTTGAAACGTAAAAGGAAGTCTTCTAGAAAGAACTGACGCGGTGCCACCCGCAGGCTACAAGTTTTATGCTTTTACCCGAGGTGACTGGCTTATGCAATCAAAAAGCCACATTTTTTTATTGGTTAGAACTTACTAGCCTGACCTCCAT
Source organism: Rhodophaea formosa (assembly GCA_963082605.1). NCBI lineage: Eukaryota > Metazoa > Arthropoda > Insecta > Lepidoptera > Pyralidae > Rhodophaea > Rhodophaea formosa. The sequence goes on from OY720226.1 coordinate 2,644,478, forward strand.
TTACACGAAGCTATCGGCTAACTTATTGTACTGGCTTGGCCTCGTGTAATAAAAGGGCCAATATGATAAAAACTGTGAAATGGTGTCGGGACTCGGGATAGTTCCAAAAATTTGTAAAAAACACCCACCTCAAACAATGAGATATTATTAGTCACATTTACTATACAACTGTAAATAAGAGTAAGGTAATGGTTTTTTCGAAACATGGAAATTTTCGAGTAATATTTCACGGTCCCAAACATACCAGTTACTTAACTAGTAACAACGATTTCCTAATGACGTTCCACAGTATTAACTTGGTTACTACTACTAACTCCGTCCGTATTGTGTGCAGGTTAGTACTTGGCAGTACTAAATACTAACTTGCGCTCTAAGTTAGTGTAACGACGAAGCGCGGACGATCCGATTTTTGCCCATGCCGCAGTTTTATGACCTTTGTTTTAAACTGATCATCATTTCCCAACTGGACAAGAGGGAAATATTTGCACAAAAGTTCGTTGAACCTCACAAAACACTGGAATCGCTAGACGAAAGCGAACGCATACGAGTAGGTGCGTCGGAGTGCCACTCTCAAAGGGAACAACAATACACCGAATGCACCTTTTGTCTGCTTTCATTGGGCTGGACGATACTTTTCTTCACCCATCACGCTGTGTTAAGAGTTTTCTGTTAGCTGATCAACATTTCGCAATAGGAGAAGAAAGAAATATTTGCCCAAAAGTTCGTTGAACGTCACAAAACACTGGAAATGTCTGCATTCATTGAGCTGGACGATACTTTTCTTCACCTATCCCGCTGTTTCAAAAACTTTCTGCGAGCTGTACATCATCTCCTAATAAGACAAGAAGGAAATATTTGTCCAAAAGTTCGATGAACCTTACAAAACACTGGAATCGCTAGACGAAAGCGAACGCATACGAGTAGGTGCGTCGCGAGTGCTGCTCTCAAAGGGAACAATAATATCCCGAATGCACCTTTTGTCTGCATGCATTGGGCTGCTGCATGCTCTTTTGTTCGACTCTTTTTTACGGATCATTTGGCTAATGTATTTTCCAGTGATGGACATGATTAGGTACAATAAATTTGGGGGAAATTATAGGTAACGTGGAAACCAACTTACATTTTAATATCACATTTACTGGTGTTTTATCGAATCATATAATGATTAATGGCTATACTCGTACATCAATATGTTTTTGATGCAATGAAATGATGTTCCCCCTGGACAAAGTAAATTATGAATTTCCCTTCAAATAATTTGATCCAATGAGGGTGTTTTAAAATAAGCATCGGCAGCAGTGGGGCGTAAGCTGTGATTGGGCCACAATGTGTCAATTATTGCTGCTTGTCTCATATTATCCAAAGGCAGCGGCTTATCGAGGTCGACTCCTCAGCGCTGCCATCTGATAGTGAGCATTTCATTCTATCCTGGACGGCTCCAATTTCCACTGACTAAAATAAGCAAGCACGCTAAATTTAGTTCCAAATAAGGAATCACTTTTCAATTCGCCTATCTGTTTGGCTTTCAATACCACAAGCAGGAAGACCGACACACCTCAACCCTCAACCTCAGAAAGACTAGCGCCTCTTTTTTTGATGAGAGTTAAAACAGGTGGCTTTGTAATAGACAGAAGCAGGCCCTCTGACGCACATATTCTACAGCGTTAGTTCTTTTGGTGATTTCCTTCACCGGGAACTTGATGAGAAGAAAGTCCTAATTTATTAAAACTTTCCGCCATTAGTTAAAACCACCAAGGTTGCCAACTTAGCGCTTTCGGCGCCAGATCTAGCGCTTTTTTCGCATCATCAGCGCGAAATTATTATGTTTAGCGCTTAGCGCCCAATCTAGCGCATTTTCAGATTTATGAAGTTAATTATTTTTTTTTAGTTAGATTATGAAATTGTTAGCTAACAAACAAAATGAAATTATTTCTACATTATTTAATAAATGTTCAACTCAACGTATAGGTACACAATCATTATTTAAGTACCTAATTACATTGATTCGACTATCGACTAGTATCGACTCACTACGCACATGTCTACATTCTATCTTTAATCTTTTGACGGGGATTTCCTGTATGATATCACACATGGGGATATCACAGTTTGGGTGGAGCCGAGATCGAAGTAAGTATATCTATCTCAGTCGCACTAAATAGCACTAGAAGTAAGAATTTTTAAATTTTTTTGAAGATGATTTAGTTGTTGTATCTAATATCCTACATATTATAATTTTTGTTTTGTTTGTTTTAGTTTTTCTGTCAAAATTAGTGTGTGATGAATAAAAAAAAATTTTTTTTTGTAGTATGGCGCTTTTTTACAGAAAACTGGCAAATCTAGCGCTTTTTCTGTAGTGATTTAGCGCACTTACTCATGCAACAGTTGGCAACGTCGAAAACCACCCCGGTCAAGGTTCTTCCGCAACTAGGATTAGTCTTAGTCTAGTGCATGAGCCTAGGAATAATATGGACTTTGAACTATTTACGTTACATGTGCGTGGCATAAATAGTACACGAATTTAAAATGAGGAAGAGTATGAATTTCGAACAGGGGAAAACGTAGGGAAATTTGCATGTCTTTCTCATATCGATGTGTGCGTTAGCTTGTGTAGCGACACGTTTGCATGCATTATTTTAGGGGCTTATCCTGATTTTTCTTAGATCCATGGTCTAGTAGTACTTTAATTTTTATAAATACTAGGCACTTATTCCTGCACCCGATGCTCTACTTTCGCCGCAAGGAAAGAAGACGTGTCTGTAGTTGAACGAACTATCGATTGAACGTTTTTAGGCTTCGGGTGAGCACTTAATGAGATTAAGACGGACAATCGAATAAAATGGACTTTTGTATATTTTATTAGGGTAACGTGCGGCCACCTATTCGGCCGGAAACAGATTTTGTAGCTCTATCTTGGCTTTTTTTTGTTTCATATACACTGTACTAATTAGTGTATGTTTACTTATATACACACTTTATTTGGTAGAATTCTGTTTGTGGTTGGAAATTATATGTAAAACGACAGTTTCTTCTACTTTTCGTATGTCCACAAAATAAAATTATACAGAGGCAAAAAAACGTGTACAGCCACATATATATTCATTTGTCACCGAAATTGCACTATGCAGCCCGTCAAATTGAACACCTTTTCGTAATGCTGGGAACACATATGAACATTAATTCAATAATATATCTTTGAGGCCAGTAGGTCTCAAATAAGTCACGGCTTATTGCTAGCCGCATTGCCTCGATGTGATTCCTTAGATTTTCGCCCAATCCTTTGACCGGCTTTTAAGATCTGCGCGGGAAGAATAGTAGCTGGTATATTCTATTTTCTTTTCTCCCTAACCAGCAAGGACGACCATAATCAACATCAGTGTCCGCTTTTTCAAGCTACTAGCAGTCCAGTGTCAAGGTCAACATCCTTGCAAAGAGAAACACAAAGAGAGACGCTTAACTAATTAACAGACGTAACCTAATAGCTAAAGACGAGGGCTATGGATGACTTAACATGAGTAAGATACACTTAACACGCTCACCTTTATCTAAGTGATTCTTTTTCTATGACATAGAAAAAAAAAAACACTTAGATAAAGTTTTGCCGTTCTAACGGCAAACGAGTAAGCGGGTCGCCTGATGGTAAGTGATTACCGCAACCCATGGACAACGGCAGCACCAGGGGTGTGACAAGAGCGATGTCGGCCTTTAAGAGCGTATACTAGCAGTATTTTTTCAATATGGTTTCCGTACAAGTGTATTTCTCTATTTTCTCGCTGAAAACTGATTCTAGAGCCACAATTCTTTTTTCATAAAATCTAGTACTAAAATAGGAATGCCCCTAATTTTTATTTTTTCCAAAAAACCTGTTTTTGTACAATTTTATTTTCTTTTAAACAAGTTTTTAGAGAAAAATAAAACATAGGGACATACCTATTTTAGTAATAGATTGTATGTAAAAAGAATTGTGCCTCTAGAAGCAGTTTTCAGCGAGAAAATAGAGAAATACATTTGTATGGAAAACGCACTGCTAGTATACCCTCTTAATATTTTCCCTCCCCAGGAGAGGGGGATGGGGCAAGGGCCTCCGGACTCTTACTCACCGAACAAAGCATGAAGCATATCCCTTATAAGAGAATAAAAACTCCTACAAAAGTATAAGTCTACGACCTCAACTTGTAGTCCAGTGTCAAGGTCAACAACCCAACCAAGTAAGACGCTAAACTCATTAACAGACGTTCGTTACCTAAACATGAAGACGAGGATTACGAGTTAACATATGTGAGAACACTTGCACGTTATACTTCCGCGCTCGTCAAAATTACATTTGTGTAAAAAATTTCAAGATAAAAAGGTGTTTGCTGCAATCTACAGACATACTGGTGAATATAGATGATGCATGACCTGTGTTCCTTTTTGACCGGAAACAGCAGAACGGTATCGTAAAAATCGGAATGAAACCATAAACATTCGAGCATGTCTCTTATTCATTCTGAATTTTACGATTGTTGGCCCTTACGCCAATTAATCCCTTCGATTGTGATTTAGCACTAGTTGTTCAATCCTTAAACAGTCTCACTCATACGGTCTTAAAAATGGCAGTATTATACTATGGTACTGTAGCGGGAGCGAGGTGATATACTCAACCACCACCACAAAGGGAAGATCTTCCCGCTGGGCAAGGTGTGCGCCCAGGGAACCGTACGGCTCCGACTAAGTTCTGTCGGAGGTCTTATTTATGTCGCAAATCGAAGAAACTTTGTTTGTGTAGAGGTCGACACAGTACTATAAATGGGGTACATGGGAGATAGGAATATATCATCATCATCATCATCAGGTCTTTCTAGTCTCCACTGCAGGTGCACAACCCTCTCTGTACTACCAGAGCCATATACTAGCCCGAGTAGTCAGAGGAATAACTATATACCCTTTTATTATTTTATCAGATTCTATTTTAATAGAAATTGATATATCTATACTACCTATGTCTCGCACTCATATCCAATGTATTATCAAGCATATTGTTATGTCAAATGCCACATCCCTTTCTTCCGGCAAATTTCAACAATACAATACGCTCTTCTCACTCTTCTGGTGTTGCAGTTGTCTATGGGCAGCGGTGATCACTTCAGGTGACTCGCTTGCTTGTTTGCCGTCTCATATAAAATAACATAAAAAACCCAAAAGACCCAGATAGATAATTTATTTTCGTCCACCAGGATCCCTCTATTCCATCTAGTGTAATATAGCCTCAACTCATTTCGGATAGACATATCTCATCAAGTCGGCCTCTTGACAAATGATGTGCCAGAAAGTTGCCAGTTTGTCACTGTGACCATCTGCTTTGTGTTTCAAGTTTTTGGCAGACATTTCAGTAAAGAAAAATAGTGCCCAGCGTGCTTTTGACACCAGCAGATAACATAATATAAACCAATCTCACAAAAAGAATGAGGAAAATAACGCCTCCCATCAACACTTCATCAATCCTGGTTATTGTTCCATCCATATCTTTGACATATTTTATTATATTTAGCATACATTATGCGTGACCTATGTACATTATATCTGAGGTAATGTCCAGCGCTTCGTCCTTTGACATCATAGCTATTATTACAGTTGTATATAAGAGACCAATCTTACAAAAAGAATGAGGCAAATAACGACTGCCATCAACAGCCCTGGTTATTGTTCCATATATATCTTTGGCATATTTTATTATATTAGCATAGATTATGCGTGTCCTATGTAAGTTATATCTGTGGTAGCATCAAGCGCTTTGTCCTGTAACAACATCGCGATTATTCCAGCTGACCTCGGGAATACACTTAACCCAGATAATGCTATCACTCAGCCTCCATTTAACTGTACATGCAGGAACTCTATGGCCTCGAGTGCGTACGCATTATTTATGTTTACGCTTGATAAGCAACCCTGTGCGCGGTCCTCACGTGTATGTATGACCACAAGTGACATCAAAATGTCTAGAGCTCCTCCGTTCTTCAGAAGGCACAAGTCGTTAGTCTTAGCTGTCATTTTTAGCGGAATCCGCAGCTCGACAAAAATGTCGCCACTACTTTTAGCAACTTACAACCACAAAAACACTAGACAAACTGCACATGATCGACGTAGAAATAACGCCATCAGAAACTAAATCGAGGCCGGCTATTGACAAGTTACACGACAACCGTTGTTATTGTGAACTTGTTACTGAGCAGTGTTACATCAAATAAGTTGATTGGAAGAAACAATTCAAAATTTGCCAGAGCCTCACACCTGAGATTTCACCTTTTTTTGAGGGGTATAAACGGAAAACTAGAAATCCCAGATAATCACTCAATTGTGTTCAAAGACATTAAGAATTATTACTTAACTAATTGAACAGTGTTGGCTTTCCAAAAAAAAAACCTCAGTGGGCATAAACCGTAGGTATACCGAAGATGGCGCCAAAATACCACGAGCCCACGTGTCGAGCCAGATGTTCACGGCTTTGATAACGGAGCGAAGGATACTGCATCTCATTAGCTGACAGGAAGCAGACGCAAAAAGTGGCGCGAAGTCAACGAACTGCGGCCACGGTAGTTTGTGGTGCTGCGACTGTGCTTATATCGATATTGACAGGATAAATAGACATGATGGTATCAATCCAAAGATAGTTACGGGTTTGATATTGATAATAGAGCGCAGGATACTGCATCTCATTAGCTGACAAGAAGCAGACGCAAAAAGTGGCGCGAGGTACGAAATACGGCTGTATTTCGTAGACTTCGCGCCACATTTTACGCAAGTAGTTTGTAGTGGTATGCCAGCGTTCAAGTAAGATACCGATATTAATACATATAAGCACTATGTCCTTAAAACATACATATAACACGTGAACACATCGCAATAGCGCATATTATGTTTAGGAGTGTCAAAGTGTTCATATTCTTCTAATAAACATTTCCACCATCAAAGGGGGCATTGATATCTAACACTTGAGGTTGTTTAAAGCAAACTTAAGTTTTCAAAGCCTGGGTCGTTTTATTTTATCTATCACCTGTTCAGAACACTAAACCATTCGTTTAATTGTTAAACAAGCTAAACAGTGTAAAACTTGTCAAGCTGGTCACAAAAAGGACGGGTCCTCAAAAGTTTATGATGTTGAAAGGTTTTATCAATATCGACTCGGCAATTTGTTCAGCGTCCATCACTATCGGCGACCGCGCGTGACGCTGCAAACCACGATCTTAGATCGCCGCTTTATATCTACAAAACCTTTATGTGTGGTATTTCCTAAGCACATTTGGTCATTCTCTCTGGGTAATTTGTGTACTAAAAAAGCCACGCATCATCATTTCCATTCTCAAAAACCTTACGAAGTTAGTAGCTATGGATGGATTTTTAAAATGAAAATCATTTGGATTTCTGCTGTTTGAAAAACTCAAAAAGATTAAACTAAGGCTTTTAAAGTAAATAACACGTATGTGTCATACGTTCAAATGCTCTTAGTTACAGACAGACATTTTTAAAATCTGTGAAAAAAATAATTAACTTAATTTGTTTTGTAGATGGCTGAAGTTGTTGGGTACTTAATATAATCTCTAATCTCATCGGTCGTTTGGCAAGTCCAAAACAGTCACTTTAAGTTTGACTCACGTTACCAGTTACCACCTACAAATCGTCCCACGATTTCATATCATATTTAGGCAAGGCATAAACGTCAAAGTTTTGTTACAATAAAATGTACGGACATGCGAACAGTCAACCCTGGCGGACAGTTTTCATCTTCTTTGGCCCTTCGTCGTATCATACATGGTACTCATTAACAAAAAGCTATTCTTTATAAGGGCTTGTGAAGTTTAATTATAAAACCAAAACCGACGCGGAGGCAGTTCAGTGCAATGTCAGAAAATCACATCTAGACATGATGTTGGTAAATATTGTAAATGACCATAACATCATACTTTGTACCCTATTTATTGCAAATAAATGATTATGATATAATATGAATTGAAATTTTCAGGTTAAAGCCCAAGCCTAAAGGTATTTCGCAGTAAGTATACCACAAAAATGCATCGAATGTGAAAAAGTGAGGCTCCTATAATTGGTTGCTTGGCAACAAAAATAGATGAAAGTGACGTACTGTTGAAGTTAAAAAACTTCATAACGATAAATTATTCTTTTTGTTAGGAACCAAACGACTTTTGCAAGGTTAACCTATTGATAAAAGTTAAATCTGAACACCTAAAAACAAACGAACTCATGATTCAATATTCATGTTTAGGTACTGGCCGTGGCCGTGCCTACGGCCAAATCCCTCGTAGATCTGTGCAAATCGAAAAGTAAATTGAAAAATGTTATTAAATCTCCTCCAATTTGCTCAAAGGCGGAATATTTCAAAGGAATTGTATTTTTCCATTCAATTAAACGGCTTTGAACCTGTTAGGGGCGGGGTAAATGTTTAGACCTCTCCAACCCGTCTGGCCAGCGTGGAGAGTATAGGCCAAATCCTCTGACTGCTCTGGCAGTACAGAGAGGGTCGTGCTCCTGCAGTGGAGACTAATAAAGACCTGATGATGATGATGATGAATGTTTACGGCGTCTCTGGGCTGATCTCAGAAACTATTTAGATTAAGCAAACAACTGGAAAGAGAAAAACAGTATAGTGTCCTCATATCCTACGACTAATGGTAAAATTTGTGGGCAGTACTGTTTCTCCCGTAGCATTGGATTTTTAATATATAATATAATATAATTTCTTTATTCAGACAACTAAAAGTCCACAAACTACATTAATTCATCAAGCTGTTAAAATTGAATAAATAATAATTATAAATTAAAATCAAATTAAGATAATGTGAAAAAATATATGCTAGACAGACTGACAGTCATCTTGTGTACGCCCATGAGTACAAAGCCGCCCTGACGACGACGACAGAGGGGGTGAACCTAAAGATAGGGAGGGGGACCGCCACTAATTTTGGTTATTTGCCGCCCATGTGAAACAGATTCTACTGGGCTGAATTAAATGCTGTTTTTAGGTCAAGCGTATCCCAAGAAAAGCCTAGATGCTATACCAATCCGGAGCGGGCCGCAAGTTTAACGAAATTACAATACATATCATTATTATTAGTATTAACAGGAGCTGGAGTAACATTCAGTATGTTAATATCAACTAAAAATTGAGTATTAAAACACGAAAATTTAAATAAGAATAGATCACTTTTTCTAAAACACAATGTACAGCAACATGTACGTTAACCAGACAAGAAAAATAAACCTTCCTCCTAAAACAACTCTGTTTACTTCGGCCGCAGTAACCACACATGGCGGGTCCGAACACAAACAGTTTTATACGATTTTTATACTCGGACAATAGACAAACAGAAAGATCACCAGCGGAAGAAATCAATACCAGGATTAACTTTATTAGTATATGTCACATAAGAAATCATCCACGTACTGTTGAGAAATTAATAAGTTGATACAAGAGAATGTATTAACTTGACATATAAATGCATGTACGTAGACTAAAAATAATTTTGCACGACTTTCACAGGCAAAATGTATTGGCACTTGCATATTGATCCTACTATCTGAATCATATTACTAATGATTATGTCCTTTAGAAAATCATCCATATATTTGGACCCAAAATCGCGGTTTTAGCTGTAAAGTTAGCCTTCTGATTCTGCTCACTCTAATGGCTCAATGTCGCTCAAAATGGCAAGGTCGCTCAAATAGTTATGGAGAGGGCTATGCTCGGTGTTTTTCTACGAGATCGAATCAGAAACGAGGAGATCCGTAGAAGAACCAAGGTCACCGACATAGCCCAACAGATTAGCTCTTTGAAGTGGCAGTGGGCGAGGCACATAGCGCGAAGAACCGATGGCCGACGGGGCAGAAAGGTTTTTGAATGGCTACCACGAACCGGCAAGCGCGGCGTTGGACACCCACCGACCAGGTGGTCAGACGACCTGATAAGGGTCGCAGGAAGGCACTGGATGCAGGCCGCTTCCAACCAGTCATATTGGAAATCCTTTGGGGAGGCCTATGTCCAGCAGTGGACTTCTTGCGGTTGAAATGATGATGATGAATAATGATGATAACTCTAATGACAAAAAGCAAGCTCACAAAATTTAGTTTTGAATAAACAAAACCGGGGATTCTTTATTTTTTTGTCGGACGACCAGACCAAGGTTGCAGGGAAACGCTGGATGCAGGCCGCTTCCAACTGGTTACTTAGGAAATCCCTGGGAGAGGGCTATGTCCAGCAGTGGACTTCTCCAAAACCGATTTTTATCTTCACGAAAATTTAATCCATCCACCAGTTTGACGGTACAATGCCACAGACTGGATATCCCACAATGCATTACGGCGCAATTTAGGCGGAAACTCGAACCATTTCAACAAACACGACTTTCTAGAGGTAACATTCGATACACATACCGCAAACGCGTACCGCAGAGCTGTTAGTGCGAAATCCCATAAGTAGTGTACATTGTCGACGGTGCTGTGGGAATCGAACCCATTCACCTTGATTGACGGTCGGGGAAAGTGCTCGGAGTTTTATGGAAGGAATTTATCATTCTGTTTATGGGTATGCAAAAATTTACGTACACATAATATCTACCGCGCCGTTTGCTTGAAACATATATTCCTACACATACGTTGAGTTACTACTTACTCAGTAATTAAGGGGATATACGGGGATTCATTACAATTTTATTAATTTCTTCATTCAATTTTATGGGGTCCAGGTGCTTTACCTATATAAAAAAAATGAAAATAACCGTTTTAAAATTTTGCTCTGCGAGGTCTTAACCTAACATAATTGATAACCCTTCAAACTATTTTATGAACTACAGTTTACAATTCAGAGAGAGAACGCGAAGCTTTTCTTGGAGCTTTAGAAAAAAAAATGACCGCCTTTGGCAAGAAAGAAATACCAATACTGAAAAGCCTAGTGAGTAACCACTTTATTGAGGTATGTGTAAATAATAATCAATAATGAATCACATGATACACAAATTGAGCTAACCCAGACTAATGTGGTCATAATAAGAAAGTTTGAACTAATAACCGTAAATGGTATATTATAATATCATCGACATGCGGTTTGCGGTAGCAGTTCAATCGGAGTCACGGAATATCGAATATCCGACACGAACGTACCGTTGACAGGAACAGTTACGACTCAGTAAAAACTGAGGTCGTGACCGTTCGCCCTCACACAATGACAGTGGCTGTGAACTTGGCCATTAATAGTCAATTGACGGCCTTTAACTTAAAATTCAGGTCAGGTTACAATTAGTCCATTATGATGCTAGCACGGTAAGCTAAACATAATAATCGAGGTGTTTATAGCCATGTGTGGAGTGACACGAATGGATAAAATACGGAATGAGTATATAAGAGGAAGTATGAAAGTCGCGCCAGTAATAGAGAAGCTCCATAGTCATAGACTGAGTTGGTATGGGCATGTGATGAGGAGAGAAGAAAGTCATATCACAAGAAAGGCATTAGATTTGAAAGTAGATGGAACGCGGAACAGAGGGAGACCTAAGAAACGATGGATCGATTGTGTCAAAGAGAGTATGAACAGGAAGGTAGTGACAAAGGCTATGGTGGATGACAGATCAAGGTGGAAAGAACTGACATACTGTGCCGACCTCACATAAAAAGTGGGATAAGGTAAAGGAAGAAGTTTATAGCCACGAGGATGCAGAGTGCTTATAACAAACCGATGACTATTTCCTATTTTAATGTGAACGATTGACTAAATAATAATAAACCACGGATATCAGGCAACAATTATAATTTAAGTTACAATAACATAGGCTTTAAATAGTTAAATACCTTATGGACTAACATACATATAACACGCTCGAGCTCCGTGGCGCAGCGGTCAACACGCCGGCCTATGGCACGGATGGTCCCGGGTTCGATCCCCGGTCAGGTCAAGTTGAAAAATGATCTTTTTCAAATTGACCTGGGTCTTGGATGTTTATCTTTATATGTATTTGTTATAAAATATAGTATCGTTGAGTTAGTATCCCATAACACAAGTCTTACTTAAGAACTTACTTTGGGGCTAGCTCAATCTGTGTGATTTGTCAAAAAGAAAATTAGGCACTGAGTATTAGAGATCAAAATATACACACGCGAATTGCATACCCTTACCGTTATTCAAGTCTATGCAACAACCCAATATGCATTCAAAAAAGACATATTCCTCGCAATAATTCATATAAATCGTCACAGAAACGGGCCCGGGGCGTTCCCTAGCCCCATAAAACACAGTTACCCATTACCAGGATCCCCTCAGTGGGGCAAACAGATAAACTGCACCCCTACTACGAAAATCGCCACGATATTGTCGTGATTTCATTCTAAATTTACTTACTGCTCACATGTTATAGCTGAATTATCGTGGTATGTCTGTTATGGCTAAGAGAATAAGGGTCATGTTTTTTTAAAATAAATATTTAGATACGTATACTTAAATAAAATAATTTGCAATGCAATACGATACGACCTATACGGTGAAAGTATTAAATGCAATCAGAATAATAAAACAAACGTTTAATAAAACAATAATGCAAATTGAGGCCCCAGTTCCTGTAAAATCTTCTAGGAACTGTTCTCGTGTACTTTGAAGCTCAATATCTGGCTCATCTATGCGCTTTTCTAGTCGCAAAGTCGTCGCTTTGGAGCCCGGGTTCCGCTTTATTTTATATGTAAAACTTAATTCTACAACTCAATTCTATAGTGTATTACTCACAGTCTCATAACAATACCATTAAACTGTTCACAGTCCATAAATGAGTAACAATAGTACTCGTAAAATAATTGAAACAGACCACATGGTGTGTTTCGTCCTGGCCCGGCCACAATCGCTTTTGCTATCGTTAATAATGTAGAAGTGGTGTACTTCAGCTGTTACTGATACCAACTCAACTATACTATATTTTATTACAAATACATATATAGATAAACATCCAAGACCCCGGTTAATCTGAAAAGGATAATTTTCCATCTTGACCTGACCGGGGATCGAACCCGGGACCACCCGTGTTGGGCTGGCGTGTTGACCGCTGCACCACGGAGCACGTCAACATATGGTTTGTGGAGTGGGAATCAGATAAAGCAAATACGTGTCGAGACCATTTCGTGTAGTTTTCGTAGTACGGTACTCTCCCTTTTATTTCCCGCCCTCGCAGTGGGCCGCTTAATTTTTTTATCGCCCCTCGCTGAATACTCGATTATCACTTTCCTGGAAAGTTCCGTTTAAAAATTGCGGGGAAATTATGTTGTCTTTTAAAATTGAAGTTAATCAAAAAGTCGGGGAGAAATACTTATTTGCTAAGCCGGCAAAGTTTTGCTGAGGCATGAGGTCCTTCTTTTTTCAAGTTATGCTTTAGCTAGGAATTATCCTAAGTACATCCACAGATACGAATTGAACCAACTGTAAGTTATTTTATATTTAAAATTTTCTTTACGTTCCCGTTTTAGGGACATTTAATATCGCGAGCGAATACTTTGAACGACAAATAACACATTAGGGCCAAGGTCATTAGCTCGCAGGGTTGCACATTTGAAGTGGCAATGGGCCGGACACATAGTCCGGAGGAGTGATGGCCGTTAGGGCATTAAAGTTCTGGAGTGGCGACCACGAACAGGGAAGCGCAGCGTGCGACGACCCCCGACAAGGCGGTCGGACGACCTCATCAGAGTCGCCGGGAGTCGTGGACTCAGCATGCACAAGACCGCAATCTGTGGCGATCTATGAAGGAGGCCAATGTCCAGCAGTGGACGTCCCTGGCTTATATATAGATAGACAGATTCAAATTAGTCTAGTGGATTTACTGCTATCTAACGATGACTTTTGGAACTAATCTTGACAGGTGTTCCGGCAAGCTTAATATTGGGTGGGAGACATCAATTCCTGACTGTAGTATTATAAAATATCTATGATACTCGTAGTAGCTTCAAATTCAGCTAGACTGAAGTTAATTCCTTCAACATCAGCCTATTAAATATTAATTCAATTTAACATTTGACTGCCCGCGGTTACAGGCGCTCTTGAAACAGGTTTGAAGCTCTTTGTGGCCGGAGTATGTACCCTGCGGCCGCTGGTTACATTAAGAGGGTAATTCTTTGTTACCATGTGAAATGTAAATAATTAAGGTAATAAATATTTTTAAAACGTCGTAGAGGTAACTCGCACTTCTGCTCATCATCATCAGGTCTTTTTTAGTCTCCAATGCAGGAGCACGATCCACTCTGCACTGCCAGAGCAGTCAGAGGATTTGACCTACACTCTCCACGCTGGCTTTGCTTAGCTTGTGTTTCCTAAGTGGTCTCTACGACATCCACGGGAAGACTAGGAGTGGTCCTATTCTTCTTATGCACGTCAGCGTTTTCCCTGTTTGGCACCTTTTGGAATTATATACACAGAAAAGGCGTACGGCAAAGGCACAGCGCAGATACGGTGCAGACGTGGAATGGGACACTATGATAGGATTTAACCCTTATTTTCATACTCAAAACAACCAATATCGCAATAAAAAATTGACGCCTTCTCTACCCGCGTGTGGCATCTTATGAATGTTTTTTCTCGCGATGTTGGTCGTTTTGTGTATGATAAAAAGGTTTAAAATCCAATCACAGTGTTACATGTATGCGCCGTATCTGTTAGTTTTACGCCTTACGTTGAGCTATGGCGATAACAGCAACTCCTATAAAAATTGCAGCCGGCTACCTGCCTGACGCGAGTTCTGCTTGAGGAGCTCCAGAACGACTGACAAAGAATCATCATCTACATATTCGGAACCCGGGATTCACGATTATAATTGCATTCAAGCTTTCTTAAATGCCAGACGACTACGGGCCCTGTAATTGCTGGCTGGGAGGGAGTTCCAAAGCTGCACGGCTTGCACTGCGAATGATTATTCGAAAAACCCACTCAGGTTCATGTCTCTTTACTTAAAAGTTCACGTTTTTCCTGTCCCAAAAGCAGCAAGCTCATTATATCAGGTCATCTTACAGATTAAAGTGTAAAACATGCATATTATGAAAATGTCGCGATCAAAATACATGTAAAACCAGAACAGAGAATTCAGTAAAACGCTATTCGCACGAAACATTTTAAACTACAACGTTGAATTTAGAATGAAATTATTGTATAATTATCATTACAACTTCTTAGAAGAAAATGCATACACGCGATCTAATTTACTTTCTTCGTGGTCCATTCTTTGAAGATTTGTCGCTAAAAAGGTTTCACTCGGTGCGACGAAGACCTCTTTGTCAACTAGAAATGATATTTCACTCGCTATGGGCAAATTAAAAAGTTCTCTTCCATGCTGGTTTGCGAGCGAAGGAAAACATATATATACGGACAAATATATATATACGGACAAATCACACAGATTGAGCTAGCCCCAAAGTAAGTTCGAGACTTGTGTTATGGGATACTAACTCAACGATACTATAGTTTATTACAAATACATATATAGATAAACATCCAAGACCCAGGTCAATTTGAAAAAGATCATTTTCCATCTTGACCTGACCGGGGATCGAACCCGGGACCATCCGTATCGCAGGCAGGCGTGTTGACCGCTGCGCTACGGAGCTCGTCAAACATAGAATATACAAGCTGCTTTACTTCCCGCGTAGACCGTAGCCGGTCAAGGGATTGTGCGAAAATCTAAGAATTACGTTATAGGCGATGCGGGTAGCAACCCATCACTATTTTGATTTCGCTTATCACCTTAACGCCCACTGACATGGCCTTTGGGTTTTATAACCTTGGGCTCTATCTGGTGTAGAGGATAAAGACGTGATAATATGTATGTCATCATCATCATCATCAACAGCCTTCTGCATCCCACTGCTAGGTAAAGGCCTCTCTCAATGCATGCCATCCATTTCGATCTTGTGCCTTACGTAGCCAGTTTCGACCTGCGATTTTCCTAACATCATCAATCCACCTACCTCTCGGACGACCTAGGCTTCGCCTGCCTTCTATTGGCCACCATTCTGTCAAAACCCTACTCCACCTATCATCACTTCGCCTTGCCAGGTGTCCTGCCCAACTCCACTTCAGTTCCATAATTTTCCAATTATTCCAATATGTATGTATGTAAAATAAATGCTCCATCCAGTAAACATAAAGGTACTAGGTAAAAAAAACCTATTTTCACCTTCACTCGTATCGTATTAACAGGCTAAACCTCGCGCGCATCACAAAAAGCTAATCTGCCGGCTGCCGGCGTCGGTGACAACGCGTGTGAAAACTGGTGATCTGTAAGCAAACAGTGTTATTCACCTGGGAAGTAATGCTTTCAGATATAAATGAACGCTTTATCCAGTACAGTTTATAGGTCGTCACCTATTTTCATGTCACTCGTATCTTATTAACAGGCTTACTTCGTGTGCATCACCAAAAGCTAATCTGCCGGCGTCGGTGACAGACGCGTGTGAAAACTGGTGAACTGTAAGTAAACAGTGTTATTCACCTGGGAAGTAATGCTCTGAGATATAAAACGAACGCTTCATCTAGTGCAGTTTATAGGTCGTCTCTTGCTTTCACTGTCACTCGTATCGACACTATTAACAGTATTAATCGCGCGCCAATAAAAAGCTCTGCCAGTAATCTGCCAGCGTCAGAGACAGACTCGTGCGAAAACGGACGAGCCGCAAACAAATAGTGTTATGCACCTGGGAAATGCTCTAAAATATAATAAATGATTCATCCAGTAAAGCTACAGATCGTCGGCTATTGTTACTGTCACTCGTATCGAAACTATCAAGAGTATTAATAAAAATATTTCAGACAACATAGTCCAAGCTAATATGCCGCCGTCAGAGACAGATGCGTGTGAAAACTGGCGAACCGTAAACAAACAGTTATTCAACTGGGAAGTGTCACGCATTGAGAAATTTATTGATCAAGGTTTAGTTTTATCTCGATACTAGCAGTTACCCGCGACTTCGTACGCGGTGACTTCAGGTTTGAAATGCGGGGATTATAAAATATGACGCTACAAAGCGGTAAACCCCCTTAGAGGTTTAATTTCGGGAAACTATTAAAAATGTTACTCATTATTTTTGCCATTCTCAGTTCACACGAAATTTCATACAAATATGTCCAAAGAATAAAAAGTTTCATATAAACTTTAATCCTTTATTTCACCCCCTTAAGGGATGACTTTTGAAAAATCCTTCCTTAGTGGATGCTTACGTCATAAGAGGAATACGTGAGCAAAATTTCAAATTTCTAGCTCTAAGGGTTTGGCCTGCGCGTGATCTTTTATAATTACCCATTTTTTAAAGTATTAAAATGAATATAGTATGTTATCCTTAATATATAGACATATGCCATCGCGGACTTTTCTGTAGACCTAAATAAGATACACAATTCCACCATACATTGTTTTGTTATATCTCAAAGGGTTTAGACAGCGTTTTCGTTGAAAGCTCCCAAACGGCTCATTTTTTTACGACACCTCCAACAAATATCGTTGGTATATACAAAAATGTATACAAAAACTTAACAAACTATATACTAAAACCTTCCTCGAGAAACATGCTATCCATTGGAGAAAACAGCATGAAAATCGGTTCGGTAGTTTTGGAGTTTATCGCGAACAGACAGACAGACAGACGCGGCGGGGGACTTTGTTTTATAATATGTAGTGATAGTGATAGTGATGTAGTGAAGAGCCAAAAGTACACTGATATTCTTGTGAATGATTTAAGGCGAAACGCTTTATTTGCATTCACTTCGTTTCATTTAAAAAACTCCTTTTATGCTGCTTTTTTTTCTATCCAAAATATTCTCTTCATCTAGGAAATACTCTGTTCTTTGAGCTAGATTCGAGGAGAAGTTTTGGTCCGTCACAAAAACTCATCAATATGCTATATATGTATCGTCCTTATTAGCTTCTCAGTTTTAAAAAGTCTATGACAATTTTTCTTTTAAATTGCTCTATTTACTGTCAAACTCCGCTCTAAAACCACTGTTGCTACAATTACCAAATGATTCCAAAGAAAGGTCTAGGAAAGCCGCAAACGGTAATAGACAGATTTAAATAATCGCAGAGTCGTGCTGTGGAAATGGAAACATAAGATTAAGCAGTCATTAAATCAGCTCGTGGGAAACCTGGTGTCATTTGACTACAAAAGTACAGTCGGCTATACATCAAGCGAATCACTGTAGTTCAATTTAGTAGCGACGGCGACGGTGGAAGTCTACTCAATGCGAATCATCTGCTAGTAAAAATGACAGATTTAAATAATCGCAGTCGTGCTGTTGAAATGGAAAAAGGAGATTAAGAAGTCATTAAATCAGGTCGTGGAAAACCCGGTGTCATTTGCCTCTTTAAGTACAGTCCGATTCACATCAAGCGAATCACTGCAGTTCAATTCAGTAGCGATGGTAACGGGAGTCTATTAAATGCGAACCATCTGCGAGGAATTAGTGAAATGGCAGATTTAAATAATCGCAGTCGTGAGCTGGACATAGAAGCAGGAGATTTAGCAGTAATTACATCAGTTCTTGGGACACCTGGCGTCATTTGACTCGAAAAGTACACTCGGCTTTACATCAAGCGAATCACTGAAGTCTATCTATTGTTGTTGTAAGCGCGTAGCGCGTCGTTCCTCAACGGGGCGTGTTTCAAACTTTGATATGGTGCTTCGAAACACGGGGTTCGCTAATAAGACAGCATGATAGTTTATCACTCTATGTATGCTGTAAAATTGTTTCCTTTTTAAACACAATATGCTTAACACCTTAAAAACTAGCTTAAGGGTGGCCAAAAGTGGCATAGAACATTCTGTATGCTTTGCTGGATCCCAGTCGCTATCCCTAGATGACAGCCATCGTTGGGCTATTTCTGCCTTAATGCAGCAAAAATTGTACGTTGGTATTGGGTTATCAACACTAACGTACAATTAGTAGTACAATTATTACATAGTAACATACAGTAAGAAATAAAAGGAGTCTTTTACAGACCCTCAAAACCGTAATGGCTATAAGTTATCTGACAGAAGATCTGTGAAAGTGTGGAATTGTAACGCTGGATCTGAGGCCCATCGTACCAGCTGTTGTAAGCTCGCGTGTCGTCTATGAACGACTTTTTGTAGATAGGATAGATTTATTTCATAATGGCAGCACTCATGGCTTTGCCTGCCGCGAATTTAACTACCTGTAGCGGTTCTTCAGTTTCGGGGTTTAAGGGTGCACTAGTCAGGTGTTTTGCCATACAAATTCTGTAGGGTGATGACTCCGTTGTTCGGTATCGTCTGTTTAAAGTTTTTAATTCTATCGATTTGTTTTGTCGTTATCTATGCTTGTATGGAATCATAATTGTAAAATTATAAGTACTTTAAAAGTTATGAGTCTCAAAACATTCCGTTTTAACACGTAATTTTAACGCAAATTTGGGCACAATTAAATACCGGAAGGAGTATAAAATCTCTAAAACAAAATTCATACAAGCATAGTTTGGTTATTAAAAAATATAAATTATTTTACTTTTAATAAAAACATTCAGCTGTTTTATCGCAAGAACACTTCTCCCAAACGCATACTCGCGAATTTTTAGACGACGAAGATTTAGATTTTCAACAATATTTGTGTTTGCACACACTAGACTGTTGTTCCGATGTGCTTATACATCAGTGTAAATAGTTCCGCACTGTTCAAAACCAAGTCAATCCCTTTTTCAGCGATATAGCACGCATTTTAGCCACGTGCGCTGACGAGTTCGAGTTCCCGACTAGCGCATCATTAAGTTTTCACCTCATCTCTGTAGTTTTGTTTTGAATACTTACTATTAGATGACGTTTATATTCAAACAATATGTACCTGAAATGAATAAATAATATCTAATTAGTGAATGGCATTCATCAATATAAATAAAAACACAGTATACGAAAGACGTAAGATTAAAGCGTATCCCACATCTGTAGATTTTCTCTGTATTCCGAAAGTAACTTTAAGGTGTTGGTCCCGATTAAGTTGGAAAACTATGTCATATATATATACTAACTATGTCAAATTCATGTAGATTTCCGGCCAATTTGACCAGCAGGCCTATTTGTTAACTTTAAACACCAACTATTTTCAGATCAACATGCATTACAGCTTTCGCATTGGCTATTTTTATGTAAAATACATAAACCGTAATTGATATTGAAGTGACAATCAAAACATTGTACACCGTAGTTGCCAAAAGTTAGTCCCCTCTGGGAGGGAAAAATTAAAAGCCGGCAACGCTCTTGTCACGCCGCTGGTGTTGCAGTAGTCCATGGGCAGCGGCGATCACTTACCGTCAGGTGACCCGCTTGCTCGTATGCTGTCCTATTTCATGAAAAAAAGCAAATTTATAGACCTGCAGAAAGTGGTAAATCGGGAGTCGGGATTGCTCATACAGACAGATATCGAAGTCTTAGTAATAGGGTCCCGATTTTTACCCATTGGGTACGGAACTCTAAAAAGATGAAAGAGGTAATCTATCTAAATTATTCTTAGACCACACTGCCGTAGATTGTAGAATGTACTCCCGACAAGCAAGCCGGGAGTCGGGATTGCTACATTATTGCATTAGCCACGCTGAGATAGGGCGGTGTGGCCCAATTGGATTGCGTTATAGATTAGTTGCACTCCCTGTTTATTCAAGTCGGTTTAGTTGCGTGCAAACGAGGTTTTCCCTTTCTTATACACATATAGTACTAGCTGTTGGGACTTCAGCCGCGTGGATTTTATCCAAGTTTATCCAGGCGCCCGTGCTGACCCCTGGCTCCCGCAGCATTTTAGGTCATGTAACCAGGAACTCATGGGTTTTGGTTTTATTACAGTTCATTCGGGTTGACGACCCCTGGCCCACGGGTTCAAAAGCATCTCAGGTGAGTATTTAACCCCCGACAAGCTTACATGTCAGAGACATCAATAGTTTTCGCTGCGATCGGCCAATAATAATGTTTATAGACTAAATTTCCATACCACGTGGGTTACATTAATGCAATTTTCAAACAGATCTTTATTTTATTATAGCTTAAGTTAATCGCTCATAATGAACCTTTCCATAGGTGCAAAAAAAAATTAAGCCCGTCCAGTATTTTTTGAGTTTATCCATTATACACAGACACACACCCAATATTTATTTTTTAAAGTATTAGTTTAATTATCGAGGAAGTACAACGAACCAGTTTCCGCCAAACATTCTCTACAAAACGTAGATTTTGAAACTTGTAGACTGTTAATCTATGTTAGGAAGAGATACCGAATGCAAACAGAATGAATCTCGAATCACAGCCGCAATTCAATTGGGTCGCGCTCACCCTCCAATCCAAAGCGGTTAATGCAATGAAACACCAATCACAGATCCGCCGCATTTCTGCGCCTGCATCACAGAGCAGCTGAGTGGAGCAGATATTGACTATTTCAAAAATAATAATGTTAAGTTGTGACAGCGATTATATTATATTTACGATAAGTAAATAAATCACAGAGCACGGAATGTCGTTCGCGGAATACCTGCGCTCGGCTAGTACTTAGGCGAAAGTCGCATACTCGGCCCGTCAGTTGTGAACGTGTGGCTTGAACTTGTGACTTGTAATAAACTGAATCTGAATCAGTTCGTGCTCATAAATAAGTAAAAATGCCCTAATGTGCTGTGATAAGGTATAATTATAACTGTTTTTTTTATTATTGAAGAGGCATTTGTCTCCCATCTCACCTGAAGGAAAGTGTCTATCCAAGATATACCCATTTATTCTACTTTTGAATGTCCCGGGCGGGACTGTACTTTTCTGGGAAAACTGTTAAAAGGTTAATTAAACAAAATTCTGATGTAACCTAATATCACAAGTAAGAAGAAAATACCAGATATTTGCATTTCTACAATTACCTCGAAACCCAAAACCTCTATATATGATACCGCCCCCTGACACCATTGTATACAAGAAACTAGCTGTTACCCGCGGCTGCGCCCGCGTATATAGCCATGACCTTCTCCGTACCCCAACCTATGTGTTTGCAAAATTTCATGATGATCGGTTCAGTAGATTGAGCGTGAAAGCGTAACAAATAAACAAACAAACAAACTCACTTTCGCATTTATAATATTAGTTAGGATTAGGATGTGTCGAGAAAGCGTCCTTAGTAGCGCGCGAGCGACATTCACATTTCCTGCTCTGTGGCCTACATCCATCGGGGATGTTTGTTGCTAATGCAAATTTTTACTGTATCAGCGGATGCTGATATCCACAACAAAACTGGTATCCATACCGTTTATACTTGAAATTGTCTGTTTGTTTCTCTGTGCTTCACGACAAAAGAAGAAACAATGCAGTGTACATGACGTCCTACTAGGCACCAACAAAGGAAAAAACGTTCTAATATCTCGCAGAAAAATGTTACTAAGAATCTTACTAAAGTAACACATCAGCTTTTTAAAACTAATTTCAATGGTGATAGTGCTTAATAATTAATAAGCAGTTATTAATAAAAACTAAAATAATGATTGAATATTTCAGCTACAGGTATAGAATTAGTGTCCAACAGAAATAATCACACAAATACAGGAGATTCTTAGTAGTATACTTAGTAGTATGGTACTAAAACAAGTCTTTGTAATTAAAAAAAAACTACTGCCAAAAAAAATTATAGTCTATGTAACTCTGGATAAGGCAAGGATTCCAGCGATACCTTCTTAGTAGGTACTATTAATATATGGATGGATGAAAATGACTGGTATGGTATCAAAAAAAATCTTTGTAAAAAAAAAAACACTACTGCCTCAAAAAATATAGCCTATGTCACTCTGGATCAGGCAAAGATTCTAGCGATACCTCGCAAATTTTCCATTCAGACATTAGAAGTTAAGGTGGAATAAAGAAACTTACTATTACCAAGGTCAAGCCTAATGGGTGTGAGCATTATAAGCCCTTCCGCATGTTTAGCAACCCCGGGCGCAGTTCCCACTTGGATGGGTGCCCGCAAGTGGCATAAAAAATATCTCGAGCTCCTCCGAGCTTCGGAAGGCACGTTAAGCCGTCGGTCCCGGCTAACTCTACACTGCCTTACGACATCAATGACGAATCATTGATGGCAGTCGTTAAGCTCTGTCAGATGCCTTTAGGCAGCGTGGAAAATCTGACACCAGTCTTGGCCACTTACACACACGAAAAACAAACAACCAAGGAATAAAACTTACAGAAAATGCATACGGCGAAGGCACGGCGCAGATACGGTGCAGGCGTGGGACACTATGTGATTTTAAACCTTATTGTCAAATTCAAAACGACTATTATCGCAAAAAAACATTGGACGCTTCCTCTGGCTGCCCGTGGCATTTTGCGGTAGATAGCGACAAGTTTTTTTTTTGCGATGCTCGTCATTTTGATTATGACAGGTCCCACGTCTGCACCGTCTCTGCGCCGTATCTTCACCGTACCTACGCCTGTGTCGTATACACATATGCGGCACAGGCTTTCTCTGTTATATTCACGCCTAACATACATGAACAGCCTAACAAACAACAAGCAAAATCATAACAACAACTAAAACACTCGTTTTTATGCAATCACTATAGAAAATCAATCAATATAGAAAATCTTCTTTCTTTTTAGGGTTCCGTAAAAAAAATGAAAAACGGAACCTTTATAGGATTACTCAGGCGTCTGTCTGTCCGTCCGTCCGTCTGTCACAGTCGATTTTCTCCGAATCTACTGAACCAAATTAAATGAAATTTGGTAAAATGGTGTAAACCTATGACCCAAACACGGATGTGCAAAGAAAATATATATTTTTTTAAAATAAGGGTCGGTTTAGGGGGTCCAAATAGAAAATCATAAAAAAAAGGGTTTGCAAACCTTACCGTGTTATACATCAAATGAAAGGGCTTGTTATGAGCATCTCAAAAATATTTTTTTTTTGTTCGGGAAAAATCAATACTTTTGATTTTATTCACGAAAGAAGGCAAAATTTGACCATTCCCCCTCCCCCCCCCCCTGATCTCCGAAACTACTGGGCCTAAAATTTCGAAATAATAACAATATATAGTTCATTGCTTGAAGATTACAGGAAAAATAATAAGAATTCTATCAGTTGAAAATTCTGTGGTAAACTCACTATAATAAGTTCACCTAGGGAAATAGTTCACTAAAACACCACTAGATAGCGCTACTCAATTGAATAAAACATTTTTGCATATTGTGTGTGTGTGTTCACGAAGCATATTGTACGGACCCCTCATTGCGCGAGTTTGACTCACACTTGGCCGGTTTTTTTTTTAATATTCTCCTAGTAAATGTTAAGAACATACTAGGAGAATATTACTACGTACTATAATACGTACATATATTAGCTGTTTAAAATGTGGCTGGCGTTGTGTACATTACGGTTTCACACCGAGTCTGTTTGTTATATAATTCAGATTTACGAGGCACGTGTTGCGGTGCATTTATAATGTGCTTAAAAGCTTTTCAGCTGGAAAATGTTCATAGCGTTATACACGGTTTTCTGAAATATTCTGGAAAAGTAAAGGGGAGGCCTTTGCCCAGCAGTGGGACATAGCAAAAATAGGCAAAGAAAATAAAAAAATACATTTAGAGCACGGAATGTCGCTCGAGCCGTACTTGAGACGAAAGCCGCGTTTCAACCCGCACCCGGCTAGAAGGCGAGAGTCGCATACATGGCTTTGCAGTTTGTGTTAAAAAAAAAACGTAAAATGCCCCAACGTGCTGCGATATGGTATCATAATTACAGTTAAAATGTCAATAAACAAAATTCTGCAACCTATAAACGGTACCGCCTACGGAAAAGCCGTGTTGCCCGAAGGGTACCGCCCCCTGACACGCATGTTTAAAATGAAATGCGTAGAAATGGCGTCTGTAGTAGCGCGCAAGGAGTAAAAGTTTTATATGACTTAATAAAATTTCTTGACCTGAAGCATGTGGGGGTCGTCACTTAAGTTCGGCCTGGGTTTAAGGGTAACACTGGAACTCTCAGACACAAATCTCGTTCCTTGACGACTTGATCACCGTGATCTGTGATCACCACCAACCACGGCTTGATGTCGTTAACAGCTTAATGACGGATTATTTAATTGCTGGCAAAGTTTAAATTAAATAAGGGTATACCTGTAGCACAAAAATCTTCTATCATAACGCCTATCCGATATTTTATTACCAAATCAAAAACTATTTCAACGATCTATTACAAAAACCCAAGAACTAAGATCTCAAAGGTTTATCTTTCTTACAATTCTTTTCCTGTCCAAACACAGCGAGGTTTTATCTTAAAAGCGCGAAGTTTGCGGGTGATTTTCTTACATAATAAGTAGCGTCAGGGAGAAGGGACCGACCTATTTGCAGTGCAGCGACTTGGTATTGCTGTCCCCATCTCGCGCACATTTAAAAATTTAAAGTGACGCATGATGAGCAATCGATTCTATGCGAAAAGTCTCTTTTTATACAAATAAGTTCCTTCTTTTTGTACCTTGTAGGTAGCTCCAAGTGAACTTTTGCTATTTCACTGGACTTTTTGAGGTGAGGGCAGAATGCCCGGAACCTGTAAGGCGAATATTACTAAAGGGCCCCGAAGCGTAGCCTGTGTGAGCAAGGCTTGTAGAGACAGCAAACTCTCATATGCCTGATGGGCCGCGATTTGCATGCAGAGCCTAAAGAGCCGAACTGAGACACAATGGCAAAGCCTTTGGAACTAACGAGCTAACAATTTCGCGGGCTATGTTTCTAACCTTTTCTTACATAGCAGCGCCCACTACCCAAACCGACCTATTTGCAGTGCAGGGACTCGGTATAGCTGCCCTCATCTTGCGCACATTTGAATTTTAAATTTATTCCGCACGATATGCTATGAACGTCTTTTTTTAAGGACTGTGTAGCTGGCTCCATGTGACGTTTTGCTACTTCACCGGCCTTTTGAAGGGCAGAGTGCCTTCAACCTGTAAGGCGATCCTCACCAAAGGGCCCCAAGGAGGTACGGACCTCGGCTTTGGGCGTTGCCTGTGTGATTTACTCCAATCCAATACCACGAACGACGCAAGGTTTGTAGAGACAGCAAACTCTCATTTGCCTGAGGGGGCACAATTCGCGCGCATTGCCTAAAGGGCCGAACTAAGAAACAATGGCAAAGCCTTTGATAAGCTGTAACTCTGGCAAAGCCTTTGGAGAGCAGTAACTCTCATGTTTTGCTGTATGGGCCGAAAGCTACGTTGCCAGAAGGAACGATTCTGGGTGCAAGTCTCCCGAGACTGCCGGGCCACCAGTAACTAGTCGGAGCTAATCCTACTCTACGCACTCTGTTCCGGTGGCGAATGCGATGAGGTCGTAAGCTATTAACTTCACTGAGAAGAGAAGTATCTTTTAATTCTAACAAGTTCGCGGGTAATGATTCCTACATAGTGGCGCCCCCTACCCAAACCGACCTATTTGCAGTGCAGCGACTTGGTATTGAGCTGTCCTCATCTCGCGCACATTTGAATATTTAAATTTCATAAGTGTCACAAGACGCTGTTCTACTCCCTATTCCGTTCATCAATTACGTATTCGCGTATCGCATTCAGTACGTACCATAACTGGTGTATTATATTTCCAAATCAATCAATGGAAGTCATAATTTCCAAAATTTAATTCTTACTAGGTAGCAGCCCTCCCCGGCCGAGCATGAATAATATCTCTTAACTTTCCTCATGAATCACTCTATCTATTGGTGAAAACCTTATGAAAATCTGTGTGAATTTTTTGAGTTTATTGCGAACAGACAGACGCGGCGGAGGACTATGTTTTATAATTTTTATGTAGTGATTACACATTACACAACTGTCCGTTCGCCAGTTCAATAAACCCCATCCCTTACGTCGCTTTATTTTTTTTTAAATCAGTTCGATGGGCAGCAGTGTCAAAAACGAGATAAACCAAACAAACTGCGCTCACCAACCCGTCTGCCAAGTGTGGTGAGTATGGCAAAAGTCCTCACATGATGAAATCCTTGGGGGAGCCCTATGTCATGCAATATGCAGTGAACTCCTTGCGAATGAGATAATGATGACAAGACGCTCTTTTTTATTACAACTAAGTAGGCACACAGGCATACGGCCCACCTGATTGAAAGCGGTTTCGGTAGCCTATGAACGCCTGTAACACCAGGGGTGCCACTCGCGCCGATTCTGAAGGAATATTTTCACGCCCTTTTTGAAGGATCCTATGTTGTAATCTCTCGGGAAACCATGACACGTTCGTTCAATAACTTTAGCGTACGTGGAAGAAAGTTAGAAACTACCCATTTAGTAAGTCTGAAAACTAGTGCATTTAATTTAGAAAACAATGTGCCAAGCATGGTGAGTGAGCATTACAAACTCCCATGATAGAAATCGTTAGGAGCCACATGTCCAGCGGTGGAATTCTTACATGGTTTTTAGCACCTTTAGCGACTGCTTAAACCTACCCATTTAGCACTTAGTCCGAAAACTAGTGCATTTAATTTAGTAAACAAGGTGCTAAAATAACCTTCCAGCGCACTACCACAGCCCGTCCAAATCAATCAACGAACGTCATAATTTCCCAAATTAAACTGCGCTGTGCTTTCGTTAACGTGACCTATTTCGATTGCGTAATACGTCGATGGTGGTGTTTCGATACTGAATATTAATGTCAAGTGGAGTATGAGATCATTGAGATAATGTTTATTTATTAAGTTAATGAGCCAACAAATGAACACATAAAGCACCTCATGGTAAGTGATGTTAAGGCTATCTAAAAACATAATACTTGGGAACTATAGAATATGATAATACATAAACTCTTAATTTAAATGGTTTTTAAATAGCATTACAATGCTCGGTATATTATTAAAATTGAAAATATGTGATGAAAAAGAATTCGCCACAGGTAGGATTCGAACCACAGCTCTTAGGTCTGCGCCCTAAGTGCTAAATAGTGGGCAGTATTGAAGATATACGCATGCTTTGAATGCGTTATACCCTACGGGGTAATATGTGATGAGAGAATTCGACACGGTGATTCGAAGCCACGGTGGTGTAGTTGGTAACACACTTAGGGCGCAGACCTTTCGAATCCTACCTGTGGCGAATTCTTTTTCATATTTTTTATATATTTTCAATTTTAACTCTTCATTTTTTGCCTGACGGATAATAATGTTTCACAGTTCCTCTATGCTGATGAACGAATCAATATTTAGGGGTGCATGAAAAGAGATTCAGCGCACGCTGGGGAACAACCTACGACGACAGTCTTTTCGGAAACGCAGACTGGCTGATCGACTCACCACAAAAAGGCTATTAAAAAAAAAACAACGCCATACCACGCTTGGCAGTCAAGACCATTCTTTTAAGCGAGGGAAAGGTTCGAATTTATTGTATTGCTAGAAGAAAGGGATAAAGATATTTAGGATCTAATTGCTCTGATGGATTGGAATGAGAAAGTAGCTGTTTATGGACGCCGGGGGCGCGTCATAACTACAACCACTGGACAGGCAGTTAATGATGACACCCCTGACCTATAGATTATAGCCTACATATATACGTATATGAACCCTAAAAGCATAACAAACTGCTATACTATTTTTGTGCAGTCCCGTAACAATATTTCATAGTGCCTCTATGCTAATGAACAAATCATAACAATCAACATTTATTTTCGATTCGATAATGACATACTAATTGACATTTATCGTATCTATGTGAAGTATTACTGTTCGAGGTCGACGAGGTAAATACCAATGATAGTCATCATCGTCAGGTCTTTTTTAGTCTGCACTGCAGGAGCATGACCCTCTTTGGTCTACCATATATTAGCCAGAGCAGTCAAAGGCCTACACTCTCTATACTGGCCAGACGGGTTGGAGAGGTCGCTTTGATTTAATAAATAATAATAATAAATTTTATTTTTCTCTTCACAATAGGTAGTACAGAGTAAGTTCTTAGTTACTAAGTAGCTTATATACATGATAAGACATACCTTTGACCGTGAACTTGTATACTTTGTGAAGAGACTAGTTCCTGAATAGATCTCCTAAGAGACCTGTGCTACAGGGCATATATACATTTATTAGCTTTGTTTAGCTTATGTTGCCTAAGTGACCTTCTACGACATCCACGGGAAGACTTGGAGTGGTCCTATTCTACGCTGCCGGGAAACACACGGCAAACGGCACCAAAACATTCATTGTAACCAATCAAATTATCGAATCAATAACATCCTTCGTCAAAGGAATTTTGTCGTCGGTCGATATGGCAAAATTAAAAGAATAGGAATTCCTTACTTACTAGGATAGAAAACCGTTTTATTAGGATAATATTTACCAATTCAGTGCATTATCCGCAAATATCCACGATCTTATGCGATTATATATATATTATAGGCGTGATGATATGTATGTATGTGTATGTATTATGTAAACGTCGCTAAATCTTTAATATTAAACTTTGATATGATAATATCGATCGATGTTTTACACTTACGCCGCATAAGCGAATGGCAACCAGTTTCTAAGAAGACATTCTCTATTTTACAACGGTGACATAATAATAGCAGAAATTAAATCATCGATATAAATCTTACTGATGTAACTCTTGACCTTTGTGATATTGTTAGTCATGAAAATAAATTTATATCCATTTGAAGATCTAATCTAATAAAAAAGAATAAGGGTTTTTATGCAATACATGCCAGTAAAACTGAAACCGGTCCGATTTCGATATGCTGTCATTTTAGGACAGCAATTTGACAGCTGCTGCTAATATTACCCAATCACACACCTCACACTTTTGTTGTGAAAGGTTATCTAACATGATAACCTACCTATGCTTTCGCTTAAAAATGGGCAGCAGCGTAGGAACCGAGTTAAGCTAAATAAACTGCGCTCACCAACCCGTCTGCCCAGCGTGGTGAGTATGGCTAAAACACCCCGTGATGAAAATCGTTGGACCTATGTCCACTGTGGAGTTCTAACGGCTGAGATAATGATGATAAATAATTTAAGTCATTGGTTCAAAAACTTGTACCAGATGACAGCCGGGACCAACGGCTTAACGTGCCTTCCGAAGCACGGAATCATCTTTCTTATCAGACAATCAGGTGATTCAAGCCTGCAATGTCCTAACCAAACTGGAAACAACTTATGCTTCCCGTGGGAATCGAACCCACGACCCCGGGTCAACAAAGCAAACGCCTTAACCACTGGACCACGGAGGCAGCTTAACTAAGCAGACCGGCGTAGAGCCTACTTGATGGAAGATAAATGATAAAAGATAAAATATGCTGTACGCCGGACATTAGATGCTAACATTACCCTTCTTCGAGTGAATACACAATGCAAATTAGTAGAATTATCAAAGCTACGCGGCGTGCATAGCACATCCATTACATACAGCTGTCATTAGAGACATGCGCGAGCGCAGGGCTGGTAGAGTTAGAAATTAGGAATCAGCTCCTTATCCAAAGTTTGGGTGAATACGCAATCCATATGAGAAGAATAATCAAAGCAAGCAACACTACGCGACGTGCGTAGCACATCAGTTACACAATCACACAACTGTAGACACGCTTGTGACAAGTCATGTGCGTACGCAGGGTTGACAAAGTTACAAATAAGGAAGCACCTCTTCGCCGTGTACGTCGTGAGTAGAATAGGACCTCTTTTAAGTCATCCCGTGGATGTCGTAAAAGGCGACTAAGGAAACATAAGCTAAACAAAGCTTATTAACATCAAAGAGACCCCTCCAACCCGTCTGGCCAGCGTGGAGAGTGTAGGCCAAATCCTCTGACTACTCAGGCTAGTATATGGCTCTGGTAGTACAGAGAGGGTCGTGCTCCTGCAGTGGAGACTAGAAAGACCTGATGATGATGATGAAGCACCTCTTTATCCACCAGTATTACCATTCGGTAAATACGCAATGAAAATTAGTTACCCTATAAGTGAATACGCAAGGCAAATTAGAAGAGTTATCTAAGCAACACTACGCGGCGTGCGTAGCACATCCGTTACACACAGCTGTCATTAGACACGCCTGTGACAAGACATGCGCGCACGCAGGGCTGGCATTGTTAGAAATTAGGAATCTAATATTTAGCCACGTGTAGGTAATACGCAAGTAAATTGGATAAATACGCACCGCAAATTAGGAGAATTATCCATTTGCATTAGGACTTGACAATTAAAGATACACTTTATTTATTAACAATTGTTTGCCTTGCCATATGACTACGAGACTAGGTAATGATTGGTATAAGATTTTTCTGTCTTTGTTGAATATAATCTAAATAATGGGTCAAATACGGGACTATCGGGATGAAAATAATCTGAAAAATGAAATAGTACAAAAAAAATTGTGATCCAATTTAGTATTGGTATATTCATACTTCTTCTTCAACAAAAACTAAAGAAATGTTATAAATAGAAGTAATACCTCTTAAAATTTAAACAGCCCTACATGCCTAACGTCAATAAATCATTAACGCGTGTCATTGACTTTCATACGTTCTTTCTTAGATCATTTAAGCGTTCTTTTGAACTATAACGCGTGGTGATCATTATTACAATAGCAGTTACTATAACGCATTATTTTTAATTAATGAATAACACTGTTATTGGATATTTAAATAATGAGCTATCATTATTGACTGACGCCTGTTATTGCTATGCACGGCACGGCAACAGGGCGTAAGATCATGCGCTATCGTTATAGTCAGGCGTTCCGCGTCGCAATCGTCCGCTGTTGCTACATTTTCTATAATGTTCACTCACTCACCTGTTACCTGTGTTAATGTTATTTAAGTAATTTGAATTTTACTTAATTAGTGATTCGCGGGCATGGCTATTGCGTAAGCGTGCCGATTTTTGCTATGCAACTTTCGTGAGTTATTGAATTGTGTAAATAGGTATTTCTTTGCTAAGTGTGAAATTGTACTTTTGGATATTATTGTAATTGTGTTTAATTAAGTGTGATGACTTGGACGTGTGGTTCCCGGCAGAGTAGAATAGGACCACTCCAAGTCATCCCGTGGATGTCGTAAAAGGCGACTAAGGAAATACGAGCTAAACAAAGCTTATAAACATCAAAGAGACCTCTCCAACCCGTCTGGCCAGCGTGGAGAGTGTAGGCCAAATCCTCTGACTACTCAAGCTAATATATGGCTTTGGTAGTACAGAGAGGGTCGTGCTCCTGCAGTGGAGACTAGAAAGACCTGATGATGATGATGATGATGATCGTACAGTTAGTTTACTGTAGTGACTTTAGTTCAAATAAACATTGTAAAAATGTCTAACAGGTGAATAACCGCAAATATTTGGAACTATTTTGACGTCCATGATAAATGAAAATATACCTACCTACATTGTTATTTCAGAATTAGCTGTTATCTTTAAAAAAATGAATGAACTATTTGACTATAAAAATAACAGGTTAACAATAACAGTTTACAATAACAGTTATTGGCAAATAATGTAGCAGTGTTATTCATTATTTTGAAATAGCCGTTAATGCCATCACTATATACGACACGACTAATTTTTTTATCATTAATTTATTAATAATTACATAGTTTTTGACGGAAAAAGGCAATTCACTTTGGCAACTGTAAGTATGTTATATTTATAAACACTTATTATTTTATTACTTTTACCAACACGTACTTTCTTTCGAACCTCTTTCTTCGCACCTACATTTTTTATAGTCGCGGTATCCCAAATCTTTGCCTTAGGTGTCAAAAACACACTTACAATATTGACTTAACACTGTCTAAGAAAAGCTACTTATTCCCATCTCTTAACAACATTTTTCCATTACCAATACGGAATGAAACGAAATCCTATAAAATTAACAATCTCCTTTAACATTTCATCTCCTTTTGTGGTTAGACTCAAGGAAATTAGTTTCCTTATCCGCCTGCATATAGATCAAAAGGCTTGTCAACGTCTTATTCATCTTTTTTATAAGCATTTCATGAAGTTGTAGACATTATTTTTGGTGGGATGTCAAGGGGTTCGGTTCTGGTTTACATTAAGCCCTCAAGTAGTACTTTTATCATCATCATCAGGTTTTTTAGTCTCCACTGCAGGAACCCATGGCAGGAACACGACCCTTTTTGTATTACCAGAGCCATATATTAGGCAGATCAGACAAGAGGATTTGGCCAACACTCTCCGCGCTGACCAGACGGGTTGGAGGTTTAGTTTGTGTTTCACAAGTCGCCTTCTACGACATCCACAATATATCTTTTAAATTAAAAAGGTGGCTAGTTTTGGAATAACGGTATCGAAATAAAGCGGTTCATTGGTATATTAGAAAACACAAAGTTTTATTCATTACATTACGAGATTGGTCCCGCCATTTGACGCTAATATATTTCAGATTGATCGGGGTCTTGCTAGGATGATTATTTATTACATACGAGTATTTGTTATAAAACGTAGTATGGTTACTTTCGGGCTATCTCAATTTATGAGATTTGTCCGTAACATTTATTTATATTTATAAAGATGTCTCAGATTTACCTCCATCAACGTGACACCCAAGAGATCTTTAACGACACAAGAAACCTTTCAATCTATATTAATTGATTCTAAGGGATCACGATAAGGGAGAGCTTTAAGAAGATTAATCTCATAATCTCTGTACTAATTGCTACAAATAAATTAAGGATTATCTCTGATTTCAATCAGTTTTTCATTGGGTAAGTCGTCTACACAGAAAATTTATTCGGTACTTAACTTTTTTTTTTTTTGCATTGAAATATTTAGATTTGAGTACCGAATTGAAATCGATCAACGCGTTTAAAGGGGTTATTGTAAATCCTTAACGCATTGATCGATTGTCGTTGCTCGTTAGGCATAATGTTTGACTACTTCAATAAATATCGATCTGCATCCACAAACGAAAAATGTCACAAAATGCTACCATCTTAAGTTTTAACTCATCTTCAAGGGCGTAACGAGAAACTTAATTAACTTCTCTGTAATTAATTTCTTATGATTCGCAAGTTTCGCAACGTACCTTAGGTAGAGCCTTTACCGTTAACC
This sequence comes from Rhodophaea formosa, assembly GCA_963082605.1. NCBI lineage: Eukaryota > Metazoa > Arthropoda > Insecta > Lepidoptera > Pyralidae > Rhodophaea > Rhodophaea formosa. The sequence continues at coordinate 2,678,535 of OY720226.1, forward strand.
GGTAATTTTAATCGAGCTTCTTTATAAAATGTTAAAATGATGTTGTCCTTTAATGTTCTTTGTGCTTTTAAAAATGTTATAACATTTTTTTTATTTGATACACATCTAAATAAAAGTATCTTATCTACGTGTCGTTTGAGAGTTCTTTCTCATTAATGATAATGTCGATTTATGAAGGTAAGGGACTGGAATGTTCACAATTTCGCGACTGGATAAGTGACGGCTCTCGGATGTGACGGGTTAGTGTCTCTCGAATTGGGCTCTCAAGGCCAGAAAATTATGATACTGCTGCCGTAGACTTATATTGTAACCTTCATTTGTTTTGTTTGTTGTGAGTGTAAGTGGCCATCAGTGGTATATGACTAGCTGCCTAAGTAAGTAGCAACCCCGGTCGTGGTGCCTGCTTTGGATGAAAATCTCTAGAGCTCTTCCGTGCATCGGAAGGCACGTTTAGCCGTTGGTCTAGGCTGTCATCATTAGTGGCCGTCGTCCTATGTCAGATACCTAGGCAGCATGAAAAATCTGACACCAGTGTAGGCCACTTACACAAACTATAACAACAACTAGCAGCCTAAGTTCTGAAATAGCTGAACGACTGCCATTAATGATGACAACTGAAACTCAATCGGCCTTCTCAATTACAGATGAGCTCGACATATTTTCATGCCACTTGCGATCAATCACAATGGAGACCGCGCCCAGGGTAGCTAAACATACGTAAGCGCCAATAATGCATAGCCGCACTGGCATCGAGCACCTTATGGCATAGCAAAGGACCTATTTATGACATTTAATAAGGATTTGTCACCCTTATAAATAGGAATTTTCGCGAGTTTAAGTAAATAACCCCGTGTTGTTTCCGGCCTAGAATGAAACGACCAGCAGGCCTATTAGCTAACTTTAGACAACTACGGTGTACATCATTTGAATGGTAACTTCAACATTCATTACGGCTTCCGTATGAATGACTATTTTTATTTAAGATATGAAAACCGTAATGTATGCTAAAGTGTCAATCAAATTGTTGTACACCGAGTTAGCAAACTGCAAATCTGCAGGAGATAAGACGATAAAAGTCACTAACATTTGATGCGAAAACATACGGAGAATTGACGTAAGGCGGACTAAAAATTATAAAGTTTTAAAGACGAAAAATCAAAAGATCTGAATTAATTCGTGTCATCATCATCAGGTCCTTTTGTCTCCACTGCAGGAGCACGACCTATATACGATAAAGCTTTGTCTTGTGTTTCCTACGTGCCTTCAACGACAACCACGGGAAGATGGTGAAGTGGTCCTTTACTCTGCCGGGAACCATCATCATCAGGTCTTTCTAGTCTCCACTGCAGGAGCACGACCCTCTCTGTACTACCAGAGCCATATATTAGCTTGAGAAGTCAGAGGATTTGGCCTACACTCTCCACGATGGCCAGACGGGTTGGAGAGGTGAACCATACGGCACCGTTATTCGTGTTTTAATCTAATTTTACGAAGAAGAATCGCACGCAAATCGAGCGACTTGACTACTCAACCACACCCAACCAGATTACTAAAATAAATAATGAGAATGTAAATTTTTAAATAAGTATTCTCCAATGATGTAATCTCAGGATCAGGCTTTCTAATTTATAAATATTTAAAACTAAAATCATATAGTGACTGCCTCAGTATCTATGTAATGCAAATTTAATATTTATTAACGTTCCGTACGAAACATGAAAAACGGAAGTGTCTTTATCTGTCTCAATTTGCTCCGAATCTACTGGACCAAATCAGTTGAAACTTGGTAACTAGGATGGTGTAATCTTATTACCCAAACACAGATGTGCATAGTTAATTCATATATTTTTTAAATAAGCGTCATTTTTGAGGGCAAATTAGGTTATACAAAGTTTTGCAAACCTTACGGTGTCATTATCAAATGAAAGAGCTCGTTATGAGGATCTCAAAAATATTTATGATATTATTGTAAAATAAATAGATTTGGTTTAATCCATGAAAGAAGACGCAAACTGGCCATCCCATTGAAATACAAAATAACGAAACAAAAAATTTAAAATATTTCAAAATATAGTATATTTCGGCGTTGTACGGAATCCTCTCCATGCGCGTTCAGATCGTTCAACTCGCATTTGGCCGATATTTGTTTCACTTTCGCGTTCTCACTTTTAAATTGTAACACAGCACTTCATAAATAGCTTAAAGCTATTATTCCCTAGTCTCGTTGACCAATCTTTTAAACACCTCCGCTTTCAGTAAACAAAAAAAAAAAACAACGTTTATATAACGTCATTCCCGAAAAATTCGCATATACATAAATAACGTGATTTTACTATACGAAGTGAAAGAACCAGGTGCTCAAAATTCGCTTAAATATTCGATGTGACATAGGTAGGACGCTGGTACAGGGATTGCGAGGCTGCCCTCAATCCCGGGCTTAGGCCGTCTGCCTTTCAAGTTTCAAGGGCGCCTGAGACTACGAGAGATGCGAGAAACGATAAAGAAAAATATAAGGGCTTGAATTGATTGAAGACATAAGCCTCTTTTCTTAGAATGGTCAAGAGGGTTATAAACTTATATGAGCAATTCGTAAAATATTTTATTAAATTCAATTTATCTTTAGGTATATGTACGTGATCGAAGTATCGAAGATTCAATTATTTTTTTCATCAGTGTCTTCCATAGTAATAGTCATCTAACAGCTGTCTTAAGTTGTATTTGTAATGTAGCCTCCGTGGGGCAGTGGTTAACACGCCAGCTTGCGACACGTGGGTTCGACCCCCTGCCAGATCATGATGGAACGATCTTTTTCAGATTGGCCTGGGTCTTGGATGTTTATCTATATACGTATCTATTTTAAAATATAGTATCGTTGAGTCAGTATCCTATGACAAGTTCGCAACTTACTGTGGGGCTAGCTCAATTTGAGTAATTAATATGTGAATGTGCCTTATAATTATATTTATTACTATTTATACATAAGATGTTGTCTTGTTCGAGTGACTTCCCGGCTGAATCGTCTCATCAATGTCTCGACGTCAATAAATGTAAAGTAATATCTCATTTTAGTGTTAACCTCAAACTCGTAACCCAAATTTCATATCCATAGTTCCACACATTAGCGTAATCTGCTAGAAGACCAGCATTGTACAGCTAACGGGAACAGTCCCACGGGTGAGCAAAGTGGGTTGAGCTGTTATACTACGCCGTTATGTGTGGAGCGTGGAATTTGTTGCTTTGTTTTATTTCAAACGCATTTTTTTATGTATTGAATTGACTAATTGAACTGTTGTTAAAAGGTCATTAATATGAATGACAGACTTTAATTAGAACTGTAACCCAAGGATTATAATCTCTTTATTATTTGGCACATTCAATTCAAGATGACGGCTCACGCTATTAAAAATCCAGCGATCTTGGGGAGAGAAGACTCACCCCAAGGCCGAAAACTTGGATTTTTATTAGGTATCATACCTTATTAGTATGTGTCAAAACCGCTTTAACATCACCTTTTGTAGTACTAAGGCTTTTATATTCCCCAGCAGACTGGATTAGATGGAATTAGAGAGATTTAGACTTCACATTACTAAAGGAGATTTATCACTTTTATTGTGTGTTTATCAGATGCTGCATGCAAGCTGTCTGAATGCATCGGACAATAAGGTGAATGTAGGTTCAATTACCGCATATTTAGTTAATAGATAACGATACCTAAATCCAAAAACTTAAAGTCAATTCGAACAAATTTTTTATAAAATCAATTTACAAAAACAAAGTCAATTCGGACAGATTTTATGTATGCATGTATTAACTACACCTTTCTCATAAATCACTCGTATCTATTGGCGAAAACAGCATGAGAAGTTTTTGAGTTTATCTCCAACAGACAGACAGATGCTTTAGAGAACTTTTATAATATGCTGCGACGCAATCACAGCATTGCTGTGATTGCGTTGACGAATTATTGGCAACCCTAAATATAAGGCTGAGCTAAAATTCGGAGAAAGGGCTATTAGCTCCGGTATTAGTTGGAGAGGATGTCAATTAGTGCGCAAACTAAGGGATTGGCGGCCAATTATCTGAAGATAGATAGGAGATCCTTACCGAGAGATTAATGACGTCAATAACTTGAGTTTACTGAATATTGAGTCTGGAAATTCTATAGCTACCATAACAGCGGACCCCGGGTTTTGACGCACAACAGCTGAGGATGCAACCGGGATAACGCTCGGATCAAGAATACACTTATTATGAAACCCCGGCTTTACTCGCGTTGTTTTAATGTTATTATTATAGAATACGCTTCTTCATCATCTGTCTTACCTTATCCCATTACCCGAGGTCGGCGCATATATGTCTTTTCTTTCCTTAAAGTATCAATATAACTTTATACTCTAAGTTTCTTTCCATACATTCCTATTCTTTGTTTCCTCAGTCTAGCCATCTCTGTTTCGGACCACCTCTTTCTTTACACCCATCCTTGAAATATGGGCGAAATTTGAACCCAGTTTCTTTTTATCACTGCTAAGAGAGGGACTATTTCCTACGCGCTACTTGTATATCTCCACCATAATATTATGTGAGTCACGTAGCAACGCGTGCGATATGAAAATGCCCCAATGCCGATATAAAATAGGTATAATGCTCCGTAGAATTATTTATATCAGAGCTCTTATGACTTCATAATCATTCATTCATTCATCAGGTCTTTTTAGTCGCCACTGCTGGAGCACGACCCTCTCTGTACTACCGGAGCCTCTGACTGCTCTGGCTAATATATGACTACATAATCATCATTATCAATTTTATACTATGGGGAGTGCTCGTAAATCTTTCAGAATCGGTGCCACCGTCACCTTTCCACCACCGTATCGCCTGCCACAGGAGTAAAATCCATCCGTACATCCTTGACATTCGGATCTCCAAAAATGTGAGAGCGTCACATGGTTTTTCCCTCGCACAGGAGGATTGTGGAATCGGGGCCAAGGTTTTCGAGGTTTTCTAGGTTTTCCCCGCATGCTATGACTTGGGAGTCCTGTAAAAGGCGTGTTCACAGGTATCTTAACAGTCGCAACGCATCAGCACCTCCTCTGTTGTTGCAGATGTACATGGACGACGTTGACCACTTTCCATCAGGTGGCTTGTCTGCTCGTTTGCCGTCGAACATAGTAACCGCACTTAGTAATATATCTCTTTTTAAGAAAAGGCCTCGAGTTTCCTTTTTACCCGACTAATGAAAGAAGCATAATGTTTTATATCTAGCACTTGTAGATTTCGACACATACATATATTATGTGAGGCCCGTATTAATGCAAGAGATATAATAATTTCCAAATTTCGACCCTCCGTAGAATTATGTATGTCCGAGCCCTTTTGGTTACATAATGGCCACCATGGCACCAGTAGATAGGGAAGACGTCATTTGAAACCTAGACTTTCTTTTTACCCGAATACTAAAAGGGCAACTAATCTTTTCTTTCAGTCATTTAAAATGACAATCATGTTATGTGACAATCTGAGGACTCAGACTGTCTGTATCTTGCTAGTTTTTCTGGGGTTTTTTGGTGGGAAGTCAATGGGTGCAGTTGTCGTTTGTCTTATACAATTTTGCAAATTGATTTAAGTGGACTTTATAATATGAAATTGGTGTAGTTTGGTGTTATAAATGCTCGTGCTCGAGAACAATTTGTGAAATAGTTAAAGTAGACTGTTAAATGGACTCGTATAGATTTGTCGCCAAAAGCTCCCACGAGGCCGCCAAAGAACATACGCCATCTTTGATGCCACATACCGTACAACACCGATACTTAGTATCTCATTATACTGGACATTGGCAGAATCATTGAAATCTCGGTGGAAGCCATAATTAAAAAGAAGAAAGAAAGGTTTTCTAGACATTGACAGAACGAGACTTGAAAATGATTTTTGGAGTTTGTGGTGGGAGGTCAAGGAGTGCAGTTGGAGTTTGCCTTAGATGATTTTGCAAATTAATTTTAGACTTTTTAATATGAAATTGGTATTATAAATGCTCGTGCTCATAAATTTGTGAAATAGATGAAGTAGACTTTTAAATAGACTTTTATAGATTTGCCATCTTTGATTGCTACTTGATAAAACTGTACCGTACAACACCGATTCTTTGTGTCTCATTAAACTGGACATTGGCAGAATCACCGAAACCTCCGTGGAGGTCATAATATAAAAGCAGAAGAAAATTTTAGTAAAGATGCATCTAAGATGCCTAAGAGCGGCATCTTTCCGGCGTTATAGATCTCAACATGTTAGTGTGCGGGTCACGTAGAAACGCATGCAATATGATAATACCCAAATGCCGACATAATGTTCGTAGAATTATTTATGTCACAGCTCTTATTACTATACGTACAGTCAGCGGCAGATAAAATTACTCCCCTCCTATTTAAGATCTATTCCCGACTGTACAAAACTTTTCCCAAGAAAATAGTCCGGTGAATTTTGAAACTTGAAATTGTCATTAGCGACGTAGGTACTTTCTTTTATTTTTAGCAATTGCAATCTAAGCTTGATATACTTATATTATTAAAGAAAATTTTTTGAAAAAATGTATTAAGTAAATAAATAAATAATAAATAAATATATAGGGACATATCACACAAATTGAGCCAGCCCCACAGTAAGTTGTGAACTTGTGTCGCGGGATACCATATATAGATAAACATCCAAGACCCAGGTCATACTGAAAAAGATCGTTTTCCATCATGACTTGACCGGGGATCGAACCCGGGAACCCCGTGTCGCAGGCTGGCGTCACCTTATCCCACTTTATGTGGGGTCGGGACTGCATGTAAGCTTCTTCCATTTCGCTCTATCACGTGCCATCTCCTTCGTCACCTTCTTTTTCTTTATATTCTCCTTCAAACACTCCATCCATCTTTTCTTTGACCTTCCTCTATTCTGGTTTTTCAAAATATTGGACTCTTGTTTGTTTAAAAAAGGCTCCGAAACGATTGGACTTATTTGACCGGTGTTACTTATTGGTACTTCGCTTCGGTAAAACTTATTCGTACTTATAAGTGAAAGGTCCCGTAAAGGGAGCGTAAAAACGATTAATTTCACGTTCGCTTTCGTATGTTAATTTCTATTTAAAACACCTCGTAAAATGCTGCTCGCGAAGCCGTGAAAGGACTTCTATTTAAGAGTCCCACATAAAGCCGAAATCCCATACAAACGTAGTTTAGTTTTACAACAGTTAAGCCAATCTCAACCAAATTTCGTACATACGACCGGATAAGGCATATTGATGTTTATAATCAGATTTTCATTTTAAAAACAATACCGTAATTAATATATAAAATAATACCGTTTCATTTTAAAAAATATACTCTTAACAAAATTACTTTGTTTGTGTTCTGTTTATTAAGTTATTGTCCGAAAAATTGTAAATTAATTCTACTTCTTACTAATATTATAATGGAAAATTGAGCATGCATGATACTTGTTTGGTAGGTACTGACCAATCCTGTTTTGCTTACAAATTGTGTGGGATACTGACTGAGAAGGAAGAAAGAGTATCTTTCATCCAGGAAAAAAAGTACTGTACCCGGGGAATTATGGGTAGGAAGGGGGGAAAGCCAGTGCTTAGTACAGTCCGAATCAAATTTTATGGCGGCTCGGATATTTGCTGTAAGCTGCGCAGTACGCGCCGCGCCTAGTTTAGGTTCAGAGGGACGCGCGCAGGGGCGGTAGGCGCGGAACCCACTGAACCTAATATTGAGTACTGCGCATCGACTCGGGCGATGTTCCGAGTAAAGTTTTATTCGGCCTAAAATAATTACTGCGAAACTTCTTTATATATCAATCAACGAACAATTTTTGATTGCTAGAAAAATTTTGACAGAAAAGAACGTAATCTTTTTCTGGAAAATGTTTTGTACATTAAATATATGATTTCCCTGTGTCCACCCGCTCGAAATAAATTATTTTGCTTCCTTTTCGTATAACTATGATCACAACAGATGGTCTGATCATAGCAAATGCGGTTTTTCCTATTCCTCAACTTGTCCTATTGAAGCATTATTATCATCACCAGGTCGCTTTCAGTCTCCACTGCAGGAGCACGACCCTCTCTGTACTACCAGAGCAATATATTAGCCAGAGCAGTCAGAGGATTTGGCCTACACTCTCCATGCTGGCCAGACGCGATGGAGACTTCTCTTTGATGTTTATTTTAGGCTTTGTTTAGCTTGTGTTTCCTAAGTCGCCTTCTACGACATCCACGGGAAGACTTGGAGTGGTGCTATTCTACTCTGCCGGGAACCACACGGCATTCCTATTGAATATAATATTATAATATAATATTCAATCCAATCAGCAAACTGAACTAAGTTCTTTGTAACGAGCACAGATTAGAAAAGCAGATTTAAAACGCAGCGTCTTCAAGATGGCGTATTAGAGTCAAATTTTCCTTCACGCTTTCTAGCCGGGCTGACTACTATGTGTTATGAAATGATGACGCTATTATGTTGTATACGTACCTCGCATAGACAACATGCTTTATATCAAATTTAAGTAGGTGATTAAACTGTTGACGAAATAATACAATGCGTAGATCTGGGATGTTGGTTTGGGAGTAAAGAAAAATCATAGAATGTAGCAGCTTGTTGCTTCTTTTTCCCGCGCAGATCGTTAAAGCCGTTTGAGGGAATGGGCGAAACCTAAGGAATCATGACAATAGGCGATACGGCTAGCAACCCATCACTATTCTGATTTCCCATCTCCACGCCCACCACCATGCGAAACGTGGCTTTAGGTCTTGTAGACATGGGGGGTTATTCCGTATTCATCCCACGTATTCTCATCCCATGCATTTGGAAATTCTTGACTCAACCCAAATTTTAATTCCTTACTCATCCTATCTTCTCTCATCCCATGGTTTTGATTTTCTTATTCTTAACTCATCCCAAAGCCAATTTAATTATTGTTATTATTTAAATATTGCGTTACTAGTTATATTTTCTGACTTTGTGTAATGAAAAATAATGTAACCGTCCGAAAAAAAGGAAATGCAGATGAATGTACTGTACAGGCACCCCTTTTCTTCGCATAAGTTCTTTTGTTCTAATATGCTTTGGCATACCGCGGTTGGCATAAAATATTTTGTCATAGTAGTTTTTAGGCATAATTGGCTTTTGGCATACGGGTAATTTGGGCATATTTATCTTTTAGGCTAATTTGTTTTGGAATAATGTTAATTGCCATAATCTCCATAGGCATAGTAACTATAAGTCTAATAGTATTTAGGCATAACAGTTTTAGGAGTAACAGAAACAAAATTAAGTTATTTTTAAGTATTTATTTTAAATTCTCATACAAAAAAAGGAAAATTTATTAAATTTATTTCATTTTAAATCAGCATGAAAACCAGAAAAAGATTTTATTTTAAGGTAATATTTTAGGCCACCCATAAGCCACCTTTTAATTATTTTATATATTTAAAAATACCATTCATATATAAATTACTAAAAAAAATTACCTTTTCTCTCATCATCAAATAGACGACTGACCAAAAGTTGACAGATATAAATTTAAAATACCAAATTATTCCTAGTCATATTTCATAATCGAAAATTATTCAAAGGGCAAAAAAAAGTTAGATTTGAGTTATTTTTTTTATGACCACACGGAACGACTTAGGGCAGAAAAGTAGTTTGGTTTGATAGATAGGTAGGAAAAGGTCAAGTTGTTCTTGCGATATTGGTCGTTTTCGGAATGATAAGCTTAAAATCCTATCAAAGTGTCCCACGCTTACACCGTATGTGCGCCGTGCCTTCCTTTTCTGTGTTTTATGCCAGAGCATAAAATTGCATGGAATCTGTCATTGCGGTGTAGAGCCCATGTCGGGTTATTCCGTACTCATCCCACAAATTTTATTTTTTTCTTGACTCATCCTATTTCCGTTCTCAACTCAACCCTCGTATTTTAATCAATAAAATAATTAATATTTTTTTCTTGACTCATCCCACTTCCATTCTTAAGTCATCCCATAGAAAAATTTAATATTTTTATTCCTTGCTCATCCTATTTCAGTTCCTTACTCATCCCATTACAAACCAAGTAAAATGCAGTGTAAAAGTTTTTATTGAAATAAACTAGTTTTATTTGATGGTAGTTTTTAAAACAAACTTAAGTTAAAATAAAGAGAAGCTCATTCAATAATGATGAAATAGAAGACTTTGATAAAGATAAATGCTTAAATAGGTAAATACAAACGTTTGGGCCGTGAATTAGGGATTTTGTTAAGGCTTTTATATTAATGATAAAAAATCTTTACAAATATTTGAAAATAAGTTATGTGAGAAAAAAAAATATGAACAGATCACCGGATCACCAAGGAATTTAACATAAAGAATGAGATGAAATCAAATGTTTATTCAATAATATAAAATAAAATCCCAAATTATATAAAACGTAATGTTTTTTGTGTATCATAACTATTAATTAATTATATGTATCTGACCGTTTTTAGGGTTCCGTAGTAAACAAGAAAACCTTTTAGTTTCACCATGTCTGTCTGTCTGTCTGTCCATCCGCGGTTTTACTCAGAGACTATAAGTACTAGAAAGCTGTAATTTGGTATGGGTATGTATATTAATTATGCCAAAAAAGTGGTAGAAAAAATCTAAAAAACAATTCCGGTAGCTCCCATACAAGTAAAGTGGGGGAGTATCTTTTTTCCCCTACTTACCCATCGTGTGGGGTATAGTTAAATAGGTCTTTAAAAAATATAGTGAAGTTGAGAATACAATTTTTCGATTTAGGGATCCATTTCCGAAATATTTGGTTTTAAAGTGCAAATTTTTGTTAGAGGTAAGTATCCCCCCCTCTATCTGCTAAACGGTTATATATGAATATGTGAAAAAAATGACAGCAGTAGTATATATACTGAAGTTGAAAAGAAAACTATCAGAGCTGAGTACTGAGTACAAACTAAAAAGTTATAGGCAACCAACTAAAAAAATGTACTGGAAAATGTAAAATTTCATACAATTTTCATTGTTAGATATTTTTGGTCATTAAACTGTGAGGTGCGAGTGTGAACAATGTGAACTCAAAGTTATCATTCGCAACTACGGAACCCTACACTGGCCGTGGCTGGCGTGGCCCGACATGCACTTGGCCGGTTTTTTTTACTATTATAATCAAATCAATTACACATAATCTAAAGAAAAAAGTCACAAACAAAACAAAACAGCTGCATTACAAATAACATATCAAAAGTGATACTATTACATGCAATATCGACATTAACATAAAATAACAACTCTGTTGAAAAAATTTAATAATTTGTATTAAATATGAAAACGCACAAAACTTTCCTGCCCTCAGTCGTTCAGAGTTGTCATAAAAAAAATAACTGGAACCTAACTTCTTTTCTGCCCTCAGCCGTTCTGGGTGGTTATAAAAAAAATAATTCAAACCAAACTACTTTTCTGCCCTAAGTCGTTCCGTGTGGTCATAAAAAAAATAACTCAAATCTAACTTTTTTTTGCCCTTTGAATAATTTTCGATTATGAAATATGACTAGGAATAATTTGGTATTTTAAATTTATATCTGTCAACTTTTGGTCAGTCGTCTATTTGATGATGAGAGAAAAGGTAATTTTTTTTAGTAATTTATATATGAATGGTATTTTTAAATATATAAAATAATTAAAAGGTGGCTTATGGGTGGCCTAAAATATTACCTTAAAATAAAATCTTTTTCTGGTTTTCATGCTGATTTAAAATGAAATAAATTTAATAAATTTTCCTTTTTTTGTATGAGAATTTAAAATAAATACTTAAAAATCAAAAGACAAAACGACCAATATCGCAAGAACAACTTGACCTTTTCCTACCTATCTATCTATGTATGACCTATGACGTCCACTTCTGGACGTAATTTCCTACCTATTTTGGAGAATTTTAAAAGCCGTTTCTCTAAAATCTTATTTCTGCTGAAACCATCTCAAATTGATTATCTTATTAAATGACAACATATTATCCGACAAATTAACTTTACTTAAATTAAACTAATCGATAGCGTGGCTTTTATCGTCGTTTAAACTTGGTTATTACAATGCGTTTTTGCACAAAACGTATCTATCTCAAAATGTCATCAGTAGCAAAAGGACCCATTCTAATAATTTTCTCTTTGATGAATTTCCTTTCACTAAGAATAATTTTTGTCTTACCCAGAATATAGCACATAATGCCACCCGTAAGTACCAGATTATTTACACGTAATAAGAAAATTTTAAATTAAGTGTTCTGTTCAAATACATACCTTCATTTGAAACAAATACTAGATTCTTTTTTAAGTCTCGATCTGGCAATAATATATACACATAGATATTTGGCGAAGTGTTTTGAGAAATTATTGTGAAGATTGTTTTTTAAAAGAAGGTATTGTATATGCGAAAGGACTTTTTAGAGTAACCTTCTGCTATAACAGTAGACATTTTGCCAATGAGACGTTTTGCGTATGAGCCAACCTGATAACACGGGTGTTATCGACTAACGTTTTCGTTAATTTAATGGCGCGAATTTAAATAATTAAATGGAATATAACGGATAACAAATAAGTATTATGCTAATTACGAAACGATAAGAGTCACAAGAAACAACGGAATTTTAATTGTATTAAGAATAATGAAGCGAAATAGGTGCCTATGTGGTTATTATCGTAATAATAAATGCTTTGTGAAATGCTTACAATCAAACGGCTTTTTACCTCTGGATAACAATTGCAACTGTCAAACATTATCTCATAGGAGTCTAAGAGACCCTGTTAGTTTTAAAAATTCGTTGTTTTATAATAAGATCACATGAATATTTAAGGGCCAAATATCAAACTTTATCTACACACATATAATACTTCCTTATTATGCTGTGCAGAAAATACTTTCAAATATATACAGAGGTGTCCGTTTTTTAGTAACGGTGTCGCAAGTTCAATGAATTTTTGCTATTTCATAAATGCCCAAAGCGCATAAGAAGTTTTCATTTCAAAAAAAACCAAACCGCATGCTGTCAGAATGGCAGAACCCTAACCTTCAAATAAAATCGATACGGACCCCTCTGCTGCGGACCGTGTCGGTCATTACTGATATCATCTACTGGAGGGGAGTAATTATTTATTACCGATCCATGTTACACTTAAATATCAAGACTTGAAATTAAAAGTTGAAATATTGCTTCACAACCGTATTACAATCGACTTTTTATAATACTAGATGTTAACAGCATTTGCACGAGTGGAACCGTGTTTAAATAAAAAGAGAAAATAAATATGTTATTTTTTTGTTCTTAGTTTGAAATGGAAACTAGAAAACTACTGTGTTCCAATTTAGAAAATTCCTTCACAATTAGAAAGCCATATTATCAGCGAGTTAGACGGAATAAGTAGTTTTTTTTTGACAAATCAGACAGATTGAGCTAACCCCAACCCAGGTCAATCTGAAAAAGATCATTTTTCATCTTGACCTAACCGGGAATCGAACCCGGGACCATCCGTGTCGCAGACCGGCGTGCTGACCTGGCGGGTTTTCAGAAATGTCAGATGGCAGCAATAAAGAGTTGACCGCTCTTGCTGTAAAATAACTTTATTGCAAAAATAATAATAATTAAAACAACTTAAAATTAATTAAAATATTTACAAATTATATAGTCCCTGCAAACCATCACCTCGCGGTAACGTGCCCAAAAGGCTGGCAGCATTGCCACGTTGGATGGCAATGCTTATCCTTTGTGCCAAGTAATTGCCAGCCCTTTGGGCACGTGATACCTCGATAAGCCTCTTTGACAAAAAGTCAAAGAGACGATGGGCTGATGGACCCCACGGACCCATGGTTTCAACGCCAAAAGGCTCAAATATGTAGCTATTCCCAATACTAACATATTTGCGCCTTTTGAGGCTTTCTGCCGCGGCTGCTGCTGTACCGGCCTTTGACTCTTGCTTATATTAGCTCTGGTGTGGCTCTAGTAGTATAGAGAAGGTCGTGCTCCTGCAGTGGAGACTAATATAGACCTGATAATGATGATGAATTTTCAAGAAAATTTGGTATAACCCTAGGTTTAGAAACGTCGTTATTAGTAGAGGACTGCGAAAACTATAGATGCTGTCATCCACCGCGTTCCCAGTTACATCCTTGCCTCAGATGCTTCGAAACCTGGGGTGCGGCGGGGTCTCTGGGGCCTAGCCCGGGGCCCGGAGAGACTGTATGATAAAATCGAAACCACGCGAATGAAGTCGCGGGAAACCGCTAGTTAATGCAGTAAATAATAATAAATTTTTAATTTCCTGTCATTGTAGCTCGAAATTAAATTTATTATTAGTTATAAGAATTTAGACACAATCTAGATCGCGATATAAATTATACGTTAATTAAACATTCCACATTTTATGTAATTTTTAGGGTTTCGTATCTCGAAATGTTAAAAGAAACCCCCTTTTGAATGTGTGGAAGTACTCGAAGTTAAAATTTTGATGCAGGCTATATTTTTTCTTTGGCCTATATTTTTCACACTGGCAAGGTAAAAGCTAATATAGAAATCTCGATCCTGCTGCCCTAGAGCAATAACATTTTGCAAGAAGCAAAATCTGACAGCATATAAAAAAGATATGAATACTACTAGAAGAACTGTACCAAAAATGATGTATTATTTTTACTCGACTAAGCCACCCAGAAGGAGGGTAATGTTTTTCGCGCGTATGTGCGTGTGTATGTGTTTTCATCATTAGATTGTCATGATGGCTAAGTAACGTCAGCAAGAAATCAATATAACGGACATAAACTATCAAAAACTTCAGTCGGTATTTTTTATTTTAAATAATGCTACGTGTTTACGGAACTCTCGGTGCGCAAGCCAACAACAACACCAACTTTACCCGTTTATTATTTTCCTGTTATTTCAGTTCCAAATTCGAAACAATTATTACTCGACTACTGAAATGGACGCAAAAAGCGAACGGACCGGTCGTCGCTCGTCGCTGGTTTTGGGCGGATGTGTAAAAACTAGTCGTTTCGCCGGCTTTAACTGTGTAGGCCGATTTAATGTGTTTTGCAACGACACCGTTACGTTACTAATTTAGGATTCCTTTGAGGAATAAATTGTCTGGGTCTGAGGTCCTCGCTCACCCTTACTTGCAAGTAATCCAGCAAAATAAAAATTATTATGAACTAAATTCTTGTCAGAGGACTATTATCCATCTTTCTTTCTTTTTGTTTTTTTGTTTGACCCCTCTGTACGACATTATTGCCTTATCTTTCCCGTCCCGTGTCGTTGCCATTCCGTCAACCGGTTTATGAGTTTTTATTTTTTTTCTAGCTTTCTATTTCCCACCGCTGGGCAAAACCCTCCCTTCTTTCTTTTCAATCAGTTGTAATCAAATGTCCTTATATAATATGACCACCTTTCTTTACGTCTTCCTCTTTTTACCCGACTGCCAGGAGGGTTATGTGTTTAGCGCGTATCTTGTATGTATGTAATATTCTTTATTACCTTGTATCTCTAGAACCGTTGAATGGATTTTCACATTTGAGGTATCGTTAGATTTGTCTTAATAGCCCGAGTGTTCTTAGGTAGGTGAAATATAAAATAATTGTAGTTATCCATGCAGGCGGGTTTTTTGTTTTTAAATTATTAACTTGTTCTACGAATAGAAAACATTTGAATAATTGTAGAATAGAAAGAAATTTTGTAACTTCTAATTTGTGCTTGATAAAAATAACTCGTAAATAACTTGAGTCAATAAGATCCTGAAATAACTTTTAAGTGCCGAATCGAGTTTCGTTCGCACCATAAAATAATAATGACGTGTAAAACTTTACTTTATCCGCGAAAGTTGAAGATCGTTCGCGGAATCGATATTAATCGCAATCGTAAATGTTAACGATCTTTTAAACGTTTTCGTCTTGTTTTTTTGAGTTGACGACAATAATGAATATGTTTTCCCGTTTGTTTTGGTTTTCCAAGAAGTTAGGATCATAGGAATACAGAATACAGAAGTGCGGATTGGGACGGTATTGGGCACCGTCTCGATCACATTCGCTCTGAGGAAGACCTTCGGATGTGGACATGTCGGCCAGCAGCTGACTACTTACGTAAGTTTATCTCACGTTAGTTTTATTCAAAAAATAATTTATAATACAGCAAAAGCCAAGCCATGAAATTATAGAAATTCCATCTACGGTTTCTAGCATATGGTTACCTGTGTAAAGCAGACCTTATCCTCACAAAATGATCTTACGAAATCGCACCTCCATATTCATAGTTAGTGAAAGCTAATCACAATGGCATCCTACGCCTTATGCCCATGGTGGGGGGAGCCCTAAATGGTGCTGAACGGAACCAGTCGGCGCGGTGCAAGATCAAACCTACTAACAACTGTGTGCTTTAAAGATAGCGATTTTGGGATCGTGCGACAGTATTATTTCCTTATTATTTTTCTTTTGACTGAGGGAGATCATTGTTCGTCGAAAGAATATCCATTTTGAAATCCCCACTGCTAACTCTCTCGGGCTCCGAATAGCCAGAGGAATTCCACTCTCTGAATCACTCGCCCCGGAACAGAGTGCGTAGTGAAGGATTAGCTCAGACCGGGGCGGTCCCGGGTAACTTACGGCCAGAAAAGGTCCTTTTGGGCAACGTAGCTTTCGGCCCATATGGCAAAACATGCGAGGATCTCCAAAGGCTTTTGCCATTTATCTCAGATCGGCCCTTGATTGATGCAATCGCGGTACATTAGGCATATGACAGTTTGCTGGCAGTCCAAGCCTTGCAGACACAGGCAACGCTCAAAGCCGAGGTCCGTCTCTCCTGGATGACCTCTCCTTTTGTGATGTGGCATATACAGGTTGAGGGCACTCTACCCTATTCCGAAGTGGTAGCGAAAGCTCATTTGGACATTATCAAATCCAAGAAACATTAGCGCCGCGTTACAGAATATTTTCTTATTGCGTATATATTATAGAGAACTCTAGAGAGACTACAGCGTGAGAATCTTCTATAAGGGCGTTCTTCAGGATCAGCAGCTTGCAATGGCAACCCGTTTAATCCATGAGCAACGCTAAACGCCTGTTTTATCTGGAGTATGCTATTTTTTCAAGGGCGACTTGTACGAAAACCACCAAGAAATCGAATGTTTCATGTATGGAAAAATCACTATCATGAAGACCGCCGCTCAATAAGGGTACTGCTTTCATATCGAGTGTGTCAGCCATATTTTTAAAACAGCCTAAGGACAACCAATGCAGCTTGATTAAAAAGAACCAGTTGGTGATATGACTGTCAAACAACTTACAACCTTTTTCGACACAGTCTTGGTTAAACCACTGGTGTGCAAACTGCTACTTTTGGTAAAACTGTATACCGTACAACACCTATACTTTGTATCTCATTAGACTGGACATTGGCAGTATCACTGAAAAGTTGGTGGAAGCCATATTATAAAACAGAACAAGAACCTGTTATCACTATGTTTTCCTTCACCAGGCAAATGTTTTAAACCGGATGGTTAATTTTCTACATGGCGAAATTTTGATCGTTCCGGACCATTAAAGGGGTGATTCAGCCTGTCAATATAAACAACTTTTCCTATGGGACAAATGCTGTAAACGCGAAAAAAATTTCGACATTCCTATACAAATTGCCCGGGCGGCTGAACACTTTTGTATGAAAATGTCGAAATCAAATTTGAGTTTCCAGCATTGGTCCCATAGGAAAAATGGTTCATATCGACGGGCTGAATCACCCCTTTAAGGGTCCAGAACGATCAAAATTTCGCCATAAAAACTGCACTTACATAATGAACAAATCGTATCGTACCTGTATAATGAACAAATCGTATCGTACCCTGAAAACTGCACTTACTTGATAACTATGTCGCCTGTGAGTCTACTGTGGTTGCTGTGTTATACTAGCTGTGTTGAACGGTACTAGCTGTACCGATACTTGTCGATAGTTGCAAAGTTTACGTTGCTCTCTGTGAGACGAGATGCTATTAGCAGACGTCTAGAGCACATAAAATTGATTTATTATAGTAGCGTTCTCTCTTTATATAGACTAGGTATTACTTGCTTCGCTCAAGTTATTAATCAATTAAGTAAATCACTCGAGAGCAGTTTATTTTTCTCGATAAATGTTAAGTTCTGCTATTTTTTCGTACCATGTTATTTTGTTTCGTATTTATTAAAGTACGTCTTTAATTTTAAGTATGTTAAGTAAATTTACTATTATGTATGTTAATTTAATATCACTTGGTTTAGGATTAATGAAATCAGATTTGCCAAGACTAGGCGCCGTGTGGTTCCCGGCAGAGTAGAATAGGACCACTCCAAGTCTTCCCATGGATGTCGTAGAAGGCGACTTAGGCAATACAATCTAAACAAAGCTTACATGAAAGATACCTTTCCAACCCGTCTGGCCAGCGTGGAGAGTATAGGCCAAATCCTCTGATTGCTCTGGCTTATATACGGCTCTGGTATTGCAGAGAGGGTCGTGCTCCTGCAGTGGAGACTAACAAAGACCTGATGATATCAGATGTGGGTTGGAAGCGAGCGAGCTGTCAAAACAACAACAAAATAATTGGAACTGCATCCAGAACTTGCTCTAAATCCAAGCGCATTTTGCCCGTTAATCATAGAAACGTCTGGAATTCCAAGACCGCTGGAAATTAAACTATTTCCCGGATCGGACCGCAGACTGCAGTCCTGAATCGAATTAAAACCTCGGAATGCACCGCAGTCCACGGATAGACACGATACGGATTTGAATACTGAAATTCGAAGCAAAGGTTTGGTTCACACTGCGTGGAGTCACGACGCGATGGTCAAATACTCTTATTCAATTAAGAAATTAGATGTGGGAAAGAATTCCTCTTTAGCAGGGTATAGTATTTGTAAATGCATAAAAAAACACTAAGTACATTTATTATAGATTTTTTTTTAAATTATAAATTACTTTAAATGTTTAAATATTTGCATGCCGATTGTTGGCGCAACACGTATGTTCAATTCAACAAGGTCTAATTTTGACCTGCCTTTTATCAGTGTAATACATGTACCGTGTTTGCTAGCAAATAAATGATTTCATTTCATTTATTACATATTATAGATGAACTCACGATTAACTCAAAAACGACTTCACAGATTTTCATGCGGTTTTCACAAATAGATAGATTGATTCATGAAGAAGGTTTTAAGGTATAACACATGCCCGGGCGCAGCCGGGGAGGGATGCTAGTAACCTTTAAAATTTTGCGACAGTCAACCGTTTTTCTTTGGCTCCCTTAAAAAAGCACCACAGCACAGATGACCAAAGTATCTGATGAATTATTGCCTTTAGTGTGTCTAGGCTTGCTAAAATTAAGTAGTAAAGCTATTTTCAAATACGTTATCTTTCAATAACGAAGCTTCAATAAAATTTATTATTATTCTCGGTTTTATTTCACAATACATATTTACACTTAGTACACTATCAAATCAACATGGACCACAGATAAACTACTAAACAGGCAAATTGTCGAATAGAAAATGTCACGTCTAAAAATACTTCTTACTTAATTTTGCGGATGAAATAATGGTTGCAATTAATAGTCGTAGTTGCTACGCTGCGAAATATGCATTTAAGATGCTTACATACTTAATGTTAAATATTAAATACATATGACAAAATGACTGACATCTTGGCGTTACACTGTCGTGCACCTCTTTCGAATAAAAGTCCTATCTATTTGACGTCACGTAAATCATATTAAGAGACGTAACAAAATACGTTAGCCGATTTAATGACGATTTGCCAAGTATAGACACTTTAAGAATAATCGAATTGGACATCAAGAAGGCTCATCAGTTTGTCTGCATTGATGTTTTGCTGTCAGATTGTTCGTAAAAATATGTAATGTATTGTTCATTATCACTATTTACAAGTGTGATATTTTGGATGTAGTTTATTTATTCTAGTTTGTTTTCTTTTCTATGTTCGTTCTTTTTATCTATTTTGTTTCATTTCAAAATTTGGCTCTACCTCAGTATTTCTCAAGATCACCCAGTTACTTAGGCAGAAAAAGCCTAAGGCATCAAGTCCGTCATTACACTTGTATGTTTGTGTATGAGTTAAATGAACAAACTTGGCGCTACACTGCCGTGCACCTTTCACCCCAAATACAATTCCCCAAATCTATTCGTAGCAACGTAAATCATAACAAACATGACGAAATGCGTTCGCCACCGATATTATAAACGATGTGGTGCGATGGTCATTTCCGTGGTTTATTATTAGTGCGACTAACTTGGGCTTCCGTTTACAAACCGAACTTGGCGCTATTTTCATTTTATTTCAAGCTTTTATTATTAAATTAAAAGGCTTAGATTTAAAGGTAGAACTAAACGGTTGACAATTACGGTAGTGATACAGCTAAATATAAATAATGGTATTTATACAATACGATATCGTTATGTATCGACCGACACCTTTATATTTTCAGAATTGAAAAAATTATGCGACCATAAACATTGAGGCGAAGGCTCGGCGGTATAATTCAATGAAAACCTTTATTTCATAATTCCAGTATCTAAAAAAATAACGATACCGCAATATTGCAATACCGAAATCGTACGGGTACCGTTTCTTTAAGGTAAAGTAATTTGTAGGTACCATTATTCTAAGGTATCGAAATATAACGGTATGATGTCATACCGCTTACCGATTTAACCATATTTTTTTCGGTTATTCAATCCCTGCTCTACAGTGTCTTCCCGCGACCACGAACACTGTAAAGTGTGTGTTCGTAACGTAAGGTGTAAAAATAATGTAATAAACGCGATAGAACCGTATTACAATCTATTTATTTCAACGACGGACTTTAGTAAAAGCGTTAAGAAAATAAAGTTACTTAATATAATAATGCTATATTAATCGATTAGCGCGCCTACGCACGTGACTCAAAACCTAAGGGGCCAAACATCACAAGGGACGATACTGACCTTTAGGGTCGGCTGAAGGTCAAGGTGAGTTGTTTTTATTCGCTATTGATTTTTATAAAATTAGTTAGTCCCTTATTGACTGAGTTTTTATTTTCGTTAACTTGGTAGCAAGGTGATAATACATTAGGTATATTTCTATAAAACTTAAGTCTATGCTGTTTATGTATGTTTCAGCCTGTGAGTTTGTTTTATTACTTGTTACTATTGCATGTCATTTAATTTTTGTCCATTTTTTGGTATCGAATAAATAGTGACCGCGTATAACATTTTCTGTGGCAGCATAAATGAGAAGGAGCACACCATATATGATAGCTGGGTATGCCCTAACTAGTCCTTTGTATTCGCTATTTTTTATACACAAGATCAAAAAGTCGAACTAAGGATATCGACGTTATGGGCAAAGGTCAATTGTTTAGGCAAAAGTCTAAAATAATAAGGGTTTCATTTTGCCTTTACCTCCGTAACAAGTCAGAACTTATTATAGACGGTTAAGATTGGCAAAGGAAGGAAAGGGTCTGATAGCCATAAAGCATAAAATTATAAGGGTTTCTCTATTACATTTATTTATTTTTTATTTTTACTTACATACATATTATCACGTCTTTATACCTCGCGGGATAGACATAGCCCAGAGTCATGAAACCCAAACTGCTCCAACCCGCGTTTAGCGTGTTAGTGCGTAAAGCTGGAAAACTCATAATAGTGGTGGGTTGCTGACCGCATCGCCTATTGAAGTGATTCCTTAGATTTTCGCCCAAACCCTTAATCGGCTTTACGGTGTGCGCGGGAAGAAGAGCACTGGTATATTCTATGTTTTTTCTTTCTTCCAAACTAGTATGGAATTTAAGACAATATTTTTTGCTATTGCCCTGAATAAATTCCCAATTCTTACCCAGGATCAAAAGTCAGAAGCCAATATCGACGTTTAGGGCCGAGGAAGGTCAAGGTGAGTTACGTAATTATCCGCTTGAGGCCTGTTGAGAAAGTTTAGTAATAAAATTGGGGTGCTTGGGTACTCAGTAACAGTCTGCTGGACTAATAGGCTATATGAATTTTTAGTTTATTATTTCAATGATACGACATATGTTTTTCGATTTTAGTTTAGAACAATACATACTCAGTCAGATAGTTTCTAAGGTTAAAAAACCGGCCAAGTGCGTGTCGGGCCACGCGCAGTGTAGGGTTCCGTAGTTGCGAATCTAATAAAACCAAAAACATCTAACAATGAAAATTGTATGAAATTTTACATTTTCCAGTACATTTTATAAGTTGGTTGCCTATAACTTTTTAGTTTGCACTTAGTACTCAGCTCTGATAGTTTTCCTTTCAACTTCAGTATATATATATATACTACCGCTGTATTTTTTTTACGTATCCATATATAACCGTTTAGCAGATAGAGGGGGAGGGGGGCACTTACCTCTAACAAAAATTGGCATTTTAAAACCAAATATTTCGGAAACGGATCCCTAAATCGAAAAATGGTGTTCTCAACCTCACAATATTTTTTAAAGACCTATTTAACGATACCCCACACGATGGTGAAAAGAAAAAAAATTACTCCCCCACTTTACTTGTATGGGAGTTACCATAAAAAAAAAAATTGCTACCACTTTTTTGCCATGATTAATATACATACTCATACCAAATTACAGGTTTCTAGTACTTATAGTCTCTGAGTAAAACCGCGGACGGACAGACAGACAATTTTTATTAGGGTTCCGTAGTAAACAAGGGTTCCTTGTTTACTACGGAACCCTAATAAAAATTGTGAGTTGAAGTCGCTTGGAAAAAATGCACAGTGCAGTTTGTTGCCGTTTCTTCTGCACTCTGCTTTGCGGCCTAAACTCAACCAGAAGTAAATTATTGACGTAAACAACAAAGAAACGTCAACGTCAAAGAAATCCACCTAAATTAAATAAATGTTGGGTTTTTTGGTGGAAAGTCAAGGGGTTCAGTTATCGTTTGCCTTATACAATTTTTCAAATTGATTTAAGTGGACTTTATAATATGAAATTGGTGTAGTTTGGTGTTATAAATGCTCGTGCTCGAGAACAATTTGTGAAATAGTTAAAGTAGACTGTTAAATGGACTCGTATAGATTTGTCGCCAAAATCTCCCACGAGGCTGCCAAAGAACATACGCCATCTTTGATGCCACATACCGTACAACACCGATACTTAGTATCTCATTATACTGGACATTGGCAGAATCACTGAAATCTTGGTGGAAGCCATAATTAAAAAGAAGAAAGAAAGAAAATAAATGTTGGAAATCTTGGTACTCGCCTTTAGTTTTTAGGGTCAATTAACACTAAGTTTTTATAGGGCCCGTTATTTAACAGATAAAAAAGAAAATTTTTGTTGTACATATCACATAATTTTTGGTAAAATTACAATAAAATTTAAGTGCGATTTTGACGCCGTTTCGAACGTCTACTTTCAAAGCGTTTTTCAATAATCCGACAGTGAATGGTCTGATTGCGGCCAGAAAGTGGCCACGCTCTGATCACCACACCACGTCAATTAATAAATGCTAATCAAGTCGGTATCCTGTTAGGCAGTTGTTTTATGGAATATACCTAATTGAAAAGTATTGTGAACTATTAATTGAATATAAAACATGTAAATATTAGCGAGCGAGCAACAAGTGTAGACCATAACTTAATATTTTGTTTGACAATGTCTTAAGAGTTAGAGTTAGTCATGCTCACTTAAAATGTTCAACCTGGTGGCGGCGTTGTGTGTCGGGTCGTTGAGTTCCCTCTAATATGGTTGAGCTCAGCGATGGCTGATCCACACGTCAACTCGTGAACGGGTGCTGTCAGGGGGGACTGGTCTGCTCGGCCTCTTTGAGACTACTTTAAGTATCATTATATGTTGTTTATTATCTTTGCACACTCGATCGTTAACATAAACATGTTCCAAAAATTATTAAATCTATGTATATTGAAATTGTTACATGAAAACAGAAAAAAGAAAGAAAAAGACAATAAAGGAATAAATATTCGTAATCATATAAAGCCCTTCAGGCGAGTAGGCGACCAAAACTGTTGATAAGAGTTTCTTTCGGCGTTTCTACTCTGCAGTGGTCGGTTCCGAAACGCTAGTAGTCTGTAGCTTTTGAACAATTAATAAATACATATTATCTAATAAGATAATTTTAAATATGATATGACGTGAAAAAGTGCCTGCAAAGGCCTATTTTCTGAATAAACGTTTTGATTTTTGATTTGATTTTTTAGGTCTAGCTATGTGCCCCGCCCACTGCCACTGGATGCAGGCCGCTTCCAACCGGTCATATTGGAAATCCTTGGGGGAGGCCTATGTCCAACAGTGGACTTCTTGCGGCTGAAATGATGATGATGATGAATTGATTCAGGCATTAGGTACTTTGCGAAAATCAAAGTTACATGCACTTATTTTGTGTGCATGAGTTAAATTATTTTGTGTGCTTCCGCCACGAGTTAGTTCATGCAATTATTCGCAGCCGGCTCCCTACCAAAAGTAATTTTCTTTTGTAACTCCAGCATCGGTGACATATGAAATATGCTTGCTAAATAGACATTATTTATTTTTAATTATATGCCGTGTGGTTACTGGCAGAGTAGAACAGGACTCTCCAAGTCTTCCCGTGGATGTCGTAGTAGGCGACTTTGGGATCACAAGTTAAACAAAGCCAGAAAATCAAGGAGTCCTCTCCAACCTCTCAATTTGGCCTACACTCTCTCAGCGTGGAGAGTGTAGGCCAAATCCTTTGACTGCTCTGGCCAGTTATATGATTCTAGTAGTACAGAAGGGTCATGCTCATGCTTCTTCTTCTTTTCGTGTCGGTGGCAAACCAATTATTTTTAATTTATATTTTTTGCTCCCAAAATGCAGCTACTTGGATGGCGTTACTATAAGCTATCATCAGATCGTCCAATGTACAGGAGCAGGAGCACAAAGAGCAAGACAACAAGTGGGACATTGTTTGGGGGAGTCCACATTCGCACAACTCATCATAGTTGTTAGTAAACCCCCATCTAGACAGGTTTTCCTTACACCGGCCGACCTGAGTCCGAAGTCTGTTTAAGGACTTCCAGGTCTGCCATGGCAATTCATGTCCAGGTGGGAGCTCTTCAACAAGTGGTACAAATGGGGAAGGAACATTCCACTTGCTGCGCCAAAGAGTGCATGCTCATGCTCCTGCACTGGTAAGAAAAAAAGACCTGATGATGATTAATAATATTAAATTAGCAGTTTCCAGCCAATGTTAAAGATATATTCACTAGTCTAAGTCACAATCGATAACCTCACATAAAACACGCAAACATCTTTCCTTTTCTAACAAAAGCATATAAATGGATCGGCCATTTCACATAACTAATATCCATCAGACCCAGACCCAGCACCAAAGAGATTTAATACTAGGTTTGGCACATAACCTTGCCGTCTAGACGGTATTCAATAAACATTTTGGAGTATTAACGGCAAAAACTCCTAATACTATTAGGCCGTCTCGGACATTTTCGCCAGTTGTTGATTAAGGCAAAAAATGTTTGGTTTCAGCGCTGTGAACTTACTTAGGTCATAAAGAACGATACATTAACACGACGACATTAAGACCATTACTGGAAAGAACTGGCTCGCGATAGCAAGGGACAGAACGGAATGGCGCAGACAAAGGGAGGCTTATGTCCAGCAGTGGACCACGAAAAGCTGATGATGATGATGATAAAGATAAAGAAAAGTAGTCCCCAGCCCTTTTTCAGCACCTAAATTATTCGATTAAAGAAAATCAAATTCTAAAGTCAAAATCCGATCACTCACAATATAAGGCAACCTTTTAAATAATAATACAAATACAAACCTATTTCCATTAGGCCCCAGACCCAACATCAAAGAGATTTAATCCTAGATTTCGCACAATACCTTGACGTCTAGACGCTATTTAATAAAGCTTTCGGGGTATTAACGGCAAAAACTCGTAATAGTACATTTTCGCCAGTTGTTGCTTCAGGCAAGAACTTTTCCAATTCAACGTTCTGATGTAGGTCACAAAGGTCTTTGTAAATCAAAGCAAATTCACCCAAGTTCTTTGTAAATACAAGATTTGTGTCTTATTG
The DNA here is from genome assembly GCA_963082605.1 of Rhodophaea formosa. NCBI lineage: Eukaryota > Metazoa > Arthropoda > Insecta > Lepidoptera > Pyralidae > Rhodophaea > Rhodophaea formosa. Next base: position 2,704,647 of record OY720226.1, read on the forward strand.
GTGACGAGTTTGAAAATTGTATTGCTGCTATTTTTAGGGTTCCTTACTTCAATAGGAAAAAGGAACCCTAGGAAGGAGCAACTTGTTGTCAGTCTGTCAAAACAATTTTCTCGTGAACGCGTGGACGTAACTATGAAGTTGAAATTAATATCAAATATTCACATCTGGCCAGCGTGGAGAGTGCAGACCAACTCTTCTGAGACTGCTTTGGCTAATATAGCTCTGGCAGTAGAAAGAGATGAGGGTCGTGCTCCTGGAGTAGAGACTAAAAAAAAGACCTGATGATGATGATGATTCACATCTGCGGTCCTTTGAAGCTATAAAATAATCGAATTTCTAAGTCAACAAAATAAGCTATTTACTCTGGGGCTATTTACGTCGCATATTTTGCAACTTGACCAAGAGTCATTAAATTTGAAATAGAACTATAACAAGTAAAATTGCAAACTATCTTGTATTTTATTCTATTTTTTATTTATTTTATACAAAGTACCAGTGTTGTACTGTACTACATACAGTTTATTGTTTTTCGTATGTGTAAGTGGCCAACACTGGTGTCAGATTTTTCAAGCTGCCTTAAGGCATCTGACATAGCTTAACGACTGCCATCAACGATGACAGCCGGGACCAACGGCTTAACGTGCCTTCCGAAGCACGGAGGAGCTCGAGATATTTTTATGCCACTTGCGGTCACCCATCCAAGTAGGGAATGCACCAGGGGTTGCCTAACATACGTAAGCGCTCATAGAGCTCACACCCACTGGACCATCGGTCCCCTACATACAGTACAACACTGGTACTTTGTAGTATTATTTTGTAGCAGTAGCAATCAAAGATGGCGTACTTCCTTTGACTGTTTTATGGGAGCTTCATGTGACAAACCAATAACACTGAATACTTTTTGTTAATGCACTAGTTCGACTCATAACTAATTATTCCGAGTTCAACTCATATTGGTACTTAAAAAGGTTTTATATTATTTCGGATTATAACTCCAATAATATGTTAGCATTGTCCTAAGTTAAATTGAAAATGATTTCGATTGCATTGAAACAAACAGAGTATGAATGGCCGGATATTTCGTTCTATTAATAAATAAATATTGAGTAAGAAAAAAACCACTTGCAAAACAATTCAGTGATGTGCATCGTACACACATAAAAGGTATTGTTTTCGTTTGAGGTCACGACTCAGTGCTAATCTTATCAATATTTAACGGCGAAAGTAAAGCGATTCTTTGACTTGACGGTGTCCGTGGCACCGGTGGTGCACACTTCATTACAAGAATGGCACGGGTACAGCGAATCATTGGTTTTTTTTTTTAAAGGAATTAATGAATTGTTTTATTTGAAAACATACACAGTGGAATAAACAATAACTATTAGGTACATCATCATCATTCATCATCAAGTCTTTTTTAGTCTCCACTGCAGGAGCACGACCCTTTCTGTACTACCAGAGCCATATATTAGCCAGAGGAGTCAGAAGATTTGGCCTACACTATCCACATCGTCCGGACATTGGAGAGGTCTCTTTGATGTTAATAAGCTCTGTTTAGCGTGTGTTTCCGAAATCGCCTTCTACGACATCCACGGGAAGAATAGGAGTGGTCCTATTCTACTCTGCTGGGAGCCACACGGCACGTCACTAACTAAGTAGGTACATTTAAAGACAATTTTATCGGAACTGAGTTCGTTTTCAAATAGGTCAGATAAACCCACTCATTGACGGTTTTCCCGTTCCCGGCAGAGAAGAACAGGACCACTCCAAGTCTTCCCGCGGATGTTGTTGAACACGACGTAGGAAACACAAGCTAAACAAAGCTTAAAAATATCTAAGAGACCGCTGCAACCCGTCTGGCCTGTGTGGAGAGTGAAGGAAGGCTAAATCGTCTTACTGCTCCGGCTAAATGGCTCCGGTAGTACAGAAAGGGTCATGCTCCTGCAGTAGAGAGTAAAAAGACCTGATGATGATGATGAAACCCACTCAGTTTCAGGTCATGCAAAACAATACAGCAATTAACTTGACGCCCACATACGCACGCGTGTTTCAAACACACGCGAACCTAAGATATAATTGACCAATTTAGATGGTAACCGATATCTTGGGGGATACACGAGGCATGCGCTTTTCACAGTCTGGTTGGTTTATAGTTTTATAGAGAGCATGGTTTTAGAAGAATTCGAGTAATATAATTACGAGAAATGTTTTGTTAACTTTTTAGAAAATGCGGCGTAGGTACTTAAGTAAATGTTTTCCCCATATACATACCTAAGGCTTTCTTTCTTTCTTTTTTAAACACACAGTTTGAGCTAGCCCCAAAGCAAGTTCGAGACTTGTGTTATGGGATACTAACTCAACGATACTATATTTTATTACAAATACATATATAGATATACATCTAAGGCCCAAGTCAATCTGAAAAACCATCCATGTCGCAGGCCGGCCGTGTTGACCGTTGCGCCACGGAGCTCGTCAAATTTCCCGCAAATTCGTCCGCGTAATTATAGCCAATGTTACAGCTGATAATGGACCAAAGTAAAGCACTAGCTCAAGCATTATTTTTTCATTGCATTACTTACAAAAAATGATACGGTTGTAAACTTGAGAATAAGTCGTAAAAGCGAATCCGGGTACAAGCGCTGTTTCCCGCGAGTTTGCAATTTGAGTTGAAGTTTCGTATCGAAAACTTGTACTCGCTGTAATTTTGTATAGGTAATGTTTTTAAAATTGAAATCTGATTATAAACATCAATATGCCTTATCCGGTCGTATGTACGAAATTTGGTTGAGATTGGTTTAACTGTTGTTAAACTAAAACGAAACTTTGTTTGTATGGGATTGCGGCTTTACGTGGGACTCTTAAGTCGGTTAGTTGATTGAGCTGTAAATGAAATCTTTGATTGTGTTTGAAGGGTTGGTAAATAACTTTACTGAGTATGAATGTTCGCTTTTTGAGTTGTTTTTTGTTAGTTAAACATTGTTTACTGATAACTTTGATGTCAAGTAAGTGATAATGATCAATAAAATAAAATATTATTTTTGGCATTTAACTTAACCTAAGCTAATTTGTTATTTATTATCTCAATTTCGGCAAATTTAGGCTAACGCGGTCTAACGCCATCTAGTGACAAATGGAAAAGAACTCCGCAGCATCGTCGCCAAACTCTACCGCCTTCATTATAGCAGGCCCTAATTAGGTCCAAAAGACGAAAAAAAAAATTTTTAAGGTTGCAGTCTATTCATTATACTGTCTTTGGTATTATTACTACATGTCATGTAATATGCAGTACACATTTGATTTCTTCCATGCTGATTTGGGAGAAAAGAAAAAACATAGAGTATACCAGCTGCATTTCTTCCCGGGCAGGCCGTAAAAGCCGGTCAAGGGATTGGGCGAAAATCTAAGAAATCACATTGATAGCCGATGCGGCTAGCAACCCATCACTATTTTGATTCCGCTTTCCACCTTTGCGCCCACTACGATGCTTAACGTGGCCTGTAGGTTTTATGACCTTGGGCTCTGTCTACCCCGCAAGGGATAAAGACGTGATAGTATGTATGTATGTACATTTGAACAGTACAAATCCGTCAAGATGTATCTAACTGACTGGTGTATTATATTACAATAGCTGCATACGTACGAATTACCTGTAGATGTAATAAACGATAACATTGTTTTTACTACCATCAATAATGACGAAATGGTTCAATGAAGTTGCCGGTTGCGCGAGTTTCGCAACTTCTTAATTGGCCGCATGTATTGCCTCGATTTTATATGGATAACAAGAACGAATACTAAAACGAGATCTGGTGGTGTCGGGTGTGTGTACATATTAAAAAAAGAGGTGCATTATTTAAAAATCGGCCAAGTGCGAGTCGGACTCGTGCACAAGCAAAAACGGCAAAAAATAACATCTTTGTTGTATGGGAGCCCTTTAATATTTATTTTGATTCTGTTTTCTATCTACATCCTACCTACTACCATGCTAAATGTGTCTTTAGGTAGGCTCTGTCTGACCCGCAAGGGAAAAAGACATGATAGTATGTTATTTTTATGTATTATTACTTACGCCTGTGTCACCTTTAATAAAATATGACACATTTTATTTGTTAAGAACAATATTTTTTATTATTCTAAGTACTATCACGAAGACGTCATAACACCATTAGCCGTTACAGACTTATTTGTACTCAATTGCGTTAACACTAAGCATGAATAGGTTTTTTATCAAGTTTTGACCTCCAGCCAAAGGATAAAATAAACATTAAGATAACCTCTGTGATGTATTGCTGTTTCTTTAAATACGACTGATCTCATGCAATGCATTCTTTGTTGAAGATGCATTAAGTAGTAGGTACTAGGTTTATTGATCTAGCTGATGAGAATATCAAGGAGAATGTTTCAATGTAAACATAAGTATAAACATGTAGTCTAAAGCAGTAAAAAAAAACCGACTGTGTTTTTTTTACCCTTCTAGAGAAACTTGGGTTTTTGAGACGATCCTAACGAGAGTGTGGTATTGTAGAAATTAATTTAGCCTTTGGACATTGAGATATAATACTAACTAGAGGAGCTAACTTACATATTGGCATTGTTCCATTCCTCGGAATTTAAAATTTAAAACAATAACACACAAAACAATAACGAAGCGTCCAATCATACATAACTCAATATCTCAGCGCTATATTTGCTACTCTTACGCGTTTCCATAGCAACATGTCAACATAATACAAAATGGCGGGAGGGAATGATATTAACTTTTTTTGAAAAATATAATGTGCTTGCTGATGAAAATTTGTTCCTTTGCACTGTACAGTGTTCGATAAGTTTTTACTGCAATAACTCAATACGCACTAATTTATCAATCGTGGGACGTACCACAAGCAAAAGAGCTAACAACCGATTGAGAGAGTTGTGGCGCGATGGCCACAGTTGAACGGGACAAAGTAAGGATTTGCAGTGTCTTCTCTAGTAGAAGTGTAAATTTATTATCTCTTGTCTTCCAAAGGCCTTGAGATATACTCAATGCCTTTGGAAGACAAGAGATAATAAATTTACAAACAAATAAGATACGCGCGAAACTCATAATGTGCTAAAGCTTTGTGGCGCAGCGGTCAACACGCCTGCCTGCGACACGGAAGGTCTCGGGTTCGATCCCCGGTCAGGTCAAGATGGAAAATGATCTTGTTCAGATTGACCTGGGTCTTGGATGTTTATCTATGTAAGTATCTATTATAAAATATAGTATCGTTGAGTTAGTATCCCATAACACAAGTCTGGAACTTACTTTGGGGCTAGCTCAATCTGTGTGATTTGTCCCTATATATTTATTTATTATTTATTTATAATCATAATCCTTATTGGCAATCAGGTGTAAAAAGACTATTTGGGGTTGGTTTTGAATATAAATTATTGGTATATGACACAAGCGGTGTGGTTCTGGGCAGAGTAGAATAGGACCACTTCATGTCCTTCCGTGGATGTCGTACACGGCAACTTAGGAAACACAAGCTAAACAACCAACCCATCTGGCCAGCGTGGAGAGTGCAAGTCAAATCCTCTGACTGCTCTGGTTAATTATGACTCTGGTAGTGCAGGTCATGCTCCTGCAGCGGAGAAATAAAAAAACCTGATGATGATGACACAAGTAATCATTTTTTTGTCTAATTTATACTGATGGATGACATAATGCTTTTAAATATATGGCATTTAATTATACTGATGACATGAGGATTTAAATATTGGCATTTTCAAACGCAGACATGTTGAGATCATCCATGAATGGAAATCGCTGATCACATAATATCACAACTGCATTCCTAAATAGTTTTTATCGGAATTAACATGTTACTTTGTGACATTAAATGTGAATGAATTGAATATTTTAGATGTAAGTTATATCACAGACAGGAATTTGGCAATCCATGCATTATGTAATTATTATGTACTTTGTACCTAAAAAGTACTCTTAAGGGTGGACACAGGGGGCAAGGGGAAGGAGAAATATTACTGCCGTTGGTCCCTGAGTTGTAAATAATTTAGCTTATTAATAATAAATTACTTGATGTATTCGAATAAAGCAATGCACTACTTGACATCAGTAATTTACATCCCATTCATCATTCATCTCTAATTCAACACTTTGTGAAGTTTAAAACTCCTGAAAAGAAAAATTAAAACCTCCTTCTGCAGTCACAGAGCTGGTTAACTCTTTGACATGCAAGTTCTTGGGCTAGCCGCTACTTGATCATAAAAATTAATCCATCATTGAAAGCATATAGATAATCAGTAGGCTCCAAAAATTTTTTTTCAGCTGCAGGCCTGTGTAATGTGTATTACATGTTATGTTGGACTTTAGCTGACTTCATATGTGAGTGACCTGTATTTTACACATGAGAAATAATTTAAATACTTACCCATGAAGATTGGGAATCATCTTGATTAATAGCAAATTACTATTGCAATTTAAAATGAAAAAAATCTATTTTAAAAAGTTAAATCATCTTAACATTCAAAATGTTTTTTGATGTAGTTTATTTATTATTTGGATTTATACAATACTGGTATATTTAACTTGGTAAAACTGAAAATATTCTTTCAAAAAAGTCAAAAATAATGTTAATTATAAGACATAATTCATGAATACTGTTTTAATTTCCCATAATATGGTGGTCACACAGTTATGATTTAACCTATTGTGCCATGTGTGTAATGAATTTGAAGCAAATCGTATAGGATAACAGTTGGGACAACTTTTTGGTTAACTAGAAAACCAGGTGTAATTCAGTGCTCAAAAAAAATTGAGGTTACAATGTCCAACACCAACTTCCTTTGGTGTTGGACATTTTTTTTTTAAATTTATATTGTTTTAAAAATAACTTGTTGAAAATATCAAATGTGTTTTTCGTATGTGTAAGTGGCCAACACTGGTGTCAGATTTTTCAAGCTGCCTTAAGGCATCTGACATAGCTTAACGACTGCCATTAACGATGACAGCCGGGACCAACGGCTTAACGTGCCTTCCGAAGCACGGAGCTCGAGATATTTTTATGCCACTTGCGGTCACCCATCCAAGTAGGGACTGCACCAGGGGTTGCTTAACATATGTAAGTGCTCTTAGAGCTCACACCCACTGGACCATCAGGCTCCTCTAATGACAAGTATATTTAAAATTTGTAATTTCGTAAACTTGAAAAATCTAAACCTGAGTAAAAATCTACTCATATGCTGAATTGGGTTGTGGACTTTTCTCCATGCACATTATAACACTGGACCTGCACCTATAGGTAACTCTTTCACGGCTTGAAATTAAATTAATTACCTACTTAGTAAGCCTGATTAAGGCATGTGGATTAAATGGGCTTTGTATTGGCAAGACTATTTCACAGTTACAGGATGTACTAAAATACGCTTTGGGAGTTAAATAAAGTTCATTTCAATAAATAGAAAATGAACATACATTAAGGTTTATCAAAGCAAAAAAAAATTTTCTTAAATAATATTGATAGTGCTTAGATATAAGTAACAAGTAAGTAGAAATATTAGATAAAATTATTTAAATTTATTAAAGTAAGTTTAGTCACAGAATAGCATAAAGAATGCGAAAAATCTTTTCTAAAAATATTTATGTAATATGTAATTATTTACCTACATATTATTTTATCCAAAACTATTACAGAGTTCAACGACCACAACTATTTTAGATTACGTTCTATCGATAATTCGTTCGATACGAGTGATTATCTACCTCGCATGAAACGAGGGCGCCGAACCGGTCGGGTATAAACCATGGCAGTCGCGTACAACAGAAAATCATGACCTACCTTCATATCAGAGACGATCTGCTGGTACAGACCCCACAAGGGTGAGCAATCCTTCTCCGTGGTCCCCTCCATTGTCAAATAAACACTAAACACAACACGAATCAAAGAACAAAATTAATCACGATCACATCTAAAACTGCTCCGCCGCGAAACGCGGACTGATGCATTTTCGTATCCAAGATATGTTTATGCGTTTTAAGGTTACCTACATTTCACTTCACGTTTCAAGGCACAATAGAAACGTTAGAAAACACGGTGTGCAACAAATCAATATTTATAAACACGAATACCCTCCATGTAATCCATGAAAAACGCCGTTTATCACTGAAATTTTACGTACAGCCAGCTGAGAAGCTGTTATGGACTAATTCGAGAACATTTATGTACACATTCATTCAAGAAAACTCGATAAACACTTGTTTTAATTCACAAACATACGATTTAATTTAATCCCAAGCACAAATCGTAAACGAGCGACAGTCGAGCACATCGGCCGGAATCGTTTTGTTTGCTGCGTCGTTCTGTGATTCGTCAATTAATTTTGGTGTTGCCACTTGCCAGCATAAATCAAACGCTACTAAATAACGTTATAATTTTTTTTTAAATAGTTATTATTAAGTATTCCAATATTCTAAAACGTTTAATTTATACTAGTTTACGGCTTGGATTTAGAATCGTGCGCCCTGATTTTTTGATAAAACACTATTGTAATAGGTAAATATGCGTTCCTTGATCACTGTTATAACACTCTCATTACAAGGTTTTTCTTTTTTTTCGACTAATAATAAAAAATATTTCATAACCTAAAAGTGACTTTTTCTGACTTGTTTACATTTAATGACATTGCTGGAGCGAGTCAGCTTCAATAATTTTGTTCAAATGTGACAAGGATGCAGAATATACGGTTGGCAGTACTTAAAAATTCCTATGACAAAACGGGCAAAAATACTAGATGCCAAAAAAAAAAAAGGATTATTGGCGCTTTTAGTTGTGGTTATTTGAATACCTACCTACCTACTATTCCGCTGTTTCGCTTCGAATCGTGTGAATGTGCTCCTCTGTTATCGTGCTTTTTTTCGACGACCTACGCTATTCCTTTGTTTCTTTTAAAGAAATTAAGCCTTTGTTTCTTTTATACTTATAAGCTACATTAAAAGACTAATTAAACACTAAAAAAAGTTAGGTTCAAGTTAGTTTTTTTTTATGACCACCCAGAACAACTGAGGGCAGAAAAGAAGTTAGGTTCTAGTTAGTTTTTTTTTATGACCACCCATGAGCGAACGAGCAAAGCGAGCGAGCGACGACTGGGTGCGAAAGCGACTGGTAACAGAAGGTTGGTTCGGTTATGGTTACCCGTTACACATAGACCAACATATGAGCGAGCGAGCGACGACTGAGTGCGAAAGCAACTGGTTTGGATATGCGACTTGGTAGCAGAAGGTAGGTTAGGTTATGATTACACATAGACCACCATATGAGCGAGCGAGCGAAGCGAGCGAGCGACGACTGGGTACGAAAGCGATTGGTAACAGAAGGTAGGTTCAGTAATGGTTACACATAGACCAACATATGAGCGAGCGAGCGAAGTGAGCGAGCGACGACTGAGTGCGAAAGCGACTGGTTTGGATACACGACTTGGTAGCAGAAGGTAGGTTAGGTTATGGTTACACATAGACCACCATATGAGCGAGCGAGCGAAGCGAGCGAGCGACGACTGGGTGCGAAAGCGACTTAGTCACAGAACGTAGATTAGAATCTTCTATCACTTTATTTGTATAACCAATGATTATTATGCTTGCGAGCAACGACTGGGTGCGAAAGTGACTGGTTACAGAATGTAGGTTAGGTTATGGTTTCACATAGACCACCACATGAGCGAGCGAGCGAAGCAAGCGAGCGACGATTGGGTGCGAAAGCGACTGGTTTGGATACGCGACTTGGTAACAGAAGGTAGGTTAGGTTATGGTTACACATAGACCACCATATGAGCGAGCGAGCGAAGCGAGCGAGCGACGACTGGGTACGAAAGCGATTGGTAACAGAAGGTAGGTTCAGTAATGGTTACACATAGACCAACATATGAGCGAGCGAGCGAAGTGAGCGAGCGACGACTGAGTGCGAAAGCGACTGGTTTGGATACACGACTTGGTAGCAGAAGGTAGGTTAGGTTATGGTTACACATAGACCACCATATGAGCGAGCGAGCGAAGCGAGCGAGCGACGACTGGGTGCGAAAGCGACTTAGTCACAGAACGTAGATTAGGATCTTTTATCACTTTATTTGTATAATAACCAATAATTATTACGCGACTTAAAGTTGCGAGCAACGATTGGGTGCGAAAGTAACTGGTAACAGAAGGTAGATTAGGTTATGGTTACACATAGACCACCACATGAGCGAGCGAGCGACGACTGAGTGCGAAACCGACTGGTTTGGATTCGCGACTTGGTAACAGAAGGTAGGTTAGGTTATGGTTACACATAGACCACCATATGAGCGAGCGAGCGAAGCGAGCGAGCGACGACTGGGTGCGAAAGCGATTGGTAACAGAAGGTTGGTTCGGTTATGGCTACACATAGACCAATATATAAGCGAAATGAACGAGCGGCGACATGGTGCGAAAGCGACTGGTTTGGATACGCGACTTGGTAGCAGAAGGTAGGTTGGGTTATGGTTACACATAGACCATCACATGAGCGAGCGAGCGAAGCGAGCGAGCGACGACTGGGTGCGAAAACGACTGGTTTGGATACGCGACTTGGTAACAGAAGGTAGGTTAGGTTATGGTTACACATAGACCACCATATGAGCGAGCGAGCGACGACTGGGTGCGAAAGCGACTGGTAACAGAAGGTAGGTTCGGTTAAGGTTACACATAGACCAACATATAAGCGAAGTGAGCGAGCGACGACATGGTGCGGAAGCAACTGGTTTGGATACGCGACTTGGTAACAGAAGGTAGGTTAGGTTATGGTTACACATAGACCACCATATGAGCGAGCGAGCGAGCGACGACGGGGTGCGAAAGCGACTTAGTCACAGAACGTAGATTAGGATCTTCTATCACTTTATTTGTATAATCTATGATTATTATGCTTAATAATAAGTATATATTACGTTTATTATACGTAACAACAAATCGATTTGTTAAATTTCATAACGATAAGATAAGATTTTATTTTTTTCAAAATTATTTCTTCCGATTTTTATCTTGATTGATAATTATACGGACCAAAATTATATATTTCGTTGGTATAAATCTTAAATATTTTGTGTTTATATGTTATATTACTTACCCGGGCAGAAAAGAAGTTAGGTTCAAGTTAGTTTTTTTTATGACCACCCGGAACGACTGAGGGCAGAAAAGAAGTTAGGTTCAAGTTAGTTTTCTTTTATGACCATCCGGAACGACTGAGGGCAGAAAAGAAGTTAGGTGTGCCCAAAACTGCTGATTCCCGCGATTTCCCCGCCCTAGTACGCCCTAGTACCCACATCCCCTTGGGCCCGAAGGTGACGAGCTTTTTTTTAATAAGCGGTAGTGATTTTTACATGGATGACTTTATCAAATATGCCAAATTTCAAAAATTAATTTCTCGGGAATGGCGCAAAACCTTTGAACGGGAGTGGTACCAGGGGAGAGCCCCCTCCTCCCCCTCCCCCCTCCTCCCCCTTTTAACTCAAAATTCCGGGCGCACGATTCTAAATTTCAACCGTTTTTACCCGCGGCTTCGCCCGCGGGATATATAGCCTATGTCCTTCTCGGTACCCTAACCTATGTGTATGCAAAATTTCATGATGATCGGTTTAGTAGATACGGCGTGAAAGCGTAACAAACAAACTAACAAACAAACTCACTTTCACTTTATAATATTAGCTGGGATGGGATTATATAACCGATTTGTTTTTCCTCACGACTACTTCTGTGTTAACATATTTTGCTGATAATAGACAGTGTTCGAATCTCTGAAACCGTTCTGCCCTGAGCTTCTCATCATTTAAAATAATATCATATTCAATTAATGTACTCAACCATGTCGTATTATTATTTGCATATTTACATTAATAAATTGAGAAAAACAATAGGTTATAGCAATCCACCATACTTATATTACACCAACAATAGTTTTAATCCACCCAGAGCCTCTCGCGTGTAAACCATGAACAAAATTTAATAACGGGTTCCGCCTTCTATGTGGTCGCGAGTGATAAAAATTACTAAACCACTACAGATTATGTGATTCACTCGCGCTTTTATGCTATTTCTTTAAAATCAATTTATAAATGTTATTATGTTATCCTTTATAAGGAGATCAAAAGAATGGCTGAGAACCGAGAGACATGGAGAGTACTCCACCGACAAGAACACAGTTCTTAAATAATAGATAGATAATGTTATCCAACTTTGTAAGTAATTTGAGTTGAAATATTTTGAGTTTGAGTTTGAAGAACTCCAATTTTTTTTTAAGGGACATATCACACAAATTGAGCTAGCCCCACAGTAAGTTGTGAACTTGTGTCGCAGGATACTAACTTAACGATACTATATTTTATCATCATCATCATCATCAGGTCTTCCTAGTCTCCACTGCAGGAGCACGACCCTCTCTGTACTACCAGAACCATATACTAGCCTGAGTAGTCAGAGGATTTGGCCTACACCCTCCACGCTGGCCAGACGGGTTGGAGAGGTATCTTTGATGTTAATAAGCTTTGTTTAGCTTGTGTTTCCTTAGTCGCCTTTTACGACATCCACGGGATGACTTGGAGTGGTCCTATTCTACTCTGCCGGAAACTACACGGCTAACGGAAACTACACGGCTATATTTTATAATATATACTTATATAGATATACATCCAAAACCCAGGTCAATATGAAAAAGATATTTTTCCATTGTGACCTGACCGGGGATCGAACCCGGGACCTCCGTGTCGCAGGCTAGCGTGTTGACCGCTGCGCCACGGAGCTCGACAATTTAATTACTCAATTTCCGAAAGCAATATGGGATACGCCCACGACCGGTCACGTTGCAAGTTCCATTTTTATGTAACTGCCACCGGTGGGTGACCTGACCAGTCAGTCACAAATTTACAAACTCAGTGGGTCTAAAATGTAATAATAGCAAGCTAGTTTGCTGCGCTCCTATAGAAAGACTGACAACTGTATACCCAAATTGCTGTCAGTATATAAGCCTATTTTTCATTATTTTATATTTCATAGTGCGTAGTATTCATTTCATGTGAAATCATAGTGGTGTACATTTTTTCGGAGATCCCAGCGCCTTTGGCAGCAGATCTGGCTCTTATGACTGATCCTCTGAGGTGAGACGGCGCTAATGTGTCGATGCTTGTGGAGTCCCACATTCCCAAGGGATCAGTGACAAACCATTAGGCTGCTTGCCATCATCATGTGCCACACCTCGAGATTCGAGGGTACTGGGCAAGTTGATAGTGTTTACGGCCCATCCAATGATGTCGTTCAAAAAGAGATGGCTTGGAACTCTGCTTCCGCTGAAGTGGCGATACAGAGCATTAAGTCTAAACTGATCAACTTACATGTCACACGATTAGGCTTTGAGAGTGCACTCGGAAACTCCTAGACCGACAATAGCTATGTGAAAGCTATTAGAAGAGGGGATGATGGCGTGAAGCTAATGGCTGTACTCCTTCGCGCTTAAAGTTTTAATTGTAGGACATATCGGAAGAAAACGCTACACCAAAGGTGTGTCCCAGAGTTTTTGCTGATTTGTTTCCACCGGGATGCTATCTTCACGGTAGAGGGCTGAACAGATTTTTTTGCCTCTTGTTTTCTTGCTAACAGGTCAATGGTGAGGTTATCTTCGTTTATTTTACATAAACTTGCGATGCTGTTAACGAAGGAAACATCCTTCGACCACGTCTTCGAAAGTGGGGAGAGCAACACTACAAAATTATGATAGATATCCCAACTCCACTATTTTATGATAAAAGTAACCTGTGTTCAGGAATATTTTAAAACTCAAAATATAAGTTGATGATATGCTAGACAGTCATAAAATTCTTTAAAAATATATATATTTGTTTGCTGTCAAACAGGTTGTTAAAATTTTATAAGACTCACAATTTATTTTAACTTGTTAGGGCATGCAAATCTTAACTATAAGTTTTGAAATTAACAAATAGTAATTTATTTTTAATATATTAAGACGCACGTAATATTGTTTATTTAAACAGGTTGGTACTTAAAGTTTTTTACATTAATAGGTATATATCATTGACTTTAAAAATTATCACATAAGATTTCCAGAAAAAATGTCCATAAAAGCAAAAGACAGTAAATAAAAATAATAATAAATAAATATATACAGACAGATCACACGGAAAGAGCTAGCCCCAAAGTAAGTTTGAGACTTGTGTTATGGGATACTAAGTCAACGATACTGTATTTTATTACAAATACATATATAGATAAACATCCAAGACCGAGGTCAATCTGAAAAGTAAAAACATTTTCCATCCAACAATTTTAAGCATGCCTTTTAAATTGAGCTAATCATCTTTAATCGTACAAATATTCCTGTACCGAGTGATAAATTTATGAAGAAAGTGGCGAGGTCTGCTCCTAAACGCTATTTATGTCTTCCGGCAATTTGTTAAAGATTCGAACAGCCATTAGAAAACTGCTATAGTCTTAAAGATTTGAACTGGCAAATTTCATACAGATTAATAGATGACAGTGTTAAAAGATTTAACTTTATAAATTGCGGTTAGCAGCTCCTCCTTAGTAGTAATTTGCACATCATTCTTACATATTTTTTTTTTTGGCAATAGATGGTCTGTCCTTACCTACTAAATAGTCCTGAACAAACATTCCATATCATAGTACAGATACCACATAACGGTGATGTACTCGTAGCAGTCGTCGCAGCACAGTTTTTAAATTAATTGTTTGTGTCCACAAGACAAAAGAAATCTATTTAGTTTACTGTATACATTTTGGATGAGAGTTTTCCAAATACCTAGTTTTTGTTTAAATTTATGGCATCTTAACATCCTTGCATTTAGATCTACCGATTTTGCTTTATTACGATGCCTGCATTCTTATTATTTTCCTAGCTACGAAATTAAACATGCTTGTGTTCATATAATTAAGTATATATTAGTTGATTTTATGCACCAAATAAATATATTTCTTTCTTTCGATATTGTTTTCTCAACTATTGTTTTGTATTGTACGTATTTATTGAGTTTGATGAATTTAGTATCTCTATTTGAAAGATCGTCAACAAAAATAGTACAAAAGTGTTCGGTAGCCCAACCTGACTTTACCCTATTTTATTAATAAAAGTGAATGTTTATCTTATACCATGATTTTTAATTATTTTTTTATTAAAGACATTAGTCATGCATGATTCTTGTAAATAAAATGTACATAACACACCGACAAGCACCTACAGTAGTAACGCCTACACTGTTATTTTATTTAAAAACGAAAATTAACTAACGTTCCAAAACGATTATTTGTGGTGAAGTAGCAACACTACTAGTTTCATTCACACATTCACAGTCACACAACTCGCTCAGCTCAGTGACATTTCATTCACATTGAGTGTCAGTCAATGTCAGTCAGAGTCATAGAAAGAAGGATATTATTTGTATTTTTTTTTTATTATTATTTGTACGATGGAGCCGTAAACCTAAACAAAGAAAGAAAGAAAGGATATTATTTGTATACCGACATTGGATTTACATACAGAAAATGTTAAAAATCCGTAAATTGGTGTGAATTATTTATGTTTCGGTGGTCAGCATGTCTAAAATAGTAAACGACTCGGGCAATAAGCCCGGTTCTATTTACCGAATAGCTCTAAGGAACTTTGTGTAAGTTGCGGCGTTTTACCCGCCTTTTCGTTATCATTAAATTTTGAAATTCTATTTATTTTTTCTTTATTTCTTTGTTGCAGGACGTACAAGGAAGTGGAGTTGTACCCTGGAAGATCACTGAATATGATTATTGGCCCCAATGGGACTGGGAAATCAACATTCGTATGTGCAATCATTTTGGGTTTGTGCGGCAAAACTAACGTCATTGGGAGAGCCAAAAAGGTTTGTTATTCATGTGGTAATTTGACCTTTATATAATACCATTTGAGTTCGAACTAATGTGGATAACTTGGAGTAAGTGCCTATGGCTTAATTATTATCAGCATACTTGGTAGGTAGGTACAGTTTTGTTTGGCCTTGAGTATAGTTCTAAGAATTGACGTCAATCGAAAATGTATGTATGTATATGTGAGATACATGTATGTGTGTGTTATATATTAGTTGAAATTCTCTACCTGGAGCATGTATAAATAGAATAGTAATTGCCATTGATAATGCTTTGTCTCTGGAGGAATTCTGATTCAAACAAAAGTAATTCACCAAGCTGGCAAAGAAGAAAAACACTCATTACCTATACTGTTGTGTATTTATCTTCCATGTGGTTCTCGTCAGTTCTCTATTAAAAACTTGTTCTATTCAGTAGAATAGAATCACTCCAAGTTTTCCTGTGGATGTTGTAGATGGCAACTAAGGAGAAACAAGCTAAACAAAGCTTATAAACATCAAAGAGACCTCTCGAGGAGAGTGTAGGCCTAAATTATCTGTCTGTTCTGGCTAATGTGTTGCTCTGGTGGTACAGAGAGGGTCCTGCTGCTGTAGTGGAGATGCCTGATGATGATTAAGTATGAATATATAAAGTTTGTTAACATTACATAAAATTCAGAATTCATCTAACTTCTATGTTATTGTTTGTTTTTCATGTTTGAAAGTGGCCAACACTGATGTCAGATTTTTCAAGCTGCCTTAAAGCATCTGACATAACTTAACAACTGCCAAATGATGACAGTCTGGACCAACGAATTATTCTGAATGTCTGTGTTATGAAAACACCTCTTCCATTGCGTTGTTAGATTAGTTCGGTTAGGCTGAAAAATTGAGTATTAATAAGAGTTTCAAGCGCTGGATGCAGGTCGCTTCCAACCGGTCATATTGGAAATCCTTGAGGGAGGCCAATGTCCAGCAGTGGACTTTTTGCAGCTGAAATGATGATGATGATGAAGAATTTCAAAACCTGCACTGTTGGTGGGGCACCAAAACTCACGTGTTTGTGTAAATTTGTATTGCATAAATGGTCAGCCCAGTCTAATGGTATCTTTACATATGAAAGTGCTGTCTATGTTGATTATTCAATTATAATTATTTACCATTCTGTTGTGTTGAATAAGAACTTAAAGCCCGCTGATCTAAATATGTGGTATTAATTTTCACTTGATAAGTCAAAGTCATCATGGCACCAGCTGAAAATCAGCATCGTAACACCCTGCTATCAGCATAAAGCTGAGCTGGCCGCCTTTTCGGCAATTCCCATTTTATTTTAATTTGCTAAGTATTGCTAATGTTTTTGTTTGTTGTTATGTGTTTCGCTGAATAAAGAGTTTCTTTCTTTCTTCTTCTTCTTCTGTTTTATATTATGGCTTCTACTGAGATTTCAGTAATTCTGCCAATGTCCAATATAATGAGATACTAAGTATCGGTGTTGTACAGTAAAGTTTTTTCAAGTAGCATCGAAGATGGCGTATGCTCTTTGATGCTTAGTGGGAGCTTCTGATGGCAAATCTATACAAGTCCATTTATCAGTCCTGTTTAGCTATTTCACAAATTGTTCATGAGCACGAGCATTTATAACGCCAAACTACACCAATTTCATATTTTAAAGTCCACTAAAATCAATTTGCAAAATTGTCTAAGGCAAACTTTAACTGTACCCCTGGACTTCCCATCATAAACTCCTTCTTTCTTTCTTTCTATCTAGAGGAAAAGGTCTTGACAGACAGACAAACAAATTGTTTCTACGGGTTCAAATGGGTTCTGTTTTACCCTTTGAGGTAGGGAACCCTAAATTTTTTTATGTATGAAATGCTAGTTTTCTGTAGCTTATGAACACTAATAATTAATATAAACATAAATATATCTTAGTAAATTAGAATTATTATAAATAAATATAAATAATTAAATATATTAATTAAAATATGAAATGACATTAAAAGTACTTGAAAAGACCTATTTATTTTCTGAATAAAATCTTTGAGTTTTTGAATCTTTTTTTTTTTTATAATAATTCAAGATAATCTTAAACATACTATAGATGTAATATTTTATTAGTTATTGTTATTTTTCATACATTTATATTAACAGTATTTAAAGTAAAATATTTACCAAAGTCCTCTCAGTGATAATTTGTGATGTGTGAATATACCTAATGTGCCGTTTTAAATTATCTATTGTTATTGTTGTTGCCTATGCATTAGCAAATTTAATCAAACCACTTCAAATGTTATCACAGTCATGGCAATTATATTTAAATGTTATCATTGGCATATGTATTTTGCCTATAGTATAGTCCTCATTCTCATAAATGAGAATGACTCTCATGATGGGACAGGCAAGGGACAGAAAATAGTGGAAAAAACGGGGGGAGGCCTACGCCGCAGAGGCGACATCCAAAAAGGAAAATAACTAGTATTTTAAACGATTAGTTCAAGTTAATAGAAGATAGAGAAGTTTGGCGCATACTCCATCGACAAGAGCTATAAAGCTCTTAAATAAGAAGAAGAAGTTCAAGTTAAAGTTAATGTATGTATTTATGTACTTTGGTTAAATAAAGGTTTTTTTAATTTTTATTTATGTATTTTATATAGTCCTCAATATACAATATTTAACTGTTAAGGTTTGGGATAAAGTGTACATTATAATTTTGCTTTTTAGGGTGCACAAAGGGTAAAAACTTTATTACTGAGTCTTCGATATCTGTCTGTCTGTCACCAGACTGTATCTCAGAAATCGTGATAGCTAGACAGTTAAATTTTAACAGATGATGTATATCTGTTGACACAAACAAATACCTAAACTATGAAAATAAATATATAAAGGAGGCAGAAAGAATTCATACTGATTGTTTGTCCAATTCTTTAATGTCTGTGTATCAAACCCACACATGATGATGTATTTTCAGATATCGGAATACGTAAGAAGAGGATGCCAAGACTCCACCATAGAGATAGAGCTGTACCAGCAACCCGGCAAGAGGAATGTCATTATTACCAGGACTTTCAACCTTAAAGACTCGTCTACTTGGTCAATTGACCATAAGTCCGCAAGGGAGAAACAGGTTCAAGAGCTGATTGCGTCTTTGAATATACAGGTTTTTTTTCTTTTATTTTTCTTTTTTTATACGCTCAGACCGTAAAAGGCAAAAGGAATGTGATTATTACTAGGACTTTCAACCTGAAGGACTCTGCCACATGGTCAACCATGTGGCAGAGTCCTTCAGGTATACCATAAGTCTGCTAGGGAAAAGCAGGTACAAGAGCTGATTGCATCTTTTAATATACAGGTATTTTTTGTATATTTTTTTTAGAATAACTAGATTTTTATGGTAAGCTATGGGGAATTGTTACTAGTTATCATTCTTAAATGCAATATGTTTTCCACATAGCAGGGTATGTGAATGTCGCTCGGGCGCATGTCAGGGGGCGGTACTGTTAATTGAAATTTTGGGTCAAGGTAATAGTAGAAATGCAAAAATTACTTCAGTAAAATTAAAAAACGTAAAATGACCCTATGTGCACCACATTGGGGGCATTTTACGTTTCTTTTTAGCACGAACTGAGTATGCGACTTTCGCTTACTAGCCGGGCGCGGGCTGACACGCGGTCTTATTATTAATTTCGTCTCGAGTAGCGTGCGAGCGATAGTCCGTGCTCTGATATTTTAGGAAGGCTTTCGTAATGACGGCTTAAATCTTCATAAATAATAAAATATAGAATTAAATTAAGAATTATTTGTGAGTTTGTCAGACCAATTGGGGTATGTGAAAATGAAATGATTAAAAGCAATAATCGCTAATATGCCTCCAATATATATTTTTAAATAATGTCTTGTGTTTGTTATTTTTAGGGTTCCGTACAAAAGTTGAAAAACGGAACCCTTATAGGATCACTCGGGCGTCTGTCTGTCCGTCCGTCCGTCTGTCACAGCCGATTTTCTCCAAATCTACTGAACCAAATTAGATGAAATTTGGTAAGATAGTGTAATCCTATGACCCAAACACGGATGTGCAAATTAAATAAAGATTTTTTTGAAATAAGGGTCCTTTCGAGGGGCCCAATTCCAAAATTTTAAAAGAAAGTTTTGCAAACCTTACTGTGTCATATATCAAATGAAAGGGCTCATTATGAGGATCTCAAAAATATTTTTTTTTGTTCGGGTAAAATCAATACTTTTGATTTTATTCACGAAAGAAGGCAAAAATTGACCATTCCCCCCCCCCCTGATCTCCGAAACTACTGGGCCGAAAATTTTGAAAAAATTACAAAATGTAGTTCATTCCTTGAAGATTACAGGAAAAATAATAAGAATTCTATCACTTGAAAATTAAGTGGTAAACTCACAATTATAAGTTCATCTAGGGAAATAGTTCACTAAAACACCAGTAGATGGCGCTATTCAATTGAATAAAACATTTTTTGCACATTGTGTGTGTGTTCACGAAGCATATTTGTACGGAACCCTCATTGCGCGAGTTTGACTCACACTTGGCCGGTTTTTTTTAACCTATTATTCCCATCACACTACCTATAATTTCGTCTACTTCCAGGTGGATAACCTTTGCCAACTTCTACCCCAAGACCGAGTCCAAGATTTTTCCAAAATGGACGCTCAGCAGCTACTGAGAAGTACTCTATCTGCCGTCGGTGGCAACGAGAGCGTCGCACAGCTGGACGAGTTGATCGAAACCAGGAACCAGCAGAGAGGCTTGTCTACGAAGTTGCAGAATAATGCGCAGGTTTTGGAGGAAGAAATTCGGTTAAACGAAAGGTAAAGTTACATACATACATACTATCACGTCCTTTTCCCTTGCGGCGTAGACACAGCCGAAGGTAATAGGACCTGCCCCCCTATTTACTAACTCGGATGACAGGTGTCGATGCCTATCAACCTAGAATTTACAATTACAATGCGGGTTTTGCTTGCTCGAACTTTTTATTTGAAATACAAAAACCGCATTGTATCCGTAAATTCTTAATTGATAGGCATCGACACCTGTCATCCGAGTTAGCAAATAGGCCGGCTGGCCACATTTAGCATCATAGTGGGCGTTAAGGTGGAAAGTGAAATCCAAATAGTGATGGGTTGCTAGCCGCATCGCCTATTGACATGATTCCTTAAATTTTTACAGAATCCCTTGACCGATTTTTCACATTCATCATCAAATTTAAGAGCTGGGCTCTTGTTGGTGGAGCTTCTTCCATTCCTCTCTTTCTACCGCCAGTTTTTTCAACTCTCTATGAGTAGCAACTAATTTTTTTCTTGAGGAGGAGCTCGATGACCCAGTATGTTAGCACTGTAAGCGCTTACGCATGTAAAGCAACCTTGAGCGCGGTCCCCACTTGCATGGGTCACCACAAGTTGCATAAAAGATCTTGATCTCCTCCATACTTCGGAAGGTACGTTAAGCCGTTGGTCCCAGCTGCCATATCCTAGATGCCTCTAGGCAGCTTGAGAAATCTGCCAGTGTTGGCCACTTATACACACGAAAAACAATCAATTTTCTTTTATTTATTTCATGAAAGTATGTCTCTGCCTTTTCAGATTAAAAGTAGTAATCGACGCGATGCAACAACGCAAAGAAATCGAGCACCAAATAAAGGTCTGCGAGAAGAAGAAACTCTGGATCGAGTACCAAGACCTCCGCTCCAAGGTGGTGGAGTACACAAACGATAAGAAAGAAGCGGAGAGACTACTGAAGTCCCACAGGAGCCGAATGGAGCCACTGGAGAAAGTCATAGACACGGCTAAGAGTGGTATTAGCAAGCTGGAACAGCAAAAACTTAATGCTGTAAGTAGTCCTTACTTAATATTATAAATGCGAAAGTGAGTTTGTTTGTTACGCTTTCACGCCCTATCTACTGAACCTATTATCATGAAATTTTGCATAAGAATAGGTTAGGGTACTGAGAAGGACATAAGCTATAAATCACCCGAGTAACATCTAGTATATATTATAATATATTATAAATGCGAAAGTGAGTTAGTTTGTTTGTTACGCTTTCACGCCCTATCTACGATCATCATGAAATTTTGCAAACACATAGGTCAGGGTACTGAGAAGGACATAGGCTATATATCACGCGGGCATAGCCGCGGGTAACAGCGAGTCCTAACTAATATTATAAATGAGAAAGTTAGTTTGTTTGTTTATTTATTTGTTTGTTACGCTTTCACGCCGTATCTACTGTACCGACCATCATCAAGATTTGCATACACATATGGTTTAAACTGAGATCGCCTACTGGTATCGCCATTTTCAACCTTATTTCATTACCAGTACGTACTATTATCGCGCGATTACCAGTACGTACTATTATTATTAGGTGTTACAGCGAGTGCTTTAAACGAATATTAATGAAAAGTAACACCAAAATACTAAAAATAATTTGGTGATGTATATGATAGATTTTAATTTGATATACCTAAACTCCCCGCCACGAGAAGCTATAAATTAAGTACATCAATAAAATTCTACTGAGTTGGAGTTACCTAGCGACAATATAATGAGTTAACCAAATACAATTGACTTAAATTACTATACGGGTAATACGAAACTATAGACTAATTCTAATTAGTCGGGTTATTAAAACGCTGTCGCTCTATGTTTTTTGGTACAGGAACGAGTCCGACTCCGTAAATGCAAACATTTGGCGCATTTCTGAGATATAATAAAGTTTCTGTAGCAGTTTTTGTTATAAGTTGATTTTTTTTATTAGCTATTGTGTCTTGCTGATGTATAATAAAGTTTCTGTAACAGATTTTGCTATAAATTGATTTTTTTATTAGCTATTGAGTCTCAATGCAGGGCAAAAGATTTTTTACGTTGCCAAATAATTACAGCACCTGCAAACTCCCTCCATTCTTCATGGATGTGGAATGTGTGGAAGTGACATCATTATTCATGGATATGACTAGAGCTTATGACTTTGTTGAACACAATATTTTAATTGACAAACTAAATAAATATGGCGTGAGAGGTAATGTACTCAATCTTGTGAAGTCGTACCTTAGCAATAGGACTCAAGTTACTGAGATAAAGAGACTGTGTATCGACAATAAGACCGAATATACGTACACGTCTGAAATAAAAGAAATTAAACATGGAGTACCTCAAGGGAGCATCCTCGGCCCACTTTTGTTTCTTGTTTATATTAACGACCTACCAAAATCAATTGAATATCCCATGGTTCTCTATGCAGATGAAAGTACAATAATTTTTGAATGCAACAACTCTGAGACTTATTTAAGTGAAATAAATACAACTTTGAAACATGTAATTAAATGGTTAAAAGATAACAATTTGAGAGCAAATCTAAATAAAACAAAAGCAATGTCTTTTTGTCAGAGAATCAATAAAAACCACGTGACTCTTAACATTGAAGACTCAGGAACTCCAATTGAAGTAACTGAAGTCACAAAATTTCTTGGGCTTCATATAAATAGAGATATGACGTGGAAAGCTCACATTGAACACACATGCAAACGTCTGAATACCTTTTCATATGCCTTGCATATGCTAAGAAAAGTAAGCAATGATACAGCGCTTTTAACTGCTTACCACGGGTATGTTGCATCTTTAATCAGATATGGGCTGATATTTTGGGGGAACTCAAGTGGCAAAGAAAAAGCATTTAGGGCTCAAAAGAAGTGCATAAGATCTATGGTTGGTATTCGTCCCCCAGAATCCTGTGTGCCGCATTTCAAAAAATTCAAAATATTAACATTGCCAGCACTGTACATTTTCGAATTAGCTGTATTTGTAAAATCTAATTTACATAGATTTGAATTTCATAATTCAACCCGCGACGGGCTTAAAATTAAACACATGCCACATAAGACAGCTATGTTCGGCGGCAGTATTTTTGGTATGGCTCCAAAAGTGTATAATAAGATCCCAAAAGAAATTAGAAATTTAAACCTCAATGCATTTAAAAAACAGCTAAAGGAATTATTAATTGACAAATGTTATTATACAATAAATGACTACTTGAATGAATCGACACCATACATTTTAAGAAATTAATATTTGACTAATCTTTTAATAATTTTGACTAACCTAAATTAATGTAACTAATATATATAAAAATGTGTAATTTTGCATACCTCTTAGTGAGGTAAAATGTACGAGGGACATGTATTATATTTAAGATCATTATGTATACCTACATTTTGCAAATAAAGAATTTGATTGATTGATTGATTGATTCTTTATGGAAAAATATTTCTAACCATCTCTTTTTTAGGGTTCCGTAGTAAACAAGGAACCCTTATAGTTTCGCCATGTCTGTCTGTCTGTCCGTCCGCGGTTTTACGCAGAGACTATAAGTACTAGAAAGCTGAAATTTGGTATGGGTATTGTGGACGTCTGGGATTCTTTAATAACACGCACCGATGATGTAGAAAAAGAAGGCGTTTATTTCGCAACTCCAAAGTACACAAAATTACAAAAATATGCACGAAAGACTCAAGTGTGTGATGTCGCGTTTGGATGGTAGCAAATCGAACTAACAAATTCAAAAAGGTAACGACGCGACATGACACTTTTGACAGTGACATTTAAAGTATGACAATGACAGTTGATGCGTTTCGTTTTCACAGACAACCAAAATGTGACACAAATTATTTATTAAAATCAAATAAAATGAAATAAAGACAAATTTAGAACGCGTCGCTTACACACCCCACCCCAGTGCTGGCTCAGCACTCATCAACCATAGGAATTCGGGCGACGCGTGCCGCAGACCTCCTCAACAACCCAGTTTTAGTTTTAACTTCGACCAATCTCACTCGACCATCCCTACCCGGAAATACCTGCTGAATGACACCTCGCGGCCATACGTTTCGAGGAGCACCAGGATCTACAATAAGTACCAGGTCACCTACCCGGAGTGGGGCTTGCTCTCGAGTCCATTTTGTTCTAGGCAGCAATTTCGGTAAAGCCTCTCTTACCCACCGTTTCCAGAACATGTCTGCAATGCATTGTGCCTTCCGCCATTGCTTTCGCAGGGACAAGTCAGAGCTGTCGAAAACACCAAGTGTAGGCAAATTACCTGAGGTTCCAAGAAGAAAATGATTGGGGGTCAACGCTTCGTCGCTTCCTGGTTCCACAGAGACATGTGTAAGCGGTCTGCTATTCACAATGTTCTCCACTTCGGCGAATAACGTGCTCAGCACTTCCTCTCTTGGGGCTCGTTCTTTCATTATTACCTTTAATGAACTCTTAACGCTACGTATTAGCCTTTCCCAGGCCCCACCCCAATGCGGGCTAAATGGAGGGATGAAGGTCCAATTCGCACCGTTGTTCACGGCTTCGGTCTGTAAAACTTCATTGTCCAGTTCTTGTATCGACCTTTTTAACTCGGTGTCTGCACCCCTTAAATTTGTGCCATTATCGGAATACAAATATTGAGGCCAGCCTCGACGGGCTGCCATTCTACGCAGCGCCATTATTAGAGCATCGGTAGTAAGAGAGTGGACGATTTCCAAATGGATGGCTCTGACAGTGAGACACGTGAAAATAACGCCGTATCTCTTTTCTCTTCTTCTTCCTACAGTGACCTCCATGGGCCCAAATAGATCGATTCCGCAATGGGTGAACGGCTTCTGATGATGAGCCATACGCGCCTCAGGTAAGTCTCCCATTCGTGGGACTTCCGGTTTTGCTTTCCTTATTCTACATAGCATGCACCTGGTGGCTACATGTTTCACTGTAGGGCGAAGCCGTGTGATCCAAAATTTTTGTTTGAGATTATTGACTACAGTTTCCTGGTTCCCGTGAGCGGCTTTTACGTGATAATGTTTGACTATTAATTTTGAAATATGGTGCCTTCCATCCAGAATAATCGGGTTTTTCATTCCAGGAGAAATTCCAGAAGCAGCGCTAATTCGGCCTCCAACATGCAGCAGTTCGTCTTCATCAAGAATAGGTGTTAAGGTAAGGAGCTTACTTGAATTTTCTATATTTTTATTTTTCTTCAGTGCTGATATCTCCGACGGGAAAGAATCCATCTGAGCCTGTCGCAGCAGCAATCGTTCAGCATGCTTCATCACGATGTCATCTTGTTCCATTACCTTTTTACATTTATTTATAAATTTCAGGACCGCAGATGTAGCCCTCAACAAGCGAAGCCACGACGAGAAACGCTTAGCATCCGGAACAGGTAAGTTGACAGGTAAGTCTTGTATCATAGATACACGCTCAAGGTCTGTGTCATTATGCGGAAGATCTGGCAAATTATGCGGCCAAGAACTCTCATCAGAGTATAAAAATGATGGACCTCTTAACCAGTCATTTTCAAAAATTGTGCTGTCGAAAACTTCACGCGTAGCACAATCAGCGACATTAATTTTTGTGGGTACATATCTCCACTCTTTCATATTTGTCAGGTCGTCGATCTCACCGAGGCGATTTGCAATAAACGCTTTATAATTACGCGCATCATTACGTATCCAGTGCAAGACTGCGGACGAATCACACCAGAAAAATCTTTTTTCTGCCTTTATTCTATGTTCTTTACCTATAGTATCGGCCAGTAAGGAGGCCACCAGTTCCAATCTCGGGACACTAGAGTGTTTTACCGGGGCTACTCTGCATTTACTCGCAACAAATGAAATTCTGATCTGATTATTGTTATCCCGCCATCGCCAGTAAGCGACCGCGCACATCGCCTTTGTTGAACTATCACTAAATACATGTAGTTGTAGGTTCCTATAATCTGCCGCTATCGAGTTACTAACATCAGTGCTCGTAGCACATGGATCGGTGCGAGCGCTGTAGCGGGTACGGCCGGGGGGGACGTCACAGATAGCTGCCGTAGACGCTGCCTGCGTCGTAGCGCGTTGATCTGTCGTAGCAGGCTCGTAGCGTGTAGGCTGCGTCGCTGTCACTGTCTTGCACGCATCTCCTGTCTCGCTCCTTCTCATGAGAGATTGATGCCATCTAGGAATGCGTAACTTACCTATTGTTTGAAGTAAGTCGAGCCATCTAAGCCATTTGACAAATATTTCGTCGGGAATTAAATCATCCCATCCAATTTTTGCACACCACGTATCTTGTAGCATCATTCTGCCCTGTATGGTAAACGGAGATAAGAATCCAAAAACATCAAAAATAGACATAATTACCTTTAGCAACAACCTCTTGGTAGGTCTTTGTTTTCCTTGAATTAATTCTTGCGGCAATTGTTTAAGAGAAACGTCAAACCCAAGAGCGTCTTTGCCCGGGTACCAAATTAAACCGAGCGTACGCTCGCCCTCATATTGCTGTCCGATTTTAAACTTTATAGCTACTCCTCCTAAGGTTTCTTTTGGCACGCTGTCTAATACGGCTAAGTTATTACTCGTCCAGTTTCTGATCTCAAACCCACCAGCACGATGAATTTTCGTGACATTTCGTACCACATCGATTCCAGAGTTTTCGTCTGGAAAACTGTCAATGTAGTCATCTACGTAATGTTGTTTACAGATTGCTGTGACGGCGTCGGGCATCGATGACTCATATCGCTGAGCATTCTTATTTTTTATAAATTGCGCGATGAACGGTGAACAGTTTGCTCCAAATATAAGTGAAGTCATCTTATAAACTTTGACAGATTCCTTGTTTCTGTTGTTTCGCCATAAAAACCGAAATGCATCTTGATCTTCTGACCTGATTTTGACGCGTAAAAACATATCTTTTATATCACCAGTCACACCAACTTTTAATCCTCTAAATCTCATCATAATGCCCAACAATGATGCTAACAAATCGGGGCCTTGGAGCAGATAATCATTTAAACAAAGTCCATTACTTTTAGCGGCTGCGTCGAAAACCAAACGCAACTTTTTTTTATTTGGATTATCCACTCCAAAGTGAGGTAAATACCAGGTACGTGGTGGGGCCTGCGCGTCCTCCGACTTCACCTCAGCGGCGTAATTATTGTCAAATAAATGATTAATTCTATCAAAATACCTCTGGGAATAACTCTCACTGTTTCTCATTTTCCTCTCGACGCTGCAAAGCCTGGATAAAGCGTGCTGATAGCTATCTGTCATGGTACAGTTCTCATCCCTCCATGGTAACCCTACATGCCACTCACCGTTTATTAACTTGGCAGTTTCTTCCAGCTTGTTATAGGCACATACATTTTCCCTATTTTCCCGGGGCTTACCTGCTACACCCATGGACTCGAGAGAAAACGAACTTTGCACTAACTCATGCAAATCCCTTAGACTAGCCTTAGCATCGAACTGTGTGACGTCATCCACCTGATAAGCGAGGAAGGTCGAATGAGATTTACGCGCGGCGGCCGGGGTACTGGCCACTACACCATGAATGCACCAACCTAGGGGTGTGCGCGCAGCGACGGGCTCGTTATGTTTACCTAAACGGGTTTCTAAAGTTAACAATAAATGGTAGTTATCTTGCCCTATTAATATTTGTGGCTGTAAATTAGACATACATAATTTATCTTTTAAACTTTTTAAATTGGAATATTTATTGCAATTAATTACAGAAACATTTTGGGCAGGCAAATTTAATTCCTCAACACTTCGTGCTTTGATATTATAAATCTTATTGTCTAAATCGGACACATCAAATTGCACAACAGAACTGTTACAAACTATTTCTGTATTATTCCAAGCTCCACGCATACGCATTGTCTGTTCGCGGCCGCGCAGCCCTGCGCGCTCCGCCAGCTGGCTGCTCAAGAGTGACACAGTTGAGCCGTCATCAAGTAAAGCAGACGTCTCAAAAATACCATTAGGTCCATGTATTTTTATAGGTAGCACTTTTAAAAAAACTGTGGAGCTACTCACGTTCATGTGCATTACCGTTTCTGAGGGCGCGGACTCGAGCGCCACGGATTCAGTCATCACTTGCTGGGAACCGGCGCCGCGACTGTCTTTGTTAGCCACGTAGTGCAGCAAACGGTGATGAGGCTGCTCGCACCCGTCCTTGTTGCAGACCGGCGCAGGGCAGGTTTCGCGATCGTGTCGCGACAGTAGGCATTTATAGCACAATCCGAACCGCTTCACATGCCGCCACCTATCTTTACGTAACGCTTTGTTGAATCGCTTGCACTCAGTAAGTTTATGATTTGACAAGTTACAATATAGGCACTTGTCACTTAGGTCCGTTTGCACTAGCACAGTTTGTGACCGGGAAGTAGCACTGTCCTGCTGTTTATGTTTATTATATGAGTTATCACTACGCTGTCCCATGATGAATGCATTCGCAGTGGCTGAAATCTTCTTTGCTTCTTCCCTCAAAAAGTCTGCCATGATTTCCAACCGTGACTTTGTTCCAGGAATAAGCGGATAACTGTAGTCAGACCATTTCGATATGAGCACGGGTGGGAGTTTGGCCAAAATTGTAGAAACTAAGTTCATATCTTGTAAGTACTCTCCGCGACCGACAGCTTGAATGGCGGCTACATAATTCTGTATCTTAACTGAGAATGATACAATGTCCCTGTGATATTCTGCTGACACCGGATGAATTTTCCTTACATCTTGGGTCATCCTCGAAATGATTAAATCTGAGTTACCAAATCTCAGCTCTAAGGTAGACATTATACCATCAGGCGTTGCAGCTGTGATGAGGAGGGATGCGACGGCGTCTTTAGCTGCGCCGCGCAGGCACTTCCTCAACCTCCAAAGATTCTCTTTCGGGCTAAATTTGCACACTTGTGTGGACTCGAGGTACGCTTGTCTGAATAGAAGCCAGTCCATCGGGTCGCCGGTAAAAATCGGTAGATCTCTCGGCGTGCATATGCGGCTTAACAAGTTCTTATCTGAATCACATTTGACTTGACGGGAAGAAGCGGCCATATCCCTCAGTGCAGCGGCAAGCATTTGAACTGCTCCATCTGAAGTGCCAGCGTGATTGCTCGCCGGCGGACACACGTCACCCGTATTAACACCATAGTCGGGGGCTGGTTGTGCCTGTTCTAGTTCTGCCTGGCTGCGTTCAAGCCACTTCTCTACTTCGCCATCATTGCAAGTGTGCTCTTCCATACGTGGACTGTAGTTTTCTTCCTCCAGTTCCGCAAGATCCGCCTCTAATTTTTTATCTATTAGTTCCATTTGAATCCTCGCCTTCTCGCGAGCTGCCTCCAATTCCAGATGTTTTCTCCTTGCCAACACCGATGACGACGTGGACTTTGATCTAACGGACGCGGGCGGTTGGGGCGGTGCCTCGTTTTTTACGCTGGTACCCGCGACATCTCGCGATTTGTTCAACTCGAGTATCCGTTTCACGTCGTGACCGCATACACCAGTAGGCTCAGAGACAGCTTGTTTGAGCTCGAGCTGGCCATCCATATCCCTTTTCTTCAATTGGTTGCGTGTATTAACCATTTTTGGCGGCGGAGTGTGGTACATAATAATCCGGCTCGAAGAGTGTGGACGTCTGGGATTCTTGAATAACACGCACCGATGATGTAGAAAAAGAAGGCGTTTATTTTGCAACTCCAAAGTACACAAAATTACAAAAATATGCACGAAAGACTCAAGTGTGTGATGTCGCGTTTGGATGGTAGCAAATCGAACTAACAAATTCAAAAAGGTAACGACGCGACATGACACTTTTGACAGTGACATTTAAAGTATGACAATGACAGTTGATGCGTTTCGTTTTCACAGACAACCAAAATGTGACACAAATTATTTATTAAAATCAAATAAAATGAAATAAAGACAAATTTAGAACGCGTCGCTTACACACCCCACCCCAGTGCTGGCTCAGCACTCATCAACCATAGGAATTCGGGCGACGCGTGCCGCAGACCTCCTCAACAACCCAGTTTTAGTTTTAACTTCGACCAATCTCACTCGACCATCCCTACCCGGAAATACCTGCTGAATGACACCTCGCGGCCATACGTTTCGAGGAGCACCAGGATCTACAATAAGTACCAGGTCACCTACCCGGAGTGGGGCTTGCTCTCGAGTCCATTTTGTTCTAGGCAGCAATTTTGGTAAAGCCTCTCTTACCCACCGTTTCCAGAACATGTCTGCAATGCATTGTGCCTTCCGCCATTGCTTTCGCAGGGACAAGTCAGAGCTGTCGAAAACACCAAGTGTAGGCAAATTACCTGAGGTTCCAAGAAGAAAATGATTGGGGGTCAACGCTTCGTCGCTTCCTGGTTCCACAGAGACATGTGTAAGCGGTCTGCTATTCACAATGTTCTCCACTTCGGCGAATAACGTGCTCAGCACTTCCTCTCTTGGGGCTCGTTCTTTCATTATTACCTTTAATGAACTCTTAACGCTACGTATTAGCCTTTCCCAGGCCCCACCCCAATGCGGGCTAAATGGAGGGATGAAGGTCCAATTCGCACCGTTGTTCACGGCTTCGGTCTGTAAAACTTCATTGTCCAGTTCTTGTATCGACCTTTTTAACTCGGTGTCGCCGCGCAGGCACTTCCTCAACCTCCAAAGATTCTCTTTCGGGCTAAATTTGCACACTTGTGTGGACTCGAGGTACGCTTGTCTGAATAGAAGCCAGTCCATCGGGTCGCCGGTAAAAATCGGTAGATCTCTCGGCGTGCATATGCGGCTTAACAAGTTCTTATCTGAATCACATTTGACTTGACGGGAAGAAGCGGCCATATCCCTCAGTGCAGCGGCAAGCATTTGAACTGCTCCATCTGAAGTGCCAGCGTGATTGCTCGCCGGCGGACACACGTCACCCGTATTAACACCATAGTCGGGGGCTGGTTGTGCCTGTTCTAGTTCTGCCTGGCTGCGTTCAAGCCACTTCTCTACTTCGCCATCATTGCAAGTGTGCTCTTCCATACGTGGACTGTAGTTTTCTTCCTCCAGTTCCGCAAGATCCGCCTCTAATTTTTTATCTATTAGTTCCATTTGAATCCTCGCCTTCTCGCGAGCTGCCTCCAATTCCAGATGTTTTCTCCTTGCCAACACCGATGACGACGTGGACTTTGATCTAACGGACGCGGGCGGTTGGGGCGGTGCCTCGTTTTTTACGCTGGTACCCGCGACATCTCGCGATTTGTTCAACTCGAGTATCCGTTTCACGTCGTGACCGCATACACCAGTAGGCTCAGAGACAGCTTGTTTGAGCTCGAGCTGGCCATCCATATCCCTTTTCTTCAATTGGTTGCGTGTATTAACCATTTTTGGCGGCGGAGTGTGGTACATAATAATCCGGCTCGAAGATTGTGGACGTCTGGGATTCTTTAATAACACGCACCGATGATGTAGAAAAAGAAGGCGTTTATTTCGCAACTCCAAAGTACACAAAATTACAAAAATATGCACGAAAGACTCAAGTGTGTGATGTCGCGTTTGGATGGTAGCAAATCGAACTAACAAATTCAAAAAGGTAACGACGCGACATGACACTTTTGACAGTGACATTTAAAGTATGACAATGACAGTTGATGCGTTTCGTTTTCACAGACAACCAAAATGTGACACAAATTATTTATTAAAATCAAATAAAATGAAATAAAGACAAATTTAGAACGCGTCGCTTACAGGTATGTATATTAATCATGGCAAAAAAGTGGTAGAATAAAAAGGTGAAAAAAAATTTTTTTTAGGGTAGCTCCCATACTAGTAAAGTGGGAGAGTAATTTTTTTTTCTCTACTTACCCATCGTGTGTGGTATCGTTAAATAGGTCTTTCAAAAATATTGTGAGGTTGAGAACACGATTTAGGGATCCGTTTCCGAAATATTTGGTTTTAAAGTGCGAATTTTTGTTGGAGGTAAGTGTCCCCCCCCTCTATCTGCTAAACGGTTATATATAGATACGTAAAAAAAATTATAACAGTAGTATATATACTGAAGTTTAAAGGAAAACTATCAGAGCTGAGTTCTAAGTACAAACTAAAAAGTTATAGGCAACCTAACTAACTTATAAACTGTAAAATTTCATACTATTTTCATTGTTAGATGTTTTGGGTCGTTAAACTGTAAGGTGCGAGTGTGAATAGTGTGAACTCAAAGTTGTCATTCGCAACTACGGAACCCTACACTGCGCGTGGCCGGACACGCACTTGGCCGGTTTTTTGGTTTATTTTTTTTACACAAAAAACAACAATATTATTTTTTTATTTCATCATAATGTTGCGAACCCCTGAACATTTGTTTACATAATTTATAGCTTCTTATGAAAGGAACTTTAGATGAGGATTAAAAGAATTAATTGCTGGGTGGCGCTAGTGTCGCATGCCACAGCACCTTAAGCTATATCAGATGCCGTCAAGTAGCTTGAAAGTAAAACGAGCGTTGGCCACACACACGAAAAGCAAGTAGGCTATACCCTTCCTTAAAAATGTCTATGTTCTGGAAGAGAGCTTTAAGTGGCCGCCTGTTGTCTACCTAATTTTCGTGTAAATTGTATTTATTTTCATTGTAATGTTTTTTCTTTCGGTGTAATAAAGTATTCCAACTATGCACAACCTGGTGTCAGAGTTCTTCAGAACCGCCTCTCGGCCTCTGACGTGGTTCCTTTAACGACTACCCGATGGCAGCCGGGACCAACGGCTTAAGGTGCCTTCCGAAGCACGGTATCATCTTTCTTATCAGACAATCAGGTGATTCATGCCTGCAATGTCCTAACCAAACTGGAAACAGCAAAGTATGCTTCCCGTGGGCATCGAACCCACGACCCCGGGTCAACAAGGCAAACGCCTTAACCACTGGACCACGGAGGCTGTTCATTGAGGCATTGTATTGTATTATATGCTAATTTTCAGACCCGTGAAGTTCACACCATGAAGGATAAAGTGAAAGAAACGTTGGAATCTATCCGGTCACAAGAGTACAAACTCAAGGAAATAGACCAGACGTATCAAGAGAAACTGGAGAGATACAAGAATAGAGAACGAGAGTTGATGGAGGCTAAAGTGAAGTTGGACAAATTGGCTATGGACAAGGTCAGGCTGGTAGAGAAAGTTGGTGACGGTAAGTAGACTAGACTATGTACGAAAAGATGATAAATGTGACGTAAAAGAAACTAACGTTGTGGTTTTTGACCTCTCCAACCAATCTGGCCAGCGGGGAGTCTAGGCCAGATCCTCTGACTGCTCTGGCTAATATATGGCTCTGGAAATACAGAGAGAGTCATGCTCCTCCTGTGGCGACTAAGAAGGACCTGATGATGATGTGATTTTTAGGGTTTTGCATCTTATAGCATAAAACACACAGATACGGCGTACGGCGAAGGCACGGCGCCGACTATAACTCTTCCCGTACGTAACATTGGGTTGGAGAGGAGTCTTTGATGTTTATAAGCTTTGTTTAGCTTGTGTTTCCTAAGTCACCTTCTACGACATCCACGACAAGACTTGGAGTGGTCCTATTCTACTCTGCCGGGAACAGAACGGCGTAAAGTTGAAGGCTAAAAAGATTGACGAGTTCCGTGGCGCAGCGGTCAACATGGATGGTCCCGGGTTCGATCCCCGGCCAGGTAAAAATGAGAAATGATCTTTTTCAGATTGACCTGTATCTTGGATGTTTATCTATATATGTATTTGTAATTAAATATAGTATCGTTGAGTTAGTATCCCATAACAGAAGTCTCGAACTTACTTTGGGGCTAGCTCAATCTGTGTGATTTGTCTGTAAATAAAAAAATAAATATAAGTTTAAATAGAATCCTTCTTTATTTTCAGAGGACAGAGTGAAGATGGACCTAGCAGAACTGAACAAGCCCATAGCGAAGACCAACTCTGCTTTGGATACTTTGAAGAAACAGAAACTAGAGATACAATACGATCTGGAGAATAACATAATGCCGCAAATCAGGCTCTACGAAAATAAGTAAGTGTTAACATAGATATTATGTGCTATTTTCCTAAAAAAATATAATTAGTCCGTTAGTTAGATTATCAAAAAACATTTGACACGTGTTTTTTCTTTTAAACAAAAAATGACTAAGATATAGCCCGTTAAAATTGTGTGTGGCGTCACTAGCCAGTACACTTTTTAGTGGCCTGTGATGTCACAAGCCTCTCATGAACTTTGACACGCTTTATCTTTGACATTTATTGTTTAATTAACGAAAGCAAAAAATACGTGTCCAATATTTTTCGATTGTCTAACTGACCCAGGAAACAAGCCTATTCTACAGGAATACATGTCTCATCCGGAGGCATACACTCTGGCAAACTCAGTTTTTAGAAGCCACCGTTAGATGGCTGTATGTACACTACCAGTCAACTAGACTGATAAGAATGATGAAAAAAAAGTGTGACCCATTCTTTTTTCGCTTCAAATAAAGCGAAAAAAGAATGGGTCACACTTATTTGGAAGATATTAATGTAATTCTGATTTATTGCAATAATCGAAAATGCTTGTAATAATTAATATCTTTTATATTTTATAGTTAGAGACTGCCGTTTGAATGGAATTTCGTGGACACGTCACAGATGATATCACCATGGTTTTAATTTAAGTACTTACAAATCGTACGATTTTTTCTGACATTTGCTAATAGATGGCACTACTGGTGCCGTGTGGTTCCCGGCAGAGTAGAATAGGACCACTCCAAGTCATCCCGTGGATGTCGTAAAAGGCGACTAAGGAAACACAAGCTAAACAAAGCTTATTAACATCAAAGAGACCTCTCCAACCCGTCTGGCCAGCGTGGAGAGTGTAGGTCATCTTGTTCTGGGTCTACCTCTACTAAAATACTACTACTATTCAAAAAATATATATAACTTAAAAGTCGTGCTCCTGCAGTGGAAACTAAAAAAGACTTGAAGATAATGATATTAATCGTTATTTTTTTGTTCGTCAGAATACGTCAGTTACAAAATGTAGACGAGAAACGGCTAGAAGTGCTGAGAAACTACAGCGACCACGCGTACCAGGCCGTCTTGTGGCTGAGGAAGAATAAGAACCTCTTTAGGAGCCCTGTGCACGAGCCCATGATGTTGGAGGTAAGTCAGTAACAACATGTAGATGAGAAATAAATAAATATATACGGACAAATCACACAGATTGAGCTGGCCCCAAATTAAGTTCGAGACTTGTGTTATGGGATACCAACTCAACGATACTATATTTTACTATAGATACATATATAGATAAACATCCAAGGCCCAGGTATATCTGGAAAAGATCATTTTCCATCTTGACCTGACCGGGGATCGAACCCGGGCCCCGTGGAATTAACTGCCGGCGTCTCAATTCACAGAGAAGTACAGTCCCGGGATATTCAAAAGTAGAATAAAAGGGTATCTCTTGGATAGTCATGTAACATCCTTGTCTTCATCGTCACTTACCGTCAGGTGAGATGGGAGACAAATGCCTATGTCAAGTCTCTTAGAATTACTATACAAATGATGAATAAAAAAATAAAGTCAGAAGTAAGCTTGAGCTTTTTAGACGATTTCGAGGGATTTCCCCACAATAATTATTAAACCGCCGAAACAAAGTGAAAAGCACAAAAACAATCATCCTATGCTTCCTTACCGCAAGGGTAGATTCCGAATTTATATGTTACTTCCTTCGGGGTTACCCTTTTCAATATAAAAATAATTATCAAAATCGGACTTCTCTGTAAAAAGTTATGCGTACATATGCCGTGTGGTTCCCGGCAGAGTAGAAAAGGACCACTCCCAAGTCTTCGTGGATGTCGTAGAGGGCGACTTAGGAAACACAAGCTAAATTAAATTTATAAACATCAATGAGACCCCTCCAACCCGTCTGGGCAGCGTGGAGAGTGTAGGCCAAAGCGTTCAGCTCTGGCTAATATATGGCTCTGGTAGTACAGAGAGGGTCGTTCTCCAGCAGTCGAGACAAAAAAAACCTGATGAAGATGATGGTCATACATAAAAAAAATACGCGTCGGTTTGAGATCCTCCTCCGTTTTTTTCGTCGGTTGAAAATGATATGATGACGAGCTCCGTGGCGCAGCAGTCAACACGCCTGCCTGCGACACGGATAGTCCCGGGTTCGATCCCCGATCAGGTCAAGATGGAAAATGATCTTTTTCAGATTTACCTGGGTCTTGGATTTTTATCTATATAAGTATCCATTATAAAATATAGTATCGTTGAGTTAATCCCATAATACAAGTCTCGAACTTACTTAGGGCCTTACTCAATCTGTGTGATTTGCTCGTATATATTTATTTATTATTATTTATGAAAAATTGGTGTTCCCTTTTTGCAGATAAACTTCACAGACGCCAAATTTGCGCGCTACTTAGAATCCACCGTGCCTGCGCGAGACCTCGTGGCTTTTACCTTCGAGTCCAGCGAAGACATGAACAAGTTTCTCAGTATAGTCCGCTCCCAGCAAGGGTGGGATCGGGTGAATGCTATTTGTAGCCAGGGAGGTTCTGTCAACGTCAATAAAGGGGACATTGAACAATTGAGGTAAGCTTTTTACCTTTAATTGTAAAAATAAGACTTATATACTCGTAGGGTCAACGGTATATGCAGTCAAGAACGACCCTTGAATGTGAATAAGGGGAAATATAGAGAAACTTATGTGATTATTGAGAAATTGAGGTCAGTTTTTCAAGTCTTTTTTTATAAGTTTTTCAGTAGAGTTCCCTTGAATATGAATAAGGGGAATATTGAGAAACTCAGGTGAGTTTTTACCCTTAAAGACATGAACAAGTTTTCAGTATAGTTCGCTCCCAGCAAGGGTGGGATAGGGTGAATGCTATTTGTAGCCAGGAAGGATCTGTCAATGACAATAAAGGGGACATTGAGCAACTTAGGTAAGCATATTTATCTTATTTATAAGATTCTCAGTAAAGGCCAAACGTATCAAGGATGGGATAGGGTCAACGGTATGTGCAGTCAAGAGAGACCCTTGAACTTAAATACGGAGAATATTGAGAAACTTACGTGAGTTTTTACCTAATATATCCTTAAAGACATGAACAAGTTTCTCAGTATAGTCCGATCGCAGCAAGGGTGGGATCGAGTGAATGCTATTTGTAGTCAAGCAAGGTCTGTCAATGTCAATAATGAAGACATTTAGCAACTCAGGTAAGCTTTTATCGTTTATAAGTTTTTCAGTACAGTTCCCTTGAATGTGAATTAAGGGAATATTGAGAAACTTAGGTGAGTTTTTACCTTATAAAGAAGTTTCTCAGTAAAGGACGCTCGTATCAAGGAAGGGATAGGGTCAACGGTATATTCAGTCTAGAGAGACCCTTAAAAGTATAAGGTGAGTTTTCACCTTATATAAAGACATGAACATGTGAGGAATGATATGAAGGAACGGGGAGCAAGTGCCGATATGGTTGGTAACAGGAAACTTTGGAGAGAGTTGACATACAGAGCCGACCCCAAATAGGGAAAAAGGCAAGGAAAAAGAAGAAAAAGATAAAGACATGAACTAGTTTCTCAGTATAGTCCGCTCCCAGCAAGGGTGGGCTCGGGTGAATGCGATTTGTAGCCAGGGAGAGTCTGTCAATGTCAATAAAGGGGATAGTGAACAACTTAGGAAAGTATATTTATCTTATTTATAAGTTTCTCAGTAAAGGCCGCTCGTATTATGGATGGGATAGGGACGATAGGGTAAATGGTATATGCAGTCAAGAAAGACCCTTATATATGAAGAAGGGAAATATTGGGAAACTTAAGTGAGGTTTTAACTTATATATCCTTAAAGTTATGAACAAGTTTTTCAGTATAGCTCGCTCACAGCAAGGGTGGGATCGGGTGAATGCGATTTGTAGCCAGGGATGATCTGTCAATGATATTGAGCAACTAAGATAAGTATTTTTACATTTCTAATAACTACAAAAAGAGGGGTGTTATAAATTTGATCGTTTTGTATGGTATGTCAGTGTGTCTTAATTTAATAATATTCTAAAACAGTTTTTGTAGCGATTGTGCATAGACAAGTTTTATCGGTCAATGTATCAAGCAAATATTTACTGTTTTCCATAATATTACAATTTACGGGTCATAAATACAATACAATAATTGTGTTGTCAAAATAGTAGTATACTACTTTCGGTCTCTCAGTTATTTGAGAGCTATACTCTTTTCGTTGTCTAACATAATGGCGTATATTTTATTATTAAATTATTGGTCTAACAAATTCTGGCTCTTCCCCGTATAAAATAATAAAAGCCTATGTATTTTCGTTTCAGCTACCTCGGATTCCACACCTACCTAGTGGACACCATAACATGCCCAAACGCTATCCTACGATACCTATGCAAGCAGTATTCTATACATAAGATACCTATTGGAAACCAACACACCTTTAACAATAGTACTAAAGTACCTGCGAATATTAGCTTCTTCTTTACTGGTGAGTGATATCGAACTTATGACAGTGACATAAGAGCTAGTTTTGCTTAACACAAAAGCAATTCTTAGATATCTGTGTAAGCAGTATTCTATACATAAGATACCTATCGGACACCAACACACATTCAACAATAGGACCAAAGTACCTGCGAATATTAGCTTCTTCTTTACTGGTGAGTAATTTCGACCTTATTGCTATTAAAATAAGAGCTACTTTTGATTAACCCAAAAGCAATCCTTAGATACCTATGCAAGCAGTATTCTATACATAAGATACCTACCTATCGGAAACTAACACACCTTTAATAATAGCACCAAGGTACCTGCGAATATTAGTTTCTTCTTTACTGGTGAGTGGTTTCCACCTTATTAAAATGTCATAAGAGCTAGTTTTGATTACCTCAAACGTAGCTCTCGTATCTCTGTAAGCAGTATTCTATACATATGATACCCATCGAAAACTAACATGCCTTGAATAGTAGCACTGAAGTACATGCGAATATAAGCTAATTTTTAATTTGTGAGTGTTTTCGACCTTATTACGACTATATAAGAGTTAGTTTGCTTTATTCAAACGTAGTTCTCTAGTATTCTTTCTAGCAGTATAGAAATACACAAGATAGCTATCGGAAACCAA
The DNA here is from genome assembly GCA_963082605.1 of Rhodophaea formosa. Taxonomy (NCBI): domain Eukaryota; kingdom Metazoa; phylum Arthropoda; class Insecta; order Lepidoptera; family Pyralidae; genus Rhodophaea; species Rhodophaea formosa. The sequence continues at coordinate 2,744,482 of OY720226.1, forward strand.
CTCACCTTCATAATAAGCTTCTTAGTTATAACGATGATATTAGAACTAGTTTGCTTAATTCAACAAATTTCAAGATGATGAAATTTCATACGATCAAGTTTGAATTTCTATTGGGGGCCACAAATTCAAACTCAATTGACGTGTGTTTTATGCCCTAATGTCCGTAAATGCAGTTTTTCGACAGTGGTGGGAACCATCCACTTTTTCTTCTTTTTCAATTGTTTCTTTTCTTTCTTTCAGAAAACCACCGTTTCTCTGTGCGCGTGTCGGCGTACAGCGGCGCCAAGTCCAGCTCCATCATCGAGATCCGGCCGGCGCGCCTGCTGGCCAACACGTTGGACCAGGACCAGTTCAACACTTACACCCTGCAGTGAGTGCTCTCTACATATATTTATAACACTTTTAGCTGTGGTAGAGCCATGCTACCGGCGAAATTCACTGAGCGGGCTCGTCCGGGAAAGTAGTAAGTTCTACTCTCTCACGGAAAATCGACTTTTTGAGTAGTAGCTTTACCGATTCTATGTTCCGTTGGGTGAATGAGAGAGCTGGAGGCCCTTCCCCGTTTCTCTCTAGGCAGGAAATTCTGGTCGGTGCGACTGCTGGCCAACACGCTGGACCAGGACCAACTCAGCACCTCCACCCTGCAGTGAGTGCTCTTTACATATCACTTTTTTTAAGGGAAACTTCTTTAGCGGCGCTGTGCACTTTTTGTGATGGGGAAAAAATGTTAAACTCGCGACAGAAAAGGTGACCGACATATTGAAATGTCGGTCGCCTCCTCGCATCCCGCACAACACTTCTGCAATTATTTCACTAAACTTGAACCGTATTATAATTATGTTCCTAGGAAGATAGTAACGTATCGCTTTCGTATAACTACGTTACGGCATATAATTATATCTCTAGGGATATAACTATATTACGGCTTTATCTATCTTACTGCGACATACTTACTGTAATATCTTGTTTAACCCTGTTTTTACAAAAATAATAAAGAATTTTATTGATTGATTGAACAATACTCCTTCTCTAAATCTTGAGGATATTTCGTAAATACAATAATAATTAAACTTTCTAGGTTAACCAACTTTGAGCAGTCAGCGCAGTCTCACAGGTCTAAAATGCAGGACTTGGACAACAAATTGTCAACCCTGGAAGGTACCCTCAACGAGTTGAATACTAGGAAGAAGAAAATTACTGATGGCATCGAAAAAGTAAGAATTCGTACATACATACATCTTACTTATCTTCATTGGGGCTGATTGTAAATCGGAAGCACGTCTAATCTTTGAGTTATTTTGTACTTACCCCATGCCTTACTCACCCACACGGTGATTCCTGAAGAAGGACTGCATGAGCTCCAGGATATCACCTGGTGCGTAGTGCCTGTAGTCCTCTAGATCAGGATACGCCGATCCGAGAAGGTCCAAACGCTTACCAGCCAAAGAGTCGCAGTAGCACAAGATGTGGCTCATTGTCTCGTTTGATTCCCTACATAGAGGGCTTTCGACAATTTTCAATTTGAAGAGATGTACATACATACTACTACTATCACGTCTTTTTTCCCTTGCGGGGTAGACAGAGCCCTTCTCTGTAAAACCTTGAGGCCACGTTTAGCATGTTGGTGGGATTGTAGGTGAGAACGGAATCAAAATAGTGATGGGTTGCTAGCCGCATCGCCTAAAGACATGACTCCTGATGCCCATTCCCTCGATCGGCTTTTAAGATCTGCGCGGGAAGAGAAGCAGCTGGTACATTCTACATTTTTTATTTTCTCCCAGACCAGCATGGAACTTTGAATTCGTGTCGTTAATATAAAGGGAGTTAGTATGTACACTCTTATACTTAAAAAAAAAAACATTACGACAAATTGTAAACCTCCTCCTTTTTTGAAGTCGGTTAATTATAAAACCAGCCAATCAAAATGAACAATGGGACCAACCCTGGAAACTCGAGAAAACATCGACATTTTCATACAAAAGTGTCGTTTTCCATTATGACTTGGCCGGGGGATCGAACTTGTGTCGTAGGCTGGCGTGTTAACGACTGCGCCATGGAAGCTGCCTAACTAGAAACTTAAAGCAATAATCCAAGAATTTTAAACATTTACCTTTACTTTCCAGGTGAAAATAATTTCTTCGCAAATCAAACTGCAAACCATGAAGGTTCGAGCCATTGAGAACGAAGCGACATTCGACATACAGGCCGAGCGCAACAAAAGTCGCGTGCAGCAAAAGAACAGTGTGTTAAAGCAGTGTCGCTTACAACGAGAGTTATGCGATACACTGAAAAACTTGCAGAACAAAATTCTGCAAGGGGACATGTGGAAAGTAAGTTTTAAATCTATTAATTTTGTATTATAGCATGTATTTGTACCTGGAGTTAAAGAACAGTGTGTTAAATAAAGCAATGTCGCCTGCAACGAGAGTTATGCGATACACTGAAAAACTTGCAGAACAAAATCCTGCAAGGGGACATGTGGAAAGTAAGTGTTAAATCTATTAATTTTGTATTCTAGCATGTGTTTGTACACAAAATGTCGCGTGGAGTTGAAGAATAGTGTGTTAAAGCAATGTCGCTTAAAGCGGGAGCTGTGCGATACACTGAAAAACCTGCAGAACAAAATCCTGCAAGGGGACATGTGGAAAGTAAGTGTTAAATCTATTAATTTTGTATTATAGCATGTATTTGTACCTGGAGTTAAAGAACAGTGTGTTAAAGCAGTGTCGCTTACAACGAGAGTTATGCGATACACTGAAAAACTTACAGAACAAAATTCTGCAAGGGGACATATGGAAAGTAAGTGTTAAATCTATTAATTTTGTATTATAGCATGTATTTGTACCTGGAGTTAAAGAACAGTGTGTTAAAGCAATGTCGCCTGCAACGAGAGTTATGCGATACACTGAAAAACTTGCAGAACAAAATCCTGCAAGGCGATATGTGGAAAGTAAGTGTTAATCATCATCAGGTTTTTTTTAGTCGCCACCACCACCACCACCACCGCACCACCCTCTCTGTACTACTAGAGCATCCACTCTCCACGCTGTTTCTTTGATGGTTATAAGCTTTGTTTAGCTTGTGTTTCCTAAGTCGTCTTCTACGACATCCACGGGAAGACGTGGAGTGGTCTTATTCTACTCTGCCGGGAACCACACGGCAAATGTGGTATTGTATGTATGTGTATTTGTTTCCAGGTAAAATTGGAGTTCAGTCGCAACGCCATAGTACAACAAGAGTCGGAATTACGCGAGCTCAAAAGTGAACTTCGGAATGTCCAAACCACACTAGACAACATCACGTCGCTACACAGCCGAGCCACTGCCGCGGCCAAAGAGAAACTGCACGAGGCCAAGAGGAGCTGCAATGGTGAGTAATTTGAGCTTCATCGCAAGGTCATAAAGCTCAATTTAAAGTAGCTAGATATACTTCTGAGTAAACTGCGAAATTCGGTATTTGCCTAATGTTAAGATTATATAAAATTTGTATCCAATGATACTAATTTCTATCTAAAAACACTATAAAAAACACTTTTAATTTGATATCGATTCGTTAAGTGTTCTTAAAGCTTCTTTAAAGTTGGGTGAATAGGACCATTTTTTAAAGTATGAAAATCTTAAATTACAATTATACTGTATTTTAGTTCGCTAAATTTATAGCAACTTTTATTATGAAACCATTACCAAAAACGTAATATTTCGTATAGCTACCAAACAAAGTTTTCACGCCGCCCATACAAAATACAAAGTTGTGACGTCACAAATATGTAGGCATTTCAGCAGTGCGTTTTCACGTCTAAAAACTAACGTCTAAAAATATGTGTATTTAAAACTTCTATATCTGAAAAAGTTTTTTGTTTAGAAATGAATTTCTGTCACTATCGTGTTTATTTTTGGCAGGTCTTTACATAGCGATGCGAAATTTTTTTTTAGTCAAGTAGCCAATTGGAACGTTATCGCAAGGACATAAGGCTCAAATTAAAGTATACTTCTAAGTGAACTGCGGAATTTGGACGGTAACACAAGGTCATAAGGCTCGATTTAAAAAAGCCTGTTATACATATAAATAAATAAATATAAACATAAATATATACGGACATATCACACAGATTGAGCTAGCCCCAAAGTAAGTTCTTAATAAAACTTGTGTTATGGGATACTAACTCAACGATACTATATTAGGGTTCCGTACAAAAGTTGAAAAACGGAACCCTTATAGGATCACTCGAGCGTCTGTCTGTCCGTCCGTCCGTCTGTCACAGCCGATTTTCTCCGAATCTACTGAACCAAATTAGATGAAATTTGGTAAGATAGTGTAATCCTATGACCCAAACACGGATGTGCAAAGTAAATAAAGATTTTTTTGAAATAAGGGTCATTTTGCGGGGCCCAATTACAAAATTTAAAAAAAAAGTTTTGCAAATCTTACTGTGTCATATATCAAATGAAAGGGCTTGTTATGAGGATGTCAAACATATTTTTTTTTGTTCGGGTAAAATCAATACTTTTGATTTTATTCACGAAAGAAGGCAAAAATTGACCATTCCCCCCCCCCCCCCCCCCCGATCTCCGAAACTACTGGGCCGAAAATTTTGAAAAAATTACAAAATATAGTTCATTCCTTGAAGATTACAGGAAAAATAATAAGAATTCTATCACTTGAAAATTAAGAGGTAAACTCACAATAATAAGTTCATCTAGGGAAATAGTTCACTAAAACACCACTAGTCAATTGAATAAAACATTTTTTGCTCATTGTGTGTGTGTTCACGAAGCATATTGTACGGAACCCTCATTGCGCGAGTTTGACTCACACTTGGCCGGTTTTTATTTTATAACAAATACATATATACATAAACATCCAAGACCCAGGTCAATCTGAAAAAGATCGTTTTTCATCCTGACCTGACCGGGGATCGAACCCGGGACCATCCGTGCCGCAGGCCGGCGTGTTGACCGCTGCTCCACGGAGCTCGTCACGATACGATACGAGTGAACTTCGGAATATGCAAACTACGCTAGAAAATATCATCTCAATGCATACTCTAGCTTCTGCCGCTTTGAAAGAGAAATTACAGTTAGCTAAGACGAGCTGTAAGGGTTTTTTTTAAATTACTGTCTATTCAAGTATTAGAAAGAAAGAAAGAAAAATAATTTATTTGATACTTCAAACATTACAATCTTTTAAGTACAAAATTAAAACTATATTAAAACTATGTAATCAAAGTATCAAAATGGTGCCACTCAGCAAAGGGTAGTGATAACACCACCGCTGGTCTTCCGTGGAACCAGATATAAAAAGGTTGCGCCACCAGACGTTTAGGGTAAAAAGGATAAGTAAATAAAGATATTACATTAGCAGAATTTAAGATATTTCAAACCCCTCAGTCAGCAAAGTGAAAAAACGTTCCACTCCCCTCCCCCAAGCTTACGTACCATGGTGGTATCATCATTGACATGTCCACGAATTTCCATACAAGCAGGTGTTGTACTCTAATTATACATAGATGGCGCCACGTGCTATAATTATAATTACTTGATATAAATTATTATAAGTAACTAAAAAAAGCATTTTTAATTATTGCATTAAACCAAAATTATATTTTTCTTTCCCAAATAAATATGTTGTATCCTTTTACGCTTAAAAACATTCTAATGGGGGATGACAACTGTCACGTTACAGTTTAGTAGGGTTGTTCTATTGTTGCTGGTCGACCTAGCTCAATCACTGTGTTTTTTTTTTTGGAGTTCGGCGTTTCGGAGTTTTATTATTATTATTTATTATTAAAGTGTCAGACTTTAATAATAAATAATAATAATAAACGTTTATTGCTCACCATAATCAATTACAGTTACGTAAGAATAACATATAGAAAAAAACTTAATTTTAGGGTATGCGTCAAAAAAAAAAAATTCTTTTATAATGCTAATAAAATAATTACCTAAAACTTAAAACTTAATGATTATGATGGATTGATACCTGAACTAGGACAAGTCCTGTATCTCAGGTAATCAACCCTCCACCCCAAATGATGGCCTTGTGCGTATAAGATTAAACAAGTTTACAACTAATAGCAATACATTAGGCCAGAACATTTCACAAAAATATGTTAGTACGAGCGAGTATACTTAACTACTGTTTGACAACAATTATGAGACCGCGAACAATAAATTAAAGTGGGTAGATACACAATAAGCCGTGTCGGCTACGTGCGCAGATCTACACCGAATCACCGAAAAGAGTTCATACATACATATTATCACGCCTCTTTCCCATAGGGGTAGGCAGAAACTATGGATTTCCACTTGCTACGATCCTTACAAACACAAAGAGAAAAGAAACGAAAAGAGTTCACACTTGTAGTTATCGTTCTCCCCTATAATTTTGATTTTCTTTGTACGAGCGCGCGCGCGGAACTTTTTGTTAGGCAGCCATCTTCATTAGGACTGGGGTGGGGTGCGAAAGGGAAGGATAGATTGTGTGTGTGTGAGAGCTAGTGTGTATGGTTTTGGCGGGATTTATATACCATTTATGTAATAATGTTAATTTGGCGTAGACAATAGGTATTTTTTGCCTTCACAATGCTATTTTTATTTAATAAGAGAATACTGTTACTAAATTAAAAAAAAAGATTTGGTTAAAAATTTCACGCGGGCAGGACTTGAACCAGCAGTCCTTGCTCTTTGTACGAAGAGTAAAGACTGCTTGTACAAGTCCTGCCCGCGTGGATTTTTTTAACCATATCTTAGTTCTTATTTTACTAACATCAATCATCATCATCATTTCGAGTAGGTGACACGGTCAGTCGACCATACACACTGGTGTCATAGTTCTTCGGAACCGCCTCTCGGCCTCTGACGTGGTTCCTTTAACGACTTCCAGATGGCAGCCGGGACCACCGGCTTAACGTGCCTTCCGAAGCACGGAATCATCTTTCTTATCAGACAATCAGGTGATTCATGCCTGCAATGTCCTAACCAAACTGGAAACAACTTAACAAAGTATGCTTCCAGTGGGAATCGAACCCACGACCCCTGGGTCAACAACGCAAACGCCTTAACCACTGGACCACGGAGGCAGTTAACATCAATGTGTTGTTGACAGGCAAACTACCCCAAGATAAAGACTTCCCATACAAAGAAGATTTTGAAGTTCTACCGTCGGACCTAACTCGACTACAGGAACATACCTACGAGCTGCAAACCAGGGTCGACTGTATGGACAAGGGAGATGAACAGGTATGCCTTAGGATATTTTTCATTACATTTGAAAATGAAAATGTTTTATTTCTTTAACATTTTGTAATTGACATATTCTTCGTCTTCTTTTCAGTCGTAGATGGCTAGTTTTATATTTGCCTTGACCAATAACTTGCAACTGCGACTGCCCGGTCATTTGCCTCATAAAAGTCTTATTTGAGTGCAGGAAGCTGGACATTCAGGGCACACCAATAGGTGGTCCATTGACTGGGCAGCGCCACAGTTGCAATTGCTATTGCTGGAAAAACCCCACCTGACTCGGTTTTCCTGGCATCTGCCGACACCATCGCGAAGTCTGTTTAAAGATCTCCAAACTGGCCAGGGCTGATTGCCTCCCGGTGGTAGTTTTTCAGCAGGTGGAATCTGGGACGGTAATGGTGGATATTTACTTATCCACTGCTCCATTCCACTGCACTACTTAACATATTAGTTTTTGTAGACATTACTTGTTGCGAGGAACCGTATCTGCTCATGTCCACAAGCGCAGTTACGAACTCTCCTTGGTGGACGCCTATCCTACGTTCTTGCAGCTTAAACACTGGCTGGGCGGACACAGAACAGAGAACAGAACAGAACATTACTTGTTGCGACACGACCAGTTTATGAAAACTATTATAGAAGGCAAAATAGAAGGAAGACGGGGGAGAGGAAAGCCCAGCCCCCGTAGTATGGCTCCCGCGACGCCGTTTATATCGCGAGATAAACTATCTACTTCTCGCTCTTCAGTATTGCGAAAAACAAGACGGCGATAGTCGATAAACGTTGTCGCGCGTGCCATGCTGCAGGGGCAGGCACAGTTACTTCAAAGAAATAAAGGAAAAAGTGGGAAGTGTACCATACCAGGGTCAAAGACAATATAATACTAACGTAATAGACTGCCCACCTCATACAAAAATATTGGACCAAATTAAGGTTGCGAAAAGCAGGCGAATGTATGGCGCAGGAGAGTTGCTTGCTACTCGATACTAGATGGCGGTAATCTGCGTTAGCCTTTAACTTACTAAATATACGGTGTCATTTAAAAATGTTATGCCTAAAATATTGTTTTGATTTTTAATAAGATATATTTTGTGAATCATGTTTTTATATTCTCATAACACGATAGATACAATGTTGTGTAGTTTCGAGTGGCGCCATCTATGCGAGTCTCTGAGAACAAATCGTACGATTAAGGCGTTGAGATCACATGCCAGGATGTTAAGAGATTGGCAGAAGATAGAGACAGATGGAGGGAGCTCCACCGACAAGAGCTTAGCTCTTAAATTTTGATGATGATGATTACTTGGAGCAGTGGAAAAGTCTTTATCCGGAATCATCATCTTCTTTACCGGTAGCCGAGAAACTCCCACCGGGTAGCAATCTTGCCTGGTCAATCTGGAAGACGCTAAACCGACTCCGGGTTGGTGTAGGAAGATGCCAGGAAAACCGGGTTAGGTGGGGTTTCTCCGGCAATAGCACGTGTTTGGGGTGCAGGGTTGCAGTGGAAGGGAAATGCCGAAATGTTAATTAAAATGTTTTTATTTAAAGGTCCACAATAATAAGAAAATAGTAGTTTAAAAGTTCACACAAATGTTCACAAGTTGTTTCCACAATTGTAATAGTTAAGGAGTTAAAAGTAGTTAAGTAGTTAATGTTATATTGTTTGAGAAAGTTAAAATGTTATGTTGATTGTTAGAATGCGCCCGGACTAGCCGACGTTTAGTTGTGCACTGTCTAATAATTACAAAACTCGCGGTTATGCGAAGTAGGTAAAATAACAAAAGTGTTTGGTTGCATTTATTGCACCGAACAGCACGTGTGACCAAAATTATATGGAGATTCTTAATCAAGTGATATAAATAAAGTCTCGCGTTGAAAGGTTAAAATCCCATTTTTCATGAAGAAGTTGAAATCGGATCTGTCCACCTGGTAAGGGTTGTTTGTTTTTCGTGTGTGTAAGTGGTCAACACTGGTGTCAGATTTTTACGGCCTAAAGGCATCTGACGTACCTTACCGACTATCATCAATGATGGCAGCCGGGACCAACGGCTTCACGTGCCTTCCGAAGCACTTTCCTTCCTAACCTAACCCATCCAAGTGGGGACTGCACTCAGGGTTACTTAACATGCGTGAGCGCTAATAATGCTCACAGCCACTGGGCTATCGGGCCCCTCCTAAGGGTTTACACGTGATAATATGTATGCATCGCTATGAATGGGGAACTTGCATGTAGAGTACATTTTGAAAACTATTTCTGATTATATGTATTAGCATCTAGCTGGAAAAATCTGTAAAGGACACTTTCAGTCCGATATCGATACATTAACTTTGGTTAAGATTGGTTAGAAAAGTCCGTTTCAAAAATATGAAAATTTCAAAAATCTTATATTACTATAAAATAGCTCTTTAAATGTATAGCAATTTTTGTTATGAAGCCATTTCCCTAAACGCAATATTTAACATAGCTGACAAACAAAGTCCTCACAACACGCATACAAATTGCTAAAGGAGTGACGTCACTAGTCAGTTGATTTTTCTTAGGGACGTTTAGGCCGAGACGAAAAATTGGAATTTTCAAACCCTTATATCTCAAAGAGTTTTTGGGTTATCAAGATGATTTTTTCACTGTTATGTCTATTTTTGAGAGCTCATTTTATAGGACAGTGAAAAAAATAGAGTGCAAGTTACGCATTACTTTGTTTGAAATTCCGCGCATTATTTGAGAGGAGCACTATACAAGCCTTGGCCGCAATCAGGTATTGATGGACTTATGTATTCTCACGTTCGTCCATCAACGCTTCTATTGCCGGCCGCTGCAGTAATTTACTATTAAAATGTTGTTTCAGGTGATAAAAGAATATGAGGAACGAGAGAAGAATATTGCGAAGTTAAGATCGGAAGTGAACAACTCGAGCGACAGGAGTAAACAACTTGAAGACAAGATGAAAGCGGTCAGGTAAGATAAGACGCCAGCGCCCGTAGTATGGCACATGAAATACGTTCGGCAAAGGCGGAGGTCTTAATAAAACCAAATAATTTTAATTTTTGAAATGTACTTAGTAACAAAAAATATACCTATTATTCCGCTCCGCCATTTTTGCATCTATTTAGTAGTGACGGTGGATCTAAATTCGAATATTAAGATTTTTTTTTTAATTCAACCCTTCAGAAGCAGTAATAGGAGATGAAGTTTAACGCGGATGATTTGATGACGAACGGGAAAATGGCTAGTTTAAAAGATAATCGATCTATTCAAATTGTAGTGACAGATTTCGATAACCTTTGTTCTGATTAATAAACAAAAATCGTATTATTCTGTATTTTATTCTTTCTTTCAATTGTTTTTTAGTAAAAAAAAAGTCTGTTAAATATCTCAAAAATGGTTCACTTTTGAATGCAATATGGGGTTAAATTAGGTCCAAATTGCCTCCACTATCACCCGAAAAGGGTCTGGTCTAATTACCCATAACCCTTGAGGAGCCCGATGGTCCAGTGGGTGTAGGCTCTATGAGCGCTTACGTATGTTAAGCAACCCCTGGTGCAGTCCCTACTTGGATGGGTGACCGCAAGTGGCATAAAAATATTTCGAGCTCCTCCGTGCTTCGGAAGGCACGTTAAGCCGTTGGTCCCGGCTGTCATCGTTGATGCCAGTCGTTAAGCTATGTCAGATGCCTAAAGGCAGCTTGAAAAATCTGACAATAGTGTTGGCCACTTACACATACGAAAAACAAACAACCCATAACCCTGTGTAGGTAAATTAACATTGAAGAAATAATATTGTCGTTATGCCTACTGCGCCACAGAAGCCATCTTGTTCTCGTTGTTTTTGCCCTTAATTGTTTTCATTGATTGACTTACCTGAACCAAAGACAATATAATACTAACGTAATAGACTGCCCACTCCATACAAAAATATTGGACCAAATTACGGTTGCGAAAAGCAGGCGAATTTATGGCGCAGGAGAGTTGCTTGGTAGTCGATACTAGATGGCGGTAATCTGCTTTAACTTACTAAATATACGGTGTCATTTTAAAATATTATGCCTAAAATATTGTTTTGATTTTTAATAAGATATGTTTTGTGAATCATGGTTTTATATTCTCATAATTCGGTAGATACAATGTTGTGTAGTTTCGAGTGGCGCCATCTATGCGAGTCTCTGAGAACAAATCGTACGATTAAGGCGTTGAGACTACATGCCTGAACTATTTTATTTCAGCTCCAAATGGCTGCCTCCACTGCAGAACCTGCTTCGCGAGATCGACAAGACTTTCGGCGAAATGTTCGCGAAGCTCGGTTGTGCGGGGGAGATAAAGCTTGACAAAGAAGGGGGAGATGTAAGTATGCCGAGTGGTTCCCAGCAGAGTAGATTAGGACCACTCTATACATGGCGAAATTTTGATCGTTCCGGACCCTTAAAGCCTGTCAATATAAACAACTTTTCCTATGGGACAAATGCTGTAAACTCGAAAAAAATTTCGACGTTCCTATACAAATTGCCCGGGCGGCTGAACACTTTTGTATGAAAATGTCGAAATAAAATTTGAGTTTCCAGCATTGGTCCCATAGGAAAAATGGTTCATATCGACGGGCTGAATCACCCCTTTAAGGGTCCAGAACGATCAAAATTTCGCCATGTATATGCTATCAATGTAGCTGAATAAGTAGAGCAATCATATTGAACACCTGTACTAATTACCTTATTCATGAGCAAATAAATGCATTCATTCATTCATTCATTCATCCAAGTCTTCCCGTGGATTTCGTAGTGTGACTTAGAAAACATAAGCTAAACAAAGCTTATAAACATCAAAGAAACCTTTCCAACCCGTCTGGCCAGCGTGGAGAGTGTAGGCCAAATCCTTTTGACTGCTCTAGCTAATATATGGCTTTGGTAGTACAGAGAGGGTCGTGCTCCTGCAGTGGAGACTAAAAAAGACATGATGATGATGATAATTATTATAGTCGCAATGCAAATTATGCAAAAGATATATTTCATATAGCCATAACACACGTTATATTCATTCTTCTTCTTTTCAAGTCAAAAGGCTATATCTTTAAATCTCATATTACGACTCGTAATATGAGATTTAACCAGATATAACCAGAATTCTGGTTATATTCATTGAAAAAAGTTTGCGAAGCTCGGTTGCGCGGGCGAGATAAAGCTCGACAAAGGAGGGGAGACGTAAGTATTGTTACGGCAAATTATTGAAGCAATGTCGGCAAAATTATGTAATAGTACATTGGTTAGCCGGGAAAATAGGGATTGCTCGGGACGTGCAGAACTTTTAAGCCCTCGCTGACCCTCGGCGTTGACAATAATTACGAGTGCGGCAATCCCATTCCCGCCGAGATATGTATAGTGCTGTTGTGAAATAATGAAAGACGTAATACGGAAAACAAACTGCAAATGCTTACCGCAAGCAATTTATGTTTACTGCAAGAAGTAGGTATATAATCATATAATCACAAACCCTTCAGGCACGTAGGGACCAAGTCTGGATTGAGTTTCTTTCGGCGTATTCTTCTCACCAGTGGTCATTACGGAACGCTAGTAGTTTTTCGATTTTGCGTATTAAAAATTAAAAATAATAAGGAAGTAAAAAATATTATGACGTTCAAAAAGAGATACAATTATCCAATTTTGAATAAAAATCCTTGACTTTGACGTGGTTTACTGAAAGAAATCCGCGTTTTTAGGGTTCCGTAGTAAACTAGGAACCCTTATAGTTTCGCCATGTCTGTCTGTCTGTCTGTCTGGCAGTCTGTCTGTCTGTCCGTCCGTCCGCGGTTTTACTCAGAGACTATAAGTACTAGAAAGCTGTAATTTGGTATGAGTGTGTAATTGTAATCATGGCAAAAAAGTCGTGGAAAAAAATCTTGAAAAAAAAATTTTTTTTTGGTAGCTCCCATACAAGTAAAGTCTGGGAGTAATTTTTTTTTCTCTATTTACCCATCGTGTGGGGTATCGTTAAAAAGTCTTTAAAAAATATTTTGAGGTTGAAAAACACCATTTTTCGATTTAGGGACCCGTTTCCGAAATATTTGGTTATAAAGTGCAAAATTTTGTTAGAGGTACGTGTCCCCCCCTCTATCTGCTAAACGGTTATATATAAATACGTGAAAAAAATTACAGCAGTAGTATATACACTAAAGTTGAAAGGAAAACTATCAGAGCTGGGTAGTAAGTGCAAACTAAAAAGTTATAGGCAACCAACTTATAAAATGTACTGGAAAATGTAAAATTTCATACAATCGTCATTGTTAGATGTTTTTGGTCGTTAAACTGAGAGGTGCGAGTGTAAACAGTGTGAACTCAAAGTTGTCATTCGCAACTACGGAACCCTACACTGCACGTGGCCCGACACGCACTTGGCCGGTTTTTTCTTTTATTTTCAATTGTCAATTAGTGCAAAGACAACTTAGCCCATATGCCCACATAATTTTATTTTACTTACCGCATCTATATCCGTTGCCTAGTGTTAAAGATCTTTGCATACAGAGGGACAGACAGACAGGGCGACTTTGTTTTATCTACTACTAGCTGTTACCCGCGGCTCCGCCCGCGTGATATATATATATATATATGATATGATAGCTTATGTCCGTCTCAGTACCTTAACCTATGTGTCTGCAAAATGTCACGATTATCGGTTCAGTAAATACGGCGTTACAAACAAACAAACTCACTTTCGCATTTATAATATTAGTTAGGATTAGGATTTAGTGATACTGATTATCAGAATAGCATTGTGAATGCATAAAAACAACTATATAAATACACAAGTGTTTATCAGTTTCGGGCCATGTTTTCGTTGAATCCTCGACTGTGATGTCAAGGACCCCGGGTCCACTTCTTTTGGGGCGGCATGATGGCGAAAATTTGCAAATTTCGATTTTGACATTATATGCCTTAATTCATAAGATTTTATTGAAAGCATTTATTTCAATTGCCTGCCTGAGGCAATTTCCTAAAGCATTCGCAAGTGCTAACGCCAAAGAACGAGGTATACAAGCTGTTTGTACCCAATTCTGAAGCGATCAAAGGGAGCTAATTGACACCGTTGCCGTGTGGTTCCCGGCAGAGAAGAATAGGACCACTCCAAATCTTCCCGTGGATGTCGTAAAAGGCGACTTAGGAAACTCAAGCTAAACAAAGCTTATAAACATCAAAGAGACCTCTCTAACCCGTTTGGCCAGCGTGGAGAGTGTAGGCCAAATCCTCTGACTGCTCTGGCAGTACAGAGAGGGTCGTGCTCCTGCAGTGGAGACTAACAAAGACCTGAAGATGATGATAATGATGACACCGTAGCGCTTAGCTCACACCTACACTCTGTACCGTAAGACGCCGTACACGTCACGTGACACGGTTGCTTTTGAATGTCTGTTTCGTGGAGTAGGGCACGTGTATCTCAGTTTATATAGAAGTGTTTATTTATTAAATAAAGAAAATAAGAAATGGTGACATGGCAACGCATAGATCGTACTGAGATCTAGACGCAGGTTCATGTCCTGCCCGCGTGGAATTTTTTCACCATTTCTTATTTTCTTTATTTAATAAATAAAGTGAAATAGCATTGTGACTGCAAAATAAATCCCATATAAACTGGGTGTTTAGCTTACGTATGTTTAATACTTTGACTTTTACTCTCTACACTCTGTGATGTCGCTATTTCATTGATTAAAAAAACTGGCCTATTTTTTTATGCTTGTGTGCGTGACAGCTTTGCTTTAGCCACAGAACTATAACTTTCTTTAGTTATTAATCCGAGGCTTTAGCACACGCGTGCTGTCAATGAATGTCATCAAAATTCGTCATATTGGTAGTTATGTGTTTGCATAATGTACTATGGGTTGGGCACAATATTTTTCTACGCTTTTAGGCTAATACCGTCTTATTATAAAAAAACCGGCCCGACTAAGTTTAAACCTGTTCTATCTTAGTTCGGACTAGTAATGGATCAAGTCAAGTTTAGAAACTTAAACTTTGCTTCATTATAAAAAGTGAACTACGAGTAAGTCATGCTCCACTTAGATCTGAGATGATCTCCCGAAAACATATTTCATTCGTTCATTCACACAATCATTCCACTACATAGTTCCGATCTTCATGACAATTGTAATTCATTTATTAGCTTCACTTGTATGCAAGAAAATCTTGGAATCTTAATTTGACCGGTCTTCGATTAGGATGAAATTTTGCACACGCTCTCAGTTCTGATGACTATACATGACTAGCGTGCTAAAAGCGTGTTTTTTAGTTTTTTTTTTAACTAATTATAAATTATTAATCTATCTAGGCTTTATATAATGTAAGGTTTATAATATTTTAGGATGACTACGACAAGTACGGCATCGCGATCCTCGTACGGTTTCGAGCCGACGAGCAACTAGCGGCTCTGACGAGACACGCCCAGTCTGGCGGCGAGCGGGCGCTCACCACCGCCATCTACCTCATGGCGCTGCAGCGGCGGGCCAGGGTGCCGTTCCGGTAAGTTCTACATTCAATATGTATATATCACTACCAAGTACTATCAAAAAAAAATGTCTGGCACCGTACATAATGATCCGGCTCGAAGGACCATTATGTATAGTGCCAGACTTGGTGTTAGGCCCAACACCATACATAGGCAGATGATGATGTTGGTGTGGAGATACAAGACCACGACACATAGTTAACTGGTTTATTGCTTCTTAATATGGTACATCTAGATACCTAGTTGGGTGTGACGGGTCCCTTCTCGATGGCTGTCCGATAGTATCTCGAATATGATAAGATTTTAGTGGTAATTATAATATAAAAACCGGCCAAGTGTGTGTCAAACTCGCGGAATGAGGGTTCCGTACAATATGCTTCGTGAACACACACACAATGTGCAAAAATGTTTTATTCAATTGACTAGCGCTATCTAGTGGTGTTTTAGTGAACTATTTCCCTAGGTGAACTTATTATAGTGAGTTTACAACTTTATTTTCAACTGATAGAATTCTTATTATTTTTCCTGTAATCTTCAAACAATAAACTATATATTGTAATTTTTTCGAAATTTTAGGCCCAGATTTTTGAGATCCTCATAACAAGCCTTTTCATTTGATATATAACACGGTAAGGTATGCAAAACTTTTTTTTAACATTTTCTATTTGGACCCCCTAAACTGACCCTTATTTAAAAAAAAAATATATTTACTTTGCACATCCGTGTTTGGGTCATAGGTTTACACCATCTTACCAAATTTCACGTAATTTGGTTTGGTAGATTCGGAGAAAATCGACTGTGACAGACGGACGGACGGACAGACAGACGCTCGAGTGATCCTATAAGGGTTCCGTTTTTCATTTTTTGTACGGAACCCTAAAAACAGCTGACTCGCGATCTTTATGTATGTGGCCTCGTGCCGCTCTAATGTACAAGGTAAGCTCGTACACATTTCCTGTTGTTTCCATTGCGCTAGGATCTAGGAGGTTTGGTTGTCACGGTGAGAAGACCTTCCTGGCAGGTCCTGACCAGATATAGCCCAGTCTGGAGTATACCTCATGGCGCTGCAGCGGCGGTCCAGTGTGCCGCTCCGGTCAGTTCTACATTCAATTCCTATTGTTTTTATTGGGCCAGGACCAAATGACCGAGAACTCGGACAGAAATACAAAACTAGAGAAAGTTAAAAGTAGCTTTTTACCCTAACAACGATGATGACCGTACAGTTATTTTTTTTTTTATATGCAGCATGTAAATTATCGACATTTCCTCACTCAACACATGCCCTGACTCAGACCGTCAATATGACCACTTTTCCTACGGAACCGATGTTGGGAACTCCATGTTTTTAGGGTTCCGTACAAAAGTTGAAAAACGGAACCCTTATAGGATCACTCGAGCGTCTGTCTGTCCGTCCGTCCGTCTGTCACAGCCGATTTTCTCCGAATCTACTGAACCAAATTAGATGAAATTTGGTAAGATAGTGTAATCCTATGACCCAAACACGGATGTGCAAAGTAAATAAAGATTTTTTTGAAATAATGGTCAAAGTTGTGCAAACCTTACTGTGTCATATATCAAATGAAAAGGGCTCATTATGAGGATATCAAAAATATTTCTTTTTGTTCGGCTAAAATCAATACTTTTGATTTTATTCACGAAAGAAGGCAAAAATTGACCATTCACCGAAAATTTTGAAAAAATTACAAAATATAGTTCATTCCCTGAAGATTACAGGAAAAATAATAAGAATTCTATCACTTGAAAGTTAAGTGGTAAACTCACAATAATAAGTTCATCTAGGGAAATAGTTCACTAAAACACCACTAGATGGCGCTAGTCAATTGAATAAAACATTTTTTGCACATTGTGTGTGTGAAGCATATTGTACGGAACCCTTTTTGCGCGAGTTTGACTCACACTTGGCCGGTTTTTTTTTTTTACTTTTACTCCATTTTATTTTTGTAATCGGTTGAAAATCGTATAAAGATCTCGAAAAAAATGTTCTCAGCATTGTTCTAATAGTTAAAGTTGTTCATATAGACGGGGTCAGTCACCCCTTTAAGACAAAAATATAATTATTTGTTGAACAGGTGCGTGGACGAGATCAACCAAGGCATGGACCCGATCAACGAGCGCAAGATGTTCCAGCTTCTCGTCCAAGTCACTACGGAGTGCGACAACGCGCAGTATTTCCTGCTTACGCCTAAGGTAAGATAAGATAAAAATTCTTTATTGCACCAACAATAGTGATATGCATGAAAAAAATATATGTTATCTTACCAGTTTATCCAAAAATATTCAATAGTAAATTACTGAAAGTGAAAACAGAATAAAATTTGGTTGAAAAACGAACGAGAAAAAATGATTTTACGAAAATATGTCTATCTCACTCGCGAAAACACTATTTTATATGGCAAATGTATGCATGACATAGACTATGACGTCACTAGTCCATATCGGACTTCTCTTTCTTATTTAAACTTTAAAGTTTCACATCTTCGTCGTTAATTAAGATATTTTAAAAGTTCTTTCATATTTTTTAAATGTGGTTTATAAGGATTATACTAAGCAAATAAAAAAATTACGTGCATACACCCTATTCAGGACAAAACAAAAAAATAATATGAAAAAAATTTGAGTAGGTACAAAGGGTATCACTAAAGCGATAAAATATCTCGAGCTCCTCCGTGCTTCGGAAGTAACGTAAAGCCGTTGGTCCCGGCTGTCGTCGTTGATGGCTGTCGTTAAGCTATGTCAGATGCCTTAAGGCAGCTTGATGAATCTGACACCAGTGTTGGCCACTTACACATACGAAAAACAAACAACAACTAAAGCGATTTCTTCCAGCCAATAATTAATTTAATAAGCCAGGTAATTTAATTTTAATTAATAAATAATTGATTATTTTAATTATATTAGGCTTTACTGCATGTATATAGGGCTATTTTAAAAATATCAATAACCTCTTAAAATCGGAATGAGAATCCCTAACATAATATAGACCCACAAGAAAAAAAGGTAAAGGTGTAACTCCTAGGGCATCGAGAACCGGTCATTATTTTCAAGAACCGGGTTTTCGGTTCCGAGCACTATCAAGAACCGGTTACCTGGTTCTTTCGGTTCTTTCGATTTTATAATGAAAATGTGTACAAAATAAAGAACGTAGAAAAACTAGTGATTTAATAGTAAAGTTATCATAAAATCAAACATTTCGTGGCAAATAAAACGACGCTACCCGTGAAGAGCAGTGCGAATGTTCCCCTCCCAACTCTGCGCTATATGTGTAATTGCAATTCACGACCGTATCACGGTCTGAAAGCGTTTCATGCTTTCGCTTCCAACCACGTCATTTACCTATTACCACCAGACATATACGGCGAATTTACCTGTAGGGCCTAAAATATAATGCATTATCTTTTTTTACCGCTAGATTTTTAAAAATCTATGAATAAAGGTTAGAACCGAAAGAACCTAAAAAACCGGGTTTAGATATTTTATAACCGGTTCTCTTTGTGACACCAAGAACCGGTTTTTCCCGTTCCCGATGCCCTAGTAACTCCCTTACAAATTCACTGATTAGCTGGTCGAGTTATTCTGTTACAGATTCTGATTCTGAAACTAAGAAGTTATAGGAGTTTTTAAAACACCCTGTATACAAACAAACCTTTTCTTAAAATAAAATGAAATAAAAATAACCAAGTTTGAGTCGAACTCCAGCCGAGGATTCCGTACAAACATTTTTTAGTTCCAATTACTACAATATTTTTATTTTCCTTAATGTTTATACTCTTGCTTGTGTTAGACACCACCCTCAATTGGAACAACATTATTAACAGTTTTGAAGATGATGAATTTTATTTCTTTCTTCTTCTTCTTCTGTTTTATATTATGGCTTTTTCAGTGATTCTGGATGGTCCAGTGGGTGTGAGCTCTATGAGCGCTTACATATGTTAAGCAACCCCTGGTGCAGTCCCTACTTGGATGGGTGACCGCAAGTGGCATAATTATATCTCGAGCTCCTCCGTGCTTCGGAAGGCACGTTAAGCCGTTGGTCCCGGCTATCATCGTTGATGGCAGTCGTTAAGCTATGTCAGATGCCTTAAGGCAGCTTGAAAAATCTGACACCAGTGTTGGCCACTTACACATACGAAAAACAAACAAAACAAAAACATACAGTGATTCTGCCAATGTTCAGTATAATGAGATTGAGATACTAAGTATCGGTGTTGTACAGTAAAGTTTTTCCAAGTAGCATCAAAGATGGCGTATGTTCTTTGATGCCTCGTGGGAGCTTCTGATGGCAAATCTATACGAGTCCATTTATCAGTCCACTTTAACTATTTCACAAGTTGTATATGAGCTCGAGCATTAATAACACCAAACTACACCAATTTCATATTATAAAGTCCACTAAAATCAATTTGCAAAAATGTCTAAGGCAAACTGAACTGTACCCCTTGACTTCCCACCACAACCCCCCATTTTATTTCTTTCTTTCTTTCTTCTTTTTAATTAAGAAGAAGAAGAAAAATAATTTATTCGGAGCCACACAGTAATACATTCAGTTTAGTGTAAAGTCCACTAAAATCAATTTGCAAAAATGTCTAAGGCAAACTCAACTGTACCCCTTGACTCCCACCACAAACCTCCCATTTTATTTCTTTATATTCAGAAATATTTTGACATTGACTTTGGCATAAATCTAGGTGCCTTAATGAATATATCGCCATTTCTTTTTTAATTAAGAAGGTACATTGATTTAATTTTGGCAATATAGCTTTATGAATGTTTACGTTGTGTATCAATTATCTTTTCAGCTGCTGACGAACTTAGAATACAACCCGAAGATAATGGTGCATACGATCATGAATGGCAAGGAGATCATGAACTACCGGAAGTGGAAGTACCACAACTTCTTGGAGAGCGCCCGCGCGTACCGGATGTAGTGTTATTATTCTACAAACTAAAATATAATGATCGCGGGTTTGCTATTTTTTTAGTTGGCATTGCCGACTAGTTTTAGTTGGCATTGACGACTAGTTTAAGTTGGCATGGCCAACTAGTTTTAGTTGGCATTGACGACTAGTTTAAGTTGGCATGGCCAACTACTTTCGGCTTTGTATAGGACTAAGCCGGAACTAATTCGTCTTTGAGCATAGTACTGTTTGATTGCCGACTAGTTTCGGCTTAGTATAGAATTAAGCTGGAACTAATTTGCCTTAAACCTTAGTACTGGTTGGCATTTCCGACTAGTTTAGGAACTAATCCTTCTTTTAGTAATTCGCCTTAGTACTTTATGTTATTCCCGACTGGTTTGGAATTAGTATAGAACTTATCCGAAAGTAGTCGGTAATACCAACTAGTACTAAGATTTAAGGCGAAGTAAGGGCGAAACGCGATGTTCCGTTTCTCGCTGGACTCTTACAAAGTCGAAACTAGTCGACAGCCCAGAATTAAAGTCAGGAATCTGCTGTTTTGCAATCCATTACTATAATGTTGATCTGATGGTAAATACTAAACATCACAATCTTCAATTTTTTTTATAACTAATTTGGAGTCTAAATAAAAATGTAAGTACCTAATTCTTACTCATTGCCCGTGCATACAAAGTAGGTAGGGTAGGAGAGACAGTATTTTTGTACGAACTTAATTTTTGTATCAACGAAAATCTCGTCATTTTTGTTTTAATTCTAATTTATTTTAAATAATAACATAATTGCAGAATTATAAGAACCACAACATTTTGAATAGCGTATCTACGTAAAATCGCAATATTAATTTTAATCATATTATGATGATCTCTGTGGTTCAGTGGTACTGCAAGTGGCTTTGAATTGCAGGTTCCTGTGTTCGATCCCCGGTCAGGTCAAAATGGAAAACGTTATTTTCATATTGGTCTGACTCGTGGATATTTATCTATACAGTGTGTTACTTGACCCTCGACCAGGGGTGATTCATACCGTCAATTTAAACACTTCCTATGGGATCAATATTGAGAACTCGAATATATTTTTGCTATTTTCATACAAAAGTGTTTCTTTAAGGGTATGTTGTTTGACGAGCTCCGTGGCGCAGCGGTCATCACGCCGGCTTGTGACACGGATGGTCCCGGGTTCGATCCCCGGTCAGGTCAAGATGAAAAATGATCTTTTTCAGATTGACTTGGGTCTTGGATGATTATCTATGTATGTATTTGTTATAAAATATAGTATCGTTGAGTTAGTATCCCATAACACAAGTCTTACTTAAGAACTTACTTTGGGGCTAGCTCAATCTGTGTGATTTGTCCGTATATATTTATTTATTTAAGTTACATGCTGTATACGTATAAGTTGTGTTGCTCACCAACCCGGCTGCCAACCGACATGATGGAAACCCTTGGAGAAGGCCTGTGTCCAGCTGTGGCCTTTTTTGCTGCTGAAATGATGATGATGATATATATATATATAAGTATCTATGAAAAAATATAGTATCTTTGAGCTAGTATCCCACGCAAGCTCAATCAGAGTGACTTGTACCTAAATATTTATTTATTTATAATTTAAACCGCCTACAAAGTTCAAAGGTCACTTTCTTGCTCACATCTGGAACGTCCTAAATACGATTTGTCAAATCAACAGAGCAGGACAGAACTATATACAGACAAGAGAAGTTGAAAGGTTTGTTGCTTTTTGTGGTCCCGGGTTCGATCCCCGGCCAGGTCAAGATGGAAAATGACCTTTTTCAGATTGACCTAGATTATTTTCTTTACATGTTATTCTTAAAAACAGTCTCATACTTTGGGGTTAATCTTGATCTGTGTGATTTAGTCCATATGTGTATATATATTTACTAGCAGGGCCCGCGACTTCGTCCGCGTGAAATGTAGCCTATCTCTTTTTTATGTCTAGACTATCCGTGTTCCAACTTTTATTTAAATCTGTTAGTTTTAGTGTGAAAGCGTAATAGAGTTACTTTTTATAAAATTAGTGTGGAAATAGATGCATCCCGCTCTGTTGAATGACAAATTGAACTGTGTTTAATTTTAAGCTTTATTTCGGAGCCCGGGGTCCACTTTACAACATGTTATTAATACTACCCGTGCTGTAAATGATATGGCAAAACTTTTATAGGCGCCCGCCTGCCTTACCTTTCTTGGGTATGATTTTGTTTACAAGATGTTCGTTATTAATATATAAAATAAGGGTCACTCGCGTATGAAGTCAGCTACAGGCCGACATGTTTCAACCTCATCCGGAGGTCTCCCTCGGGGCGAATGTGAACCGAGACGCGCGCACGAAGTCGTCTCACTCCGCACTGATGTTCGTGCTAATCGTTTTGTGACGGCAAACTTTAGGTTTTACAAAATAGGATTACGATTTTGGCTGTTTTACAAGTCTTTTAAATGTTGGTATTTTATCAATATGTGCTCTCTTTGCAATATAATTGTGTTTCGTGTAAGGATTTAAATTTTAGGATTGTATTTTTAGGAGTTAATAACAAATTATGTACCGAAATGATTGTACTCAGAATACAGTAATCTCTAGAAGCCGCACTGGCTAATAAAATTAAGGCAAGGTAAGCTTATTCAGCGTACGTCAAGCCGGCGGAATAGCAATTGGTAGTTGTCAATGGCCGCCGTGCGGTTCCTGGAGCAGAATGAGACCATTCCAAGTCTTCTCGTGGATGTCGTAGACGGCGAATTAGGAAACACAAGCTAAACAAAGCTTGTTAACATCAAAGAGACCTCTCCAACCCATCTGACCAGCGTGGAGAGTGTAGGTCAAATCCTCTGACTGCTCTGGCTAATATATGGCTCTGGTAGTACAGAGAGGGTTGTGCTCCTGCAGTGTAGACTAAAAAGACCTGATGATGAATGGCTGCAGACGTATGTGTTGACTGTCATCAAATTTAATTTCATAATTAAAGTGAAAGTAACATATATGCTCTAGCAATAAAAAGCGGGGGTGAAGCGGGGTAGGCGCGGAGAGTACGTAGCATTTTTGGGCACAGTTACAGGCTTATAGCAATGATTGATGGCGGCCTTCTCTAGATTTCTGTATTCTGAGAATGCATATTATTTTAGTAAATACCTACGAGCAAGTACTGATTACTTATTCGTTAAATAGTTCCCTATAACCGCATTCTTGATGTAAAATTGTCAAAATACTTCATACCGTTTTAGTTATAAATAATATTTTTAATTGATATATTTACTTATGTAGACTATTTTTTTTATTTCTTATGGGCAAACAGGAATAAGCTTGGCCAAAGAAATTAATGACACCTAAATAGTTAACATAAGAAAAAGGCAGGAATTTTTAAGTATTTAATGTTTATAAAAGTAAAATTTACTTTACATAGAAACAATATGAAATCCTGACGTTATGGGTTGAACTACATCTGAAATCTCATATTCCTATGTTTCTATCCGTTTTTTTATCTAAAAATAGTACTTTATGTAACTATTAAGTAAGTAAATAAGGCTCCTCAAATACGAATATGGGTTTATGAATCAAGCCGCAGGCGACTTTCATTAATAAGATCACATGCATATTTTAAGGCCTAATTACGAACAGTTGCATACAATACTTTATCTACACACACTGGAAACCGTCTATAATGTATCAGAAACTGTACTATAAACTTTTTCAAACTTACTTCTCGACTTATCTGGCAACAAATAGTTGATCAATAAAAGTGTAGTGTAAGTTCTAAATCTGATTGACGTAATGATGGTTATAATGACCAGTTTCTGAAATCCTTATAGACACTTTAGGATGTGTGTAGATAAAGTAAATTACGCTGCGTGTAGCCGCGTTCCTTCGCTCTTTCTCGCTCTAATAAATGACATTTCTGTGTGATAGAAACTAGGAAAGTAAAAATGTAGCTAATCCTCATTGTTAATTCACACATTGACATGTCCACAGAAGTAAAGTTTGGTTTCATTTGAAGTAGTATTATGCATAAATAATACTCCGCTTGAATGAAGCGCTTCACATGTGTTCACGCGACGCGTATTTTCTTTCAAACATAATAATAGTGTTCATCGTACAAATTATATTAAGTTATTGGTAGAATTAGTTTTTAAATTGTTATTAATTCGTTTTGAGATTAAAAGATCTTTTGGTAAGATTTTGTTTTTAGAAATTAAGTATTTGTTTGGTAATTCAGAACGTTCGTTATTGTTTTTTTTTTTTAAATTAAGTTCGGTATATTGTGGCCCAATCATCTATAAAGCTTTTGTTGAGTTTTGTAGTTAACGTTAATATGGGCCTGTATTTCCTGTACCACCATTATTACGGAGAGTGAGAAATGAAGCTTACGCTTATTTTTGCTACTCAAAGTAGCTTTATTTAAAGGCTTGTGTGTACTAACGTTACGTACTACTTACTTATTATAAGCCGGATAGAACGACCCTTCGCATTTTTCCTAAAACGCATTTTAACGTATTCAAGGGGCCATTCAATTATTAGGTAAGCAGAAAATTAGCTACTTTAAACCCCCTCCCCCTAAGCTTACGTGAACATATATAAGTGTATTTTGCGAAATGTTGCTTATGTTATCACCACGTCATCAAAAATAAGCCAAGTCTGGACCCCCACCCCCTTCGAGCAACACGGAAGGGAGTAGCCATACGCTGCATTCCCCTCTGTCAAGGTACAAGCCAAAATTAGGCATATGCATGTCTATGTGTTAGTTGTGTGTGACTCATCTGTACACAAATTATTTTTTCTTTTTATGTCAATTTTTGTGGCAATGTCATAATTACTATCAAGTGACAGTTTAAGTTTTGTATGTAGGTGTGCGGAACTAAACTTGTGTGCACATTTCCCCCCGCAAAAAACGCCAGAAAAATTGTCATAGTAAATTGTCGCTTTGCCCACTCCCTCCGTCCGGTACGGAGGCCGTGTTGCTCGAAGCCCACCCCCTTTCACTGCTTACGTAATATTCGAATGACACCCAATACAGTACAACTGTTTTCTCACACATGCTAGTGTTAAGCATGCTTATAAGCATGGTCAAAAATCGATCATATGTCGATGCTTACTTACTTATACTTAGTAGCATGCTTATTTTTATCCATGGCTGTTCACATGTGCTACTAAGTAGTACGTACTCAAAACTAGCACGGAAGTATGCTACTAAGTAGCATGTGTATCCGTACCTTAGTGTTCGGTGGTTTCACTGCCCGTTTTTATTTTTTAAATGTCATTCTAATGCAATAACTAATAAAGCATTGTCATGTTGCCAACAAATAGGCTAGTTTTAAAAAAATTAGTACTCCGTCAGTTAGATCATCAAAAAACATTTGAGACGTATTTTCTCTTTTGTCAATAAAACAAATTATGACAAAGTTATAGCCCATTAAAATTCAGTGTGACGTCACTGTCCGGTGCACTTTTTAGCGGACTGTAATATCACAAGCCGCCTCTCATGAACGTTGACGAGCTTTTTTTTTAAATTATTGGATTAGGCATTTGTCTCATCTTACCTGATGGTAAGAGATACCCATATATTCTACTTTTGAATGTCCCGGATCTATACTTAATCTTAATCATTTACTAGCAGTCCGCCCCGGATTCGCCCGTGGTACATATCTAGCCTTTGGCACTCAAAGATAACGTACCTATCTAACGGTGAAAGAATTTTTGAAATTGATCCAGTAGTCCCTGAGATTAGCACGTTCAACTAAACAAACTCTTAACTTTATAATATTAGTTGTTCAATCAATTAATAAGCTCGACGTCGATTAATTAATTAGTCGTTAAGCTATGTCAGATGCCTTTAGGCAGCTTGAAAAATCTGACACCAGTGTTGGCCACTTGCACACACGAAAAACAAACAAACAATCAATGAATCCAAAAATACGTGGTCATTTTTTTTAATTATCCTACTGACGTACTAATTTTAGTATTATTATTTTGCCTTAGTGTCATGCGGCATGGTACAGTACTACCACTTTTATAAGTTACACCGATGTACCTGCGCAGAAGTCAAATTTTTGCATGGCGCGAAAATACCCGTCCGCTATTGGCTGATGTGTACGCGCAATGCGGCGTCTCGACCACTCTCGATAGTTATACAAGTATTGCGAGCGAGTCCTGTTGTTATTGAATTTCAAATCTTAAGTAGTAGCAATAAGTTCGTTATTTCATTGATGTTTTCATACGGTATGAGTTGGCGGTAGGTTGCGCTATTCTGCGCCATCGAATAATACCGATGCGACTTATTAATGTGGTACTACTGTAGATTATAATCATATTCCAGTGATCAGTATGTGATACAATCATATTATGTTTTGTACGTAGTACATTCATACAATAATTCCTTTTTTAGCCGAATGTAAGTTAGTGTGCTATCCAACGTTTCTGTGGTACCGTTAGTTTCTAGAGTATACAATGATGTTTTCAATGTTCAAAGTTGGTTCTAATAATGATATAAAACAACAAAAATTATTTCGAAATCGGTAAATTTGTATGGACTTTCCAACAAACTTTGTCGTATGTTGTTCATTTGATGAAGAGCCATCTGAATTTGGCAACGATAGGAAACTAAAAGTATGCTGTAATTTACCTCTGGCTTTTAAAGCGCATTTTAATATTATTTCAAATGTGTAATGTGTCATATTCGTTATTTAATTAATATTGATGTCGATTCTTAAATTACGATTGATATTTAATAATGAAAGAAAAGTGTGATTTGAAACATTTAATTTCAATCAATAAATATTTTTATAAAAATCATCTTTTATTATCAATGGTAGCAAAGCAACGCAAGGCGCATATGTACCTAAACTTGTAAGGAAGCGGACACTAATAGAGGGGATAATACCTCCGTCACGCTTACTAGTCCACGCTTTTCGGCGACAGTTTCAACTCTTGCAATATATCACTCGTTTAAGTATTAGGTAATGCACCTTGCGTTTCAAACATAGTTTATTAATACAGCACCATAAATAAATTGTAAAAAATAGTTAAAACTAAATTTTTAGCTTCCGTTAATATTATAATTAGCATTGTACTTGTATTAATTATAAGATAAAAACATAATACTTTTCGAAACATCCATTTTGGAAAATTCGTAACATGTAGATCTATAGTTGTGCGATTTAATAAAGATAAAAAGGTCTGGAATACATTTTATCTGTTAGCTCTAATTCAGTGAATTAATTCATAAACGGTTTTTTAAATATTTATTATACTAATCAATAGTAAAATATAGTCATGCTTAAAAATGCAATGCAAAAACGAAACAAATACAGTAAGTATACAGGGAAAAATTACACAAATTGAGCTAGCCCTACAGTAAGTTGTGAATTTGTGTTGTAGAATACTAACTCACTACTATTCTACACTTACTGTGCGGCTAGCTTGCTTAATTAAGAGTGGATTTGTCCGTATTAAAATACGAAATAACGGGTTACTCACGTAAATAGTGAGCTACAGGCCGACATGTTTCAACCTCATCCGGAGGTCTTCCTCAATGCGAATGTGAATTGAGACGCGCGCACGGTGTCGTACCAATCCGTACTCCGACACCAACACCGTCGATACATTCGCCCTGAGAAAGACTTCCGGATGAGGTTGAAACATGTCGGCCAGTAGCTGACTATTTACGTTGTTACGTATTTTAATAATATCTATTATCTCACGTTAGTTTTAATCTAAAAATGGATTTGTCCCTATATTTTTTTTTTGTGATTTCAGTTCCATTCTTAGTTGAAACGCATTTTACTCATGGAATACGAACAGATATAGAATACAAAATATAGATGAGTATTTGAACATAGAACTAACACATAACACAATCTCCTCACTATTTCTATTAAAAACGCATAGTGCTAATTAATCAGCCTTTATACTATAGTGGCCCCTCTATAACATTTAAAACATCAAGTTTAAAAAGTAGTAATATACACGGTGAAATATTTGTAGTTTTGGATACTTTAACCCTGTCACCGCTAACGTCGGATATATCCGACAAACATTTTCTTCTACAAACATCTTTCGCGGTGAAAGGGTTAAGGGGTGATAAAGCCCGTTAATTTAAACAACCTTTCCTTTGGGACCAATGCTGGGAACTCGTAAACA
Organism: Rhodophaea formosa; assembly: GCA_963082605.1. Classification (NCBI taxonomy): domain Eukaryota; kingdom Metazoa; phylum Arthropoda; class Insecta; order Lepidoptera; family Pyralidae; genus Rhodophaea; species Rhodophaea formosa. The sequence goes on from OY720226.1 coordinate 2,773,274, forward strand.
TTTTTTTTACATTTATCTACAAATCGTCCGGGCGACTGAATATTTTTGTATGGAATGTCTAAAATAAATTTGAGTTCACAGCTGTGGTCCCAAAGGAGAAGTTGTTCAAATCGAAGGGAATCACTCATTAAAGGGTCCTAAACGATCAATATTTCACCGGGTATTAAGGGCGCACACTAGGCACAGTAGCGACGCCAATCATTTTATTCCTAATAGTTTACAAATAGAAAGAAATTCAAGAATGTACATCATATAAGCTTAGTAAATAACCTGAAGTATTTTTTTAATCATCTTTAATATTATCAGAATCAGTGAGAATTATGAGAATCAGATTACTGCGGTAATCACGTTTTCTCTTAATGACTGATTCTCATAATATTAGAACATGATTCCAAAAATACTTCAAGTTATTTACTAGTGCTTATATGATTTACATTCTTGAATTTCTTTCTATTTGTAAAGTATTAGAAATAAAATGATTGGCGTCGCTACTGTGCCTAGTGTGCCCCCATAACCCGAATACGGCGAAGCCAAAAGAATATATTTTAAGCTGTTATGTATGTAAGTATAACCCTATATTACTCATCTAAACTACCCAACACAAAAGATAGGTATCTAGTTATATGTGATGATGACACAACAAATTAAATATGGCGTTCTCTCAAAATCGAGCCGTGTTTTGTAAACCCCTTGGTTGCTTAAGGCGCTCCTATAGTAACATTAGCGCCACCCAGCAATTAATTCTTTTAATCCAAAATTATATCGAATTTACAAATCTAAAAAGTTCATGCATTAAGAGAGGCCTATACCCAGCAGTGGGATGCAGAAGGATTTGTAGTAGAGAAATTATTTGTAGTATTTTTGTATTCATTTTCACTAATATTCGTTTGATAAAATAAGAGAAAAACAGGTTAACGCCAAAAGTGGCCACTTACGGCGTTAACCGATTTTTCTCTTTAAATATGGCACTAGTAAATTACTTGCAATAAACAAAAATACTATTAGTAATTTAGTAGTTTTGTACTTGTTACATTTTTAAAATTCGATGAAATTTATGATTTAAGGAATTTAATTGCTGGGTGGCGCTAGTGTTACTGTAAGAGCGTCTTAAGCACTGATCAGTGCTCTATGGAAATCACGTAATAGCCAGGCGAGCGAATTTTCTAAGTTTTCTTTAAAATATTATGTCATTACGTATAACATTTCGAAATTCGAATTTTCCGCAAGTTCGAAATATTCACTGTTTTTCCGCAAGGCAAGAAAAGTAAATACTTTCGTAAAAGTTCATTATTTACTCGCAAAACAAATAGTAGTAGAGTTTTAGTTGTTGAACTTTATATTTAAATCCTTAAATATGGGAATGTTTTGAGATAAATTTATGAATATTATTGACAAAGTATTATGGATCATACACAGAAGCAGAGGGTGGAGAAATTTTCCGCATATTCCATAGTGAAGAACTACAAAGCTCTTAAATATTTAATAATTGTGTGTGATAAAATCTATTTCTGTATATTTATAATTTACACTTTTCTTCGATGTAATAATTATACGAGTACATTATTTTAATTGAAGCGCGGTTTTTATGTCGAAGTAAAATACTTTAGTTAATGTAAAATAGTTAACCCAGTTGCAAATGGAAATATTTTTTTTCGATATGATTTACATTTAATGGAGGGATTTATTTGCAATGATTTGAAAATTGTCCTTACGGAGTCCAATCCTCATCTTACTTACTTTTTTGTGAATGATGCAGTACATGCTTCTATCATTGACATCACACTGCGTAACATAATCAACTGCAGATTTTTAAGGGCAGTCACAAAAATCTGACTTCTCATTGAGTTTGCCACGAAAAGGAAAATATTGTTTATTACTCTGGTTTAGTTCTGAATCTCCAACTATACCACTTCACTTTTTACATAGTACTTCAATTCCCTACCGAAATTTGAGAATGAGAATTAAACTCTTTTCTTTTTTGTGGATATCTCATGTTATATTTAAAAACGACGTGGGGCTTACTTAGCCCCCCGTGGATATCAATGCCCATATTAACAGTGTGTTTACGTGACTATAAAAAACAAATGGTAAACCACGGTAACTTAAGTCTTTTTTTTTGTTGCGAGTTATATAGGCTTGAGCCTTAGACAAGTCCCTATTAAACCACTTAAGAAACATAAACTTGTATGAATAGTGGGAATTTTCTAGTCTTTTAATGTACCTATTGTTATGTTAGCATTGACATTGATGGGGCTAAGCGCCGCGCCGTTAAAACCAACACTATAGTATCGACCCCCTGGAGAAGAAAGTGAAAGTGGTAATTTAGTGCTCTATCTCGGCCCTTGTACCACGCCACTGCTCACCTCATTTCGCATTCCAGATCCCTTAAGGCAGATTTGATGTCGAAGCCGAATTGCTTCTCGAACTTGAATACTATACTAATACTAATATATAAACTCTTTTCTTGTTTAAGTTGATTCAAACGATGGGGGACTTAGCCCCCCTCTATATGCTCGGAACGAAGTAGCAAGAGAGAAGAACTATAATATTGTCCTTTCTTGATTTTGCTGGTTTTAACGGTGGGGGCTTAGCCTCCCGTTAATGTCAATGCTCAAATTATTGTGATTATAGAGGGTTATTTAGTGCTCTATCTCCGCCCCTGTACCACGCCACTGTTCGTCCAACTTCACGTCGCACTCCAGATCCCTCAAGCCAGATTTGATGTCGAACCCAAACTGCTTCTCGAACTTGCCGTACGCCTGGTTGAGTTCATGGAAACTATAAACTATTTTTTGATTTAGTTGGTTTTAACGGCGGGGGTCTTAGCCCCCGTTAATGTCAATGCTCACATTAACAGTACTATTAAAAGACTACTCAATACTTCGCAACGTAACTAATTTTTTATGGAGAGTCGGGATTCTCCAGTCTTGTTATGTACCTACTGTTAATGTGAGCATTGACATTGACGGGGGGCTTAGCCCCCCGCCGTTATATAACAACACTAAATACCCTATAAATAAGAGTATTATAAGAATTATTTAGTGGTCTATTTCCGCCCCTGTACCACGCCACTGCTCATCGAGTTTCACGTCGCACTCCAGGTCCCTTAATGCAGATTTGATATCAAACCCGAACTGCTTGTCAAACTTGTCATACGCCTGGTTGAGCAGAGCCTCGGCGCCGAGCTCGATGAAGCGCGTGTTCTGTTCGCGGTAGCGGGCCACCATGTTGCGGACGGCCCAGCATGCGTTTTTCTGTCAAAGATATATTATATATAGTACATCATCATCAGCCCATACTCGTCCACGGGTGGACATAGTACATCAAGTATACATCAAGAAGATTTCGTCAATGTTCGAAATTAAAACACGTCTCCGGTGCAAAGGTGCCTATGACGCTAGCTGCATTGCCTCGTTGTATTGAAATGGCCAACCTTTACACCAGAAACGAGTCCGATCAGGTATCGCCATTTCTTCCTGCTATCATCATCATCAGGTCTTTTTTAGTCTCCACTGCAGTAGCACGATCCTCTCTGTACTACCAGAGCCATATACAAGAGAGTCGGTCAGAGGATTTGGTCTACATTTTCCACGCTCACTAGACGAGTTGCAGAGACCTCTTTGACGTTAATAAACTTTGTTTAAAAAAGAATAGAATAGAAAAATCTTTATTCAGTGATTTACTAATGTGTTTCCTAAGTTGCCTTCGACGACATGCACGGGAAGACTTGGAGTGGTCCCATTCTACTCTGCCGGGAACCACACGGCAAACGTAGGTATTTATTTTATGGCTACGCTACCAGCTAACAGGTAAGAGCTCTGTTAATAAATACCTGTACGCTTTCGTCATCTGGATGTTGTTTCATGCAGTCTATGATGAGTTCTGGTGCGCCGCTGTCAAAGAACATAGTGCTGTGGCCAGGCTCGCGGAGAGTCAGCGCGGCTATGCTCTTGAGGGCTATCGCTGCTGCTGATGCGTTCCTCTGTGAATACAATATCTTATTATAAAACCGACTTTAGTACTCGGTTTAAACCAATATACACCCAAAATGAAATGAAAATTATAGTTGTGGATACGTCAAAATGATAGGTGTTGACTTATTTTGGTCGGATAATGGTTTAAACCAGGTACTAGAGTTAGCTCTTGAGGGCTATCGCTGCTGCTGATGCGTTCCTCTATAAATTGAATGCGTCTTATTATAAAACAGGGAAGTTTAGTACTTGGTTTAACCCTTGGTTGCTTAAGCACTGATTAGTGCTCTGTGAAATAGCCTAATTGCCAGGCGGGCGAATTTCAAAAGTTTACCTTACAAATTTTATGAAATAAGGTATAAAATTGCAAATAGCGAATTTCGAATTTTCTGGAAATTTGCAAATTCCGCAAGCCAAAATTTATACCAATATCCACACAAAACGGATTGACAATGAAAGTTGTGGAAACGTCAAAGTGATAGGTGTTGACTTATTTTGGTCGGATAATGGTTTAAACCAGGTACTAGAGTTAGTCCTCGTTTTATAATAAGACGGAATAAGTTTGGGTAAAAATTTCTTTCCAAAAGCCCCAAAAATGTAAATCTTGGCTTTGGTTTGGATTTGGTTTCCCATCTGACTCAGAGCAAGCTGAATATGAAATTTCGTTATAACAAACTTCTAAGCCCATTTATAACATACTAGCTTTCTCCCAACTTCATGCACGTCACACGTTGGTTCTATCATACAGTCTTTCCCAGTTTTTGTGAAAAAATGTGGTCTTTAGTAAAGCTTTCCATTGTATAAAAAAAATTTAGTGCCGTAATGGAATCATCATCAGGACTTTCTAGTCTCCACTGCAGGAGCACGACCCTCTCTGTACTACCAGAGCCATATATTAGCTTGAGTAGTCAGATGATTTGGCCTACACTCTCCACGCTGGCCAGACGGGTTGAAGAGGTCTCTTTGATGTTTATAAGCTTTGTTTTTCCTTAGTCGCTTTTAACGACATCCACGGGAAGACTTGGAGTGGTACTATTCTACTCTGCCGGGAACCACACGGCGGGTAGTGGAACAAGCAGTAATGGAATTTAATAAAATAAATAAATAATAGGGGAAAATAATTGCGGGGAATCCGCCTCTAGGTACAGTAGTTGCTGTAAAACTCGGATTCGCTGAAAGAAGTTAACATTGAGAATTAATTATCTTACGGTATGCCTCGTCATGACTGTGACAATCATGGGAGCGATGCCGCATTCCATCAGCTGCCTCTTGACGTTGTCATTGCCCGCCAGAGCCGTCACCCTGAAAAAATAAATATAACTAAATATATACGGACAAATCACACAGATTGAGATTGCCCCAAAGTAAGTTCTGAAGTAAGACTTGTGTAATGGGATACTAACTCAACGATACTATATTTTATAACAAATACATATATAGATAAACATCCAAGACCCAGGTCAATCTGAAAAGATCATTTTTCATCTTGACCTGACCGGGAATCGAACCCGGGTTGTATTGACCGCTGCGCAACGGAGCTCGTCAAAAGAAAGAAACGGTTGACGTTTCAACAAATAACTAAACCAAGTTTCGATGTAACTTTAGTTAAAGTTTTCTTGGAATTATTTCTAACCTGAAGAAAACTCAAGGTCGCTCAAGGAGCTATAGAGAGGGATATCCGACGTTAATAGCATATATGAATTTAAATTGAATATGAACCTGCGTCCCCAACCATATTGCAATGGTCGGAGACGCAGGCTTATGTTAGCATCTCGTCGTCCAATATGATCTGTAAAATGGCCTCGCTCTTGACGAATGAACGCGATCGGAATATCGAACAAAATGTAACATATTTCGTAGCAAATATAAAAAGAACCAGCGAAAAACAGGCTGCAAATACTTGATAATGAACCTTATTACAACACAATAAAGGTCAAACATACCCTTAAAAAGATTCCCTCAATTTACATACAGGTTGCAATAGGTAGTATTGATTAAACTTGCTTGCTTTCGGGTCTATCAATCAATACCATGGTAACCATAACATATTTGATCAATATATCCCTTTAGATCTACAATATAATCTACTTACGCCATCACTGCCTACACCGATTGAAACTACGGGACCAATTTAAGCAAGTTTACCAATTTTTCAAGTTTTATTAAGGCTCCGTCTGTGTTACTCCTTCGGGAATTCGAAAAGAATCGTGTGAGTCAAGTTCTTGGGACCAAAATACATTCAAATCCGTTCAGCAATTTTAACGTGATAAAATAATAAGTATACAAGTATCTTACAAACTTGCTAATTCAGATATTAGTTCAGTAGTTTTTACGTACACAGTCACAATCATCAACATCAAAAAATTCACATTTTAAATATTAGCTTTTACTATCCACAACTACAACTATGACGACAGCAGAGAAAGGAGACTATCTATCATTCAGCAACCGAAACCACGGCCTTTCAACTGTCCAGAAATGGCACGAGCACAACCAACGAGTTTTGAAAGGTGACATCATTGGCGTCACCGATGACAACACTTCTATCACCAAAAACTGTATCGTCAAAGTTAACCAGACGTCTTGCGAAGACTTTAGTGATAGCACAGACCAACTGAGACATAGAGCAAGACATATAAATTATTGGAAAGCTGAACTTGAAAGGGCTATAAGAGATATCGATGCTGAAATCAACGTTTTGGAAGCTCAAAGACAACAAGTAAAAAATGCTATGGACACTTTGAGAATACCTGAGTATATTTCTGAAGAATGTTTAGATATGAGACGAAATAGAATGCAGTCTGATCTAATATACGACGAACCACAAGAAGAGCTGTTCACTGAATCAGCTTTAATAGAAAATGTCAAAAGATTACACAGAGAAATGTTAAGAGATATTGAGAATCAGATGAAGATGAACGTTGCAGCTAAAAACGCTCTAGAAGCTGATTGGAGCAATAAGTATTTGGCTTTTAAGTATGAAAGTGCTAATGCTGATTTGCAGACCAAATCTGAGAATGTTAAGGATTCCGCTGGTGCTACAAGGCTGTCTAAAGGTAAGTCAATGAACAATAATTTTGTACTTGTAAAAAAACTGAATCTTTTCACCCTAAAGTGAAGATAGAGTATATGCAATAAGAAAATAAAACTAAAAGATCACGTTTAGGTGAAATGAATATTGACATTAGTGAACATTGTCGTTGTAAAAACCAATGTGCCTTTTACGATTGTGCGACAGAAGATTCATTTTTGTCCGTTTTTTTTTTCTCCCTCAGTATATAATATAACTTAAGGGAATATGCTTAGTATCCATTATGACGAATAATGCGAATAAGTGCTTTTTAATTGGTAACTTAAGTGTTAACTAATTTTATTTCTCTTTTTAAGGTCAATCGGACGTACCTTTATGGGAACAATACACCGTCAACGCACTACAACAATTCAAATCCGCCATAGACAAATCAAAAGAACTCAGAAGTAAAGTTGAAGCTGTTCTCATAAACAGCGCCAGAGACTTAAGATCCCAAGACATCAAACTCAACGAAGCATTAAGTGCAAGAATTGCAAGAACTGAGCAGGTGAAAACAGAATTGGAAAACCAACTGAGATTAACGCTAGTAAAAATAGTTGAAACAGAAAACATACTGGAGACTTTACACGACGAAATGATGAAGGTATCGCAGCGGTTGCAAGTTGCTCAGACGAGGTTGAATACTAAAAACTGTCGGCCTAACGTTGAGAATTGCAGAGAAGGGTCTTTAGTAGGTCTTATTGATGAAGTGAGGGATTTGAACGACAGCATGAGTTTGCTGCAGAAGAGGTCTTTGGAGACGGAGAAGCTAAGAGCGGAGTTGATACACGAGAGATCGCAGCTGGAGAACGAAATCATGGTAAAGAAGAAGACGATATATCTCGATAATGAAAGGTGTCTCTTTGTGAGGTCACACTTCCAGTCTGCTGAGAAGCTGTGTGGGTTTTAAGACAAGATTTTCAATTTTGCAGGTTTAAAACAGCTAGTTTTAAGTTATTATTTATTATTGACGAGCTCCGTGGCGCAGCGGTCAACACGCCTGCCTGCGACGCGGATGGTCCCGGGTTCGATTCCCGGTCAGGTCAAGATGGAAAATGACCTTTTTCAGATTGACCTGGGTCTTGGATGTTTATTGGAATGGAATTGTAAGTATCTATTATAAAATATAGTATCGTTGAGTTAGTATCTCATAACACAAGTCTCGAACTTACTTTGGGGCTAGCTCAATCTGTGTGATTTGTCCGTATATATTTATATTTCATTAAGTTTTAAAGTTCATTCAGTTCTTAGGGTCATTATCATTGATATGTTGTAATTTTATCATAAGCGTTTAATTTCTGGTAATTTCTTATAATTATTATTATTTTAAATAAGTGTTGAATCACTTCTATTCATCTTTGAGATTTTCATGATCCTTTTTAGCAACCACTTTTCAATGATAAAATTATTTGTTATAAATAAATACACTATAAAGTAGATGATACACTGACTGTTGTATGAATTATATCTAGATTTACACATGTGTAGGATGAATATTTGAGGAATATATGTATACGTATTGTTGAGTGAACCTTTAAGTGAACTCTAACCGTAAAAGCAATTTTTTTTAATTATTATCATCACAAAGTTGTCACTTTTTTGTAATCAGCCAGGAGTAATTGTAAAATAAAAATTAGTAGTTATGTTTGCCTTTGCGTATTCTATCTTCCATATCTTTCTAGCTTAAGAGAGAAAGAGGGAGAGTCAGAGAAAGAGAGAGAGAAAGTGATGGAGATAGAGTTAAAAGTAAATAAAATTAATACTTACAGTTTCAGCGCTTGTTGCACCAAAATGACGCTTTAATGATATCTCGCGATGTCATCAAAGAGTTGGTCACAAATGCCGTTCTTTGCAACCAATAAACTATTTTCCTTTCAACCAGTGCGCATAGATATTGACGGACCAGCAGTGGCGATATTGTTTGTAGTATTACTATTTGTTATATCACTTTCTAGTTTTGTTATTAGAGAGAGAGGTAACACAAAATAACATTAATACTTACAGTTTCAACGCTTGTTGCACCAAAATGACGCTTTCATGATATCTGGCGAAGGCATCAAAGAGTTGGTCACAAATGCCATTCTTTGCAACCGTTAAACATTTTTCCTTTCAATCAGTGAGCATAGATATTGACGGACCAGCAGTGGCGATATTGTTTGTAGTATTACTATATATTTTCACTCTTTCTAGTTTTGATATTAGAGAGAGGGAGAGGTATAACTGAATAAAATGACTTACAGTTTAAGTGCTTGTTGCACCAAAATGACGCTTTCATGATATCTCGCGAAGGCATCAAACAGTCCATCGCAAATGCCTTTCTCTGCGACCAGCGCGCATAGTTCGTGACGAACTAACAGTGGCGATATTGTTTGTAGTATGTCTAGGGTGACATTCAGGTCTTTGTTGTCCGCTGAAAATAAAGATACAATGGTAACCACTTTCCATCAGGTGGGCCGTATGCCTGTTTGCCAAATTAGTTGTGTACAAAAAAAGGTGTAATGGCTGGGGAGGGAAAAATAAAAGGCCGGCAACGCTCTTGTCGCACCCCTGTGTTGCAGTTGTGCATGGGTAGCGGTGATCACTTACCATCAGGTGACCCGCTAGCTCGTTTGCTATACAATGATATTTAAAAAAATTCCTGAATGGAATTATAGCCGTGTCATCATTCGTGTGTGCCGTGTCGTTCCCGGCAGAGTAGAATAGGATCACTCCAAGTCTCGCCGTGGATGTCGTAAAAGGCGACTTAGGAAACACAAGCTAAAAATAACTTATAAACATCAAAGAGACCTCTTCAACCGAGGGGTTGAAGAGGTCTCGTGCGTGTAGACCAAATCCTTTGCCTGCTTTGGTAGTACAGAGTGGGTCGTACTCCTGCAGTGGAGACACAAGCGGTTTTTTTTTCTGGATCCTCTACTAGTATTAAAGATAGAGCGAAGAGGTACAGTTAGTAATAAAATACAAGGATAATCTCTTATTAAAACCGAGCATTGTAATGCTATTTAAAAACCATTTAAGTGAGTAAGAGCTTTCTTCAATTTAATCAACTTTCCATTCATCTGATATGAATGAAGTAGGATACCACACTACTAAAATAGTGGGTAGTATTGAAGAAATACGCATGCTTTGAATGCGTTATACCCTACGGGGTAATATGTGATGAGAGAATTCGACGCGGTGATTCGAAGTCACGGTGGTGTAGTTGGTAACACACTTAGGGCGCAGACCTAAGACTCGTGGGTTCGAATCCTACCTGTGGCGAATTCTTTTTCATCACATATTTCCAATTTTAAGAAATTAGATGTGGGAAAAAGTACACGCGGGCAGGATTTGAATAATATCATCTTCTTCTTCTTCTGTTTTATATTATGGCTTCCACCGAAATTTCAGTGATTCTGCCAATGTCCAGTATAATGAGATACTAAGTATCGATGTTGTACGGTAAAGTTTTTCCAAGTAGCATCAAAGATGGCGTATGTTCTTTGACGCCTCGTGGCAGCTTGGGGCGGCAAATCTATACGAGTCCATTTATCAGTCCACTTTAACTATTTCACAAATTGTTCATGAGCACGAGCATTTATAACACCAAACTACACCAATTTCATATTATAAAGTCCACTAAAATCAATTTGCAAAATTGTCTAAGGCAAACTTCAACTGTACCCCTTGACTTCCCACCACAAACCCCTAATATCATCTAAAAATGCTTACCATTCAACATCTCTGTAAGGGGTGACAGTAACTTGACAGCAAGCTCTTTGGCGTGATCGTGCGCTTTGCCGAATTCCACCCTGATGTCGTCATCCAGGGTGAGTCTACGCACCACCTGCAAACTCGCCGCTGTTAACTGAAACAAACAACAATACGTTACAGTCTGAACAAAACTTTATGACAGCTCGGATATTAGCTGCGAGCTGCGCTGTACGTGCCCCGCCTCCCCGCGCGCCCCGCTGTACCTAATGTTGTGTTGTGCGCATCGCCTCGCGCTATGTTCCGAGCCGCCATAAAATTTGATTCAGACTGTACCTTTTTTATTTTAGGACACAGCGGCAAACGAGCACGCGGGTTGCCTGATGGTAAGTGATTATCGCTGCCCATGGACAACTGCAACACCAGGCATGTTACTTGTTTTTTTTTGGAATGACTATGTAGCTAGCTCCAGATGAGCTTTCGCTACTTCACCGGACTTTTGAGGTGAGAGCAGAGTGCCTTCAACTTATAAGGCGAACATCACCAAAAGGCCCGCAGGAGGGACGGACCTCGGCTTTGGACGTTGTCTGGGTGCGCAAGGCTTGGAGAGACAGCAAACTTTCATATGCCTGATGGGTCGCGATTTGCATGCATGGCCAGATGGGCCGAACTGAGAAACGAGTCATTTCTTACTGATTACATCGACCGAGGGATGCCCTAAATGATGAGTAAAAATCTTCATAGCGAGTTCTAACTTTGGACAGCGCCCAATAGTATTCAAAATGTTGAAATTTAATAGATTTATAAACATTTTTTAACCGACTTTAAAAAAAATGGAGGAGGTTCTCAATTCGTCTGTATGTTTTTTTTTGTATGTACGTTACGCGATTACTCAGTCAGTTATGTATCGATTTTAGTGATTCTTTTTTTTGTTCGATAAGTAATACTCTAAAGGTGATCCCATAAAATTTTTGTTGCAATGTATCAAGCACTTTTTGAAAAATAAACAAAAACCCAAAAAAAATGTAAGAGTATGCCGTTCGTTTAAACTTATTTGTATTTTATTCTTATATGAATCAAGACGATGATGATAAGAAAGAACGTTACTCCTCTGTTTTGACTGAACTTCAAAGGTGGTCCTATAATTTTTTTATCAAAATGTATCCAGTGCTTTTAGAAAAAGCAAAAACGATGTACAAGTATGCCGTTTGGTTTAATTTTATTTCTGTTTAATTCTTTCGCGAATCAAGACAAGTCGATGACGACGTTGTTCCTCTATTTTGATTGAACTACCGCACCCACTAAAACCTAATTTTAAGTTCCAGTTTGTCCATTTACGTATAGGGTTGAAGTCGGTTTTACTTTTTGTTAAAAATAATTAATACATAATTAAGAAAATTAGTTTTATTGAAAAGCAACCCTTACAACTATACTATACAGCTATATATACTATCATCATCATACTAGCTGTAAGAAGTCCACAGCTGGACATAGGTCTCCCACAAGGATTTTTATCATTGCGTTTTGCCATATACATAAATAACTACATACATAATCCTGTTTCTGGATGAGTCAGTCGGATAGAAATGACCGCTATCAGATTGGGTCATTTACATAATAAGTGGTACAAAGACAATATCGCAACATCCAATCAAAATCGATTAATAAATAATCCCGAGGTAAGAAAGCTTACCTTTTACGGGGAAACAAAAATATCTAACCTTGTGGATAAGGTCGTAGAAGGCGACTAAATTTTGAAATGTCCCGAAACGACCGTATGTTTTCGTTGCGACAAACGATAGCGCGTTTTAACTTCGTTCAGCGCCATCTAGCGGTAATTAAAGAAAACTCGTTGACACATTTTTTATAGATAAATGCGCTTCAAATAAGTGAAACCTGGACATATTTCGTCGAAATTGTCTTTTTTATGATATAAAGTACTAACTTCCGCCCGCGCCTCCACTTGCTTTAGTGTCGATCCTTCAGGAACAAATTTTTTTACGTACTTATTACTTATGTCAAATTTCATGTGAATGATGCAATGGTATGGAGAAAATATCACAACATCGAATTTAAAATAATACAAAGGTTTCGTCATTAATTAACAATCCCGAGGTAAGGAAACTTACCTTTCACGGGAAACAAAAATATCTAACCTTGTGGATAAGGTCGTAGAAGGCGACTAAATTTTACAAAGTCTCCAAACGACCGTATATTTTCGTTGCGACAAACGATAGCGCGTTTTAACTTCGTTCAGCGCCACCTAGCGGTAAATAGAGAAAACTCGCTGACCCTTATTTTCTTTTCTTTTTAGGCGCATCAAATTACTTTCGCCCGCGGCCTCGGTTGCGTCAGTGTCCTATCCCTCAGGAACATTACATTTCTCCGGAATGAAAGGTGGCCTATATCTTTTTCCGTACTCCAGACAACGTGTATGCAAAATTTTATGATGATGATGAAGTGGTATAGATAAAATATTACAACAACAAATTAAGGGCTCATACTAGGCACACTAGCGACGCCAATAGTTTTATTCCTAATACTATACAAATAGAATGATATTCAAGAATGTAAATCATGTTTTTGGCATCAGTAGTTCTCTTAGTGACTGATTCTAATAATATTAAAACATGATTCTAAAAATACTTCCGGTTATTTAGTATACTTGACTTATATTCTATTTGTAAAGTATAATATAAAGAATAAAATTATTGAAGTCGCTAGTGTGGGCCCTTAAGGATGCGCTAGTCCGGAACACGAACTCGTCGGCGCACGTGGCTAATTTGCGTAATATTTCGCTGAAAAAGGGATAGACTCGGTTATGAACAGTGCGGAACTAATTTACACCGATTTATAAGCACATCGGAACTACAGTGTAGTGTGTGCAAACACAAATATTTGAAAATCTAAATCTTCGTCGTCTAAAAATTCGCGAGTATGCGTTTGGGAGAAGTGTTTTTGTGATAAAACAGGCTGAATGTTCTAATTAAATGAAAAGTTATTTAAATTTTTAATAACCAAACTATGCTTGTATGAATTTTGTTTTTGAGTTTTTATACTCCTTCTGGTATTTAATTGTGCCCAAAGTTGCGTTAAAATTACGTGTTGAAACGGATTGTTTTGAGACTCATAACTTTTAAAGTACTTATAATTATACAATTATGATTCCATACAAGCATAGATAACGATAAGACAAATCGATAGAATTAAAAACTTTAAACAGACGATACCGAACAACGGAGTCATCACCCTACAGAATTTGTATGGCGAAACACCTGACTAGCGTACCCTTGAGTGCCCTTAACAGAAGTAGATTGTTAAAATAATCCCGTTAAAAGGCTAACTTACCTTTCACGGGAAACAAAAATATCTAACCTTGTGGATAAGGTCGTAGAAGGCGACTAAATTCTAAAAAGTCTCCAAACCACCGTATATTTTCGTTGCGACAAACGATAGCGCGTTCTAACTTCGTTCAGCGCCATCTAGCGGTAAATAGAGAAAACTCGCTGACACTTATTTTCTTTTCTTTTTAGGCGCATCAAATTAGCTAAACGACATAATTCGATAACTTTCTGTAGTTTTCTTTTTCTGTGATATCAGGTATTGTAAGTTATAATAAAAATAAAATACATATTAAGGCGCTGTATATAGCAACATTATAGATTTTTTAAATTCGATATGATTTAAGATTAATTGCTGTGTTGCGTACAGCAATTAATTTAAAAAATCTATCATGTGCATATCCAACTGGTAAATTACTTGTGGTATATTCGTTTAACAAATTAAGTGAAATACCTAGTATTTTTTCTTTAATTAATGCACTAGCACTAGTAATACCACAATACTACAAGTATTATGTTATGTACATGTATTTTATTAATTTAAATTTACTACATACGGTCATCCGTCACAAGCTTCGTCAAAAACCAACAAGGAATCATTAGCAACATGCTTCGTCAAAAGTTTACAGGAATGAATCCGCAACATGCCTCGACAAATGTACATGTTATATTTTTTAATTCCATATGGCCAAGTGCGAGCCGGTCTCCCGCACGAAGGATTCCGTACCATTATATATACAACATTAGACAATCGAGCGAAGAAGGCATACATCAGGTTTGTTGTATTTTTTTGCCCCCTTTAAATATTTTTGAATAATTTAGGAATTTACCCGTTGCCGTTATTAATATAGATCAAAGAACAGTAAAAAAAATCACGCACACCCAAATATTTAAGTTGGGCTCCCATGCAACAAGTGTGGACACCCAACTTAAATATGTTTTATTCTGTTTAAGTATTGTTGTTATTACGGCAAAAGAAATACATCACCTGTGAAAATTTCAACTGTCTAGCTATCACGGGTTATGAGGTACAGCCTGGTGACAGACATACGGACATCGAAGTGTCAGTATTAGGGTCCCGTTTTACCCTTTGGGTACGGAACCCTTAGAGTAAGTTAGCTTAGGGAATTCCTTTTTGAACTATCACAGTAGATACTTTGACCATATACTATTTAGGCACCGTCATTACTTTATTTCAATGATGAATAATCAGGCCAATTTTTCAATGCTTGTGTGCGTGACAGCTTTGTGTTAGCACATGCGTCCTGTCAATTAAAGCCTTCAAAATCCGTCAAATTGGTAGCGACGTGTGTGCGTGATAGACTATGCATTAGACACATTTTTTTTCGATTTTTGCCTAAAAGTTCATCCCCTCTCTGTCATCTGAGCTAACCCGTTACATTCTCAGTCGATGCACATTAAGGGGGAACAGTAGGCACAGTAGCGACGCCAATCATTTTATTCCTAATACTTTACAAATAGAAAGAAATTCAAGAATATAAACAATACAAGTCTTAGTAAATAACCTGAAGTATTTTTGGAATCATGTTTTGATATTATGAGAATCAGTCATTGAGAGAAAAAGTGATAACCGCCAAAAACGGCCGTTTTTGGCGGTAATCAGATTCACATAATTCTCACTGATTCCGATAGTAATAAACATGATTCAAAAAATACTTCAGGTTATTTACTAAGGCTTGTATTGTTTATATTCTTGAATTCCTTTCTATTTGTAAAGTATTAGGAATAAAATGATTGGCGTCGCTACTGTGCCTAGTGTTCCCCCTTAAGAGGCTTACATCACCGAAACTAGCGACACCCGTTATTTATTTCTTGTTCTCAAATAAAAACAAATTGTAAAAATCCACTTAAGTATTTCCTTAGGAAATTACTTGTAGTATTTTTAGTAGAACTTTTCATCGACATGAGCATTTCAGTTCAGATTAAGGGCCCACACTAGGCACACTAGCGACGCCAATCATTTTATTCCTAATACTTTACAAATAGAAAGAAATTCAAGAATGTAAATCATATAAGCCTTAGTAAATAACTTGTTGGAATCATGTTTTAATACTATGAGAATCAGTCATTAAGAGAAAACGTGATTCTGATAATATAAACATCAATCTAAAATACTTCAGGTTATTTACTAATGAATGCTTATATGATTTACATTCAATTTCTTTCTCTTTGTAAAGTATTAGAAATAAAATGATTGGCGTCGCTACTGTGCCTAGTGTGCCCCCTTGATATTATGAGAAGGAGAAAAAAATACTCCCCCACTTTCTTTGTATGGAAGCTACCCTAAAATTTTTTTTTCTTCTTTTCTGGCATGATTAAAATACATACCCGTACCAAATTACAGCATTCTATTACTTAGTCTCTGAGTGAGACCGCGGACGGACAGACATGACGAAACTGTAGGGGTTCATTCATTGTTTGCTACGGAAGGAAGGAACCTTAATACGGATAGAAATTAATAATCCCGTTATAAGGTAAACTTACCTTTTACGGGGTTCAAAAACTGATTTATACATATCCGTGGATATGATCGTAGAAGGCGACTAACATTACAGATGTATGAAGCCAAGGGTATATTTTCGTTGCGACAAACGATAGCGCGTTCTAAACTTCGTTCAGCGCCATCTAGCGGTGAACGAAGTAACTTCCTAATAGTCATGTATGGGTACTTTTGTTATGCTAAATTCACAGTCAAGTTAATATTTACTTTAGAATACAATCAAAAAATATGCTGCAAATTTATTTTGTAATAAATTACAAAATATTTATGCCACTTGGGCACAGTATGAACCGCCCATGTGGTTGCTTGTAATGTGAGCGCTGTTGCTTCGGGACTGTCGATCAAGCTTCTACGGGTAAAAAAACGTACAAGAAATATAAAAAAATCGGCCAAGTGCGAGTCGGACTAGTGGATGAATGGTTCCGTACCATTATCTATACAGCGTTCGACTATCAAGCAAAAACGGCAAGAATCATGTTTGATGTATGGGAGCCCACATTCAATATTAATTTTATTTTGGTTAGTGGTATTTGGTTTAACTCAATTTACAATGAAGTTGAAAATCAATTAGTATGTAGGAAGCCATACAATATTTTATAGGTTATTTTATGCATTCACAATGCTATTCTGAAAAATTCGTAAAAAAGTTCACAGGAGCAGCTGTTGTGGATTTTTTTTCGATATTATTTGTTCATTCTGACATATGGCGCACAGAAATGGTCTTTCACCGAGGCTCAAAAGTTCAGACTCAAGGTTTGCCAAAGAGCGACGGAGCGTAGCGTGCTAGGCCTACGCCTAATAGATAAAGTGAGAAACACCGAACTGCGCTCTTTAACTCAGATCGAAGATGTAGGTGTAAAAACTGCCCGACTAAAGTGGAACTGGGCGGGACATGTTTGTCGTATGCGGTCAGAAAGGTGGGCTAAGTTGGCAACCTTTTGGGTACCTGAGGGCCGTCGAGGTAGAGGAAGACCAAGAAGGAGGTGGAGAGATGATCTCGACAAGTTTTTGCATGTTTGGGCAGAAATTGCAATAGACAGAAGTGAATGGAAAAATAAGGGGGAGGCCTTTGCCCAGCAGTGGGACATAACATCGATAGGTTAGGTAAAAAAAAAATAATTAAAAATAATAAAAATAAAAGTATAACCAGAATAGTATAGTGATGCATAAAAAAAACCTCTAAAACATTGTAATAATTTTAAGTGCTTTGGTCCCTTACCAACTTCATTATCATTAAGTCTGTTTTTAGTCTCCATTGACGCTCATGACCCTCTCTAACCTACCAGAGCCATATATTAGCCAGAGCAGTCAGAGGATTTGGCCTACACTCTCCACGCTGGCCAGACGGGTTGTTCTGTGGGTAGGAAAGGTCTCTTTGATGATCATAAGCTTTATTTAGCTTGTGTTTCCTAAGTCGCTTTCTACGACATCCACGGGAAGACTTGGAGTGGTCCTATTCTACTCTGCCGGGAACCACACGGCGAATTGTTTTGATATATTGAGGGTTTTGCCCAAAGTCGCCGTCTGCATTTCTACTCACTTAGTACTCAATTGTCTTTAAAAATTTACCCTTAATAATATTAATCCCCACACAAGCCTTTCAAAATCCCCTCACAAGCCTTCCAAAATACCCACGCAAGCCTTCCAAAGGACCGGGGTACCCGCAAGTCTCAGAGAGATACAAATAATAATTATTATTAAAAAGGGAAGGCCAAGGAGAGCATTCACAGAAGAAATAAAAGCGAAGGCAATAGTTGTGTCGTACTGGCCGTGTGGTCTCCGGCAGAGTAGAATAGGCCCACTCCAAGTCTTCCCGTGGATGTCGTAGAAGGCGACTTAGGAAACACAGGCTAAACAGAGCTATAAACATCAAAGAGACATCTCCAATCCGTCTGGCCAGCGTGGAGAGTGTAGGCCAAATCCTCTGACTGCTCTGGCTAATATACGCCTCTGGTATATTAGCCAGAGACTAATAAAAAGACCTGATGATGAGAGGTCAAAGAGATAGCGTAGGATAGGGAAAAATGGAAAATGCTCCACCGACAAGAACAAAGTTCTTAAATCATCATCATCATTTCGTGTAGGTGACACGGTCAGTTGACCATGCACACCCTGGTGTCAGAGTTCTTCGGAACCGCCTCTCGGCCTCTGACATGGATCCTTTAACTTCTTAAATACTTATATCATGATAATTAAAAACTTACCCTTATATTATTCTTATTCTCAATAAACTTCTTCAAGTTATCTGGAATGTTCTTAGCGAATAACCTTTGCCGATTCATTTCGTGCTTCACACAGCAGGTGGCTGTCCACTTCAGGGTACATATCAGAATGTCCTTGTCTGTGATAGTGTCTAGTATGCTGGAAAGAGAAAAGAAATTGTAGTTAAGGCGAGGTGAGTTCACACACAAGCGCCACCCAGCAATTAATTCATTTACTCCGAAATCAAATCAAATTTAAAAAATCTAATAGCTGATTGTCCTAGTAAATTAGCTTCTCTTCAGCTTAGATTTTAATATCTATGAAAAGTAACAAAAAGAATACTACAAGTAATTTCCTAGGGCATTCAGCTATTAGATTTCTTAAATTTGATATGATTTGGGACTTATAGAATTAATTGCTGGGTGACGCTAGTGTGTGAACTCACCTCGCCTTAAGGGGGAACAGTAGGCACAGTAGCGACGCCAATCATTTTATTCCTAATACTTTACAAATAGAAAGGAATTCAAGAATATAAACAATACAAGCCTTAGTAAATAACCTGAAGTATTTTTGGAATCATGTTTTGATATTATGAGAATCAGTCATTGAGAGAAAAAGTGATAACCGCCAAAAACGGCCGTTTTTGGCGGTAATCAGATTCTCATAATTCTCACTGATTCCGATAGTAATAAACATGATTCAAAAAATACTTCAGGTTATTTACTAAGGTTTGTATTGTTTATATTCTTGAATTCCTTTATATTTGTAAAGTATTAGGAATAAAATGATTGGCGTCGCTACTGTGCCTACTGTTCCCCCTTAAAGCGTATATATTTATTTATATTAAAAGGGTGACCCATATAATATAAATAAATATATACGGACAAATCTCACAGACTGAGCTAGCCCCAAGGTAAGTTCGAGACTTGTGTTATGGGTTACTAACTCAACGATACTATATTTTACTACAAATACATATAAAGATAAACATTCAATTCAAGACACAGGTCAATCTGAAAAAGATAATTTTTATCTTGCCCTGAACCGGGGTCGAACCCGGGACCATCCGTGTCGCAGACCGGTGTGTTGACCGCTGCGCCACAGAGCTCGTCAAAGTATGGAGTGAAGTATAGTATACATACATACCACTTGATCATATCAGCCCCCTTCTCATCCAGTAAATCGGGCTGGGTGTCCATCAGTGCCGTCAGAGTCTTCAACGTGCTCAGGATAATCTGTTTGTCTGTATTACTGAATTTATCAAGATACGTGTTTAGGCGGGCTTCCAACAGATTGAGGAGGATAGGGTAAGCACCGTCTTTGCCCGCGCGCACCCTGCGTGCTAGGTCTTTAACACATTCCGACTGAAACAATAAAATTTGTGATGCTTAAGAGTCCCACGTAAAGCCGCAATCCCATACAAACGTAGTTTCGTTTTAGTTTTACAACAGCCAAATTTCGTACATACGACCGGCTAAGGCATATTATCAATATGCCTTATCCGGTCGTATGTACGAAATCAATATGCCTTAAACATCAATATGCCTTATCCGGTCGTATGTACGAAATTTGGTTGAGATTGGCTTAACTGTTGTAAAACTATAACGAAACTACGTTTGTTTGGGATTGCGGCTTTACGTGGGACTCTTAATAAACAAATAGCTATATAGGGACATATCTTCCACGCTGGTCTGGGAGAAAAGCTGCTCCTCTTCCCGCGCAGATCCCATCACTATTTTGATTCTATTCTCCAATTACAAGGTCACCAACATGCTAAACGTGGCCTTTAAGTATACAAATAATAATAATTAAGGGGGGCTCCCATACAACAGAGTAGTTGTTGGCGATTTTTGATGTATCTCATGAACCGTAATAGCAAGGAGGTTAAAATTTTCGCTGATGTTGTATTTATATTGCCACAATAATAACAAATACTAAAAATAAAATTAAAATAATATTTAAGGCTTCCATTTTGCTCGATATTAATAACGGCTATTATGTTAGTATTATATTGTCTTTGGCTATACGTAGATGCTAGAAATAATTACAAATTATTAAGGTTATATATTTACTTTAAAAATAAATAGTTAAAATTTAAAAAAATTAGTATTTAGGAGGGGCTACCATACAACAAGTGTTTAATGCACCAGCTTTTAGCCCTTTTTCTGGTGCCCTACCGTTCGTGCGCGAGTCCGACTCGCACATGGCCGGTTTTTTATTCTTTAAAATTTAGATTCATGCTCTTGAAAACATTTAATTGAATACGTGTTTCAGGCTTTATTCAAATTTAACCCCTAAGGGTGAAAAATAGGGTTTGAAATTTTCTTGTAAATTAAAGTTCCTTGAAATTTATTTCCCAAATGTAGTAAAAAAGGGTTTTTTGTATGGAAAGCATAGATATCAGAATGTGATGGAAAGTGACATAGAGTTCCTCAAACCATAACTAGATGGCGCTGAGCCAAAACTAGAACGCGCTATGAGTATTTTTTCTCGGTAACAACGGCAATGATCGACACGGAGAGCACGGTTAATACTAGCAAGACTGGATATATAGAACGATGAAATCCCACCAAAGGCAACATCCGCAGAAATTTCGGCATCCCTCAACAACAGTCATTTTCTGACTGGACATTTCTCAAATTGGACATTATTGTATATAGTTGGTCGTTTTGTAATTCTGGACAAAGTCATGTAATCCATAATTTGGTCGCGGGCAGCGGCGCGCGATAAAGCCCTCAGTGTTTTGAGGGAAGCGTAACCGTCGTGTTGCGAACCTTAACATTCACCCTGACTATCGTCTTCGTACTGGTAGTACCGACAGTGTCATACTCCTACAGTGGAGACTAAAAAAGACCTGATGATGACTCACCTTGATGGTGTCCAACTCCTTAGATATGAGGTTTTCATCTCTCTCTTCTTTGTCCCAGTACTCTTTCAGTTTATTTACAGCTGTGGTCACCGGGTAGTCCTCCTCGGAACTTAAGACTAGGTCTTTGATTATGTTTGATAGATCTACACCCTGGAAATTATACAAAAAATTTGAATAAAAAAAATTGGTTAAGAAAACAGATAGGTACATATGATTGCCATGTGGTTCCCGGCAGAGTAGAATAGGACCTCTCCAAGTCTTCCTGTGGATGTCATACAAGGCAACTTAAGAAACACAAGCTAAACAAAGCTTATAAATATCAAGATAAAATAGATTGAAAAAAAAAAAAAAAAAAAAAAAAAAAATATCAAGATACCTCACCAACCCATCTGGCCAGTGTAGAGAGCGTAGGCCAAATATTCTGACTGTTTTGGCTAATATAGCTTTGGTAGTACAAAGAGGGTCGTGCTCCTGCAGTGGAGACAAAAAGATCTGATGATGATGATGAGCTACACATTATCTGAAAGTCTTTTCAGCAACATGTGTTACTCTGGTATTTTTAGAGGCTAGCATTGTGATATTAATCCAGCTCATAGAGTTCTGTTGTAGAAGTTGATGTCTCGTGCATGTTGTACGACTCCTACCAACAAGCCTCTTTTCTACTTTTGACAACTTTCTACAGTGAACAACATTTTGAACAGAATTCGACGCGGTGATTCGGAGCCACGGTGGCGTAGTTGGTAGCACACTTAGGGCGCAGGCAGACCTAAGAGTTGTCGGTTCACATCCTACCTGTGGCGAATTCTTTTTCATCACATATTTTCAATTTTAATAATATACAGAGCATTGTTATGCTATTTAAAAAACCATTTAAACAACATTTTGATTTTTACTTCAACTTTGATCATCAAGATGTTGTTCACCGTAGTTGTCAAATCTTACCAAATATGCCTACAGAAACCTTTCATAACAATATTAATGTATTTTTATGAATGGATTAGTCGGTCTTGGCTGGAGGAGGTACTATTAAATTTTTAAAGAGAAATTAAATGTTTAGTTCTGAGAAATATGGGTAGACTTGTGCTGGGCTGGAATTACAAAGAATCTAACAGCTGCCATAATCATTATAATGAATACATAGCAGTTAAGCTTATTATTGGCTATTGCTCCATCAACTGGCAGACTGCAGATTACGGGAACAGTTTTTTGGTGCTAAACACAACGAAGGGGTAAATTTTATTAATGTTATTGGAAGATGGCAAACAATCAAGTATATTCTGTTCCTTTAAAGGACGCCTCTGTCGATCATCGAAGCAGTTATAATATTTTGAAATGTGTTTCAGGACTTTGAATAATAAATAAATAAAAACAGGCATTCAGTTATTCTCCACTGAAAAGTAACTATTAATTATTCCAATTTAATTTATAAAGAGTAGTAATAGAATCCATTTGAAAGTGCAATTAGTTGCAGGCAGATTAATTAATGTAAGTACTAGCTGTTACCCGCGGCTTCGCCCGCGTAATATATAGCCTATGCCCTTCTCGGTACCCTAACCTATGTGTATGCAAAATTTCATGACAATCGGTTCAGTAGATACGACATGAAAGCGTAACAAACAAACAAATAAACAAACAAACTCACTTTCGCACTCATAATATTAGTTGGGATGTTTTGTATGTATCGATTTCACTGATATATTTAGGAATAAGATACATTTACAACGAAAATTTGGCTATTATTTTACTTTTTAATTAATTATTCCCGTATCAAGGCGACATTATCGATTTCTAGGATAGCTTACTTGAGCTAGAAACTGAGCTACAGCTTCTTTTATAGCTTCCTCTGGACTCATTTCGAATTCCTCCATATTCTCCTTAACCACTTCATCGTAGGTCTCCTGAGTTATCACACGAACCATTTTCAGCGTCCTCTACGCTTTTTCAATATCCTTCTATTTAAATTTTACGAAAGAATTGATAAATTATTAATTTATTAACACATGCGGCAACAAGCAAACGATTTTCTTTATTTACTATATTGTCATGTCAATGTCAGTCATGTCATGCATGGGTCACACACAATGTCACACAACACACACACACCTCAAATATCAATCAAAAATCACGTTTCGTGCGACGGTTTCTGTAAATATAAAACACATTTTACCTTTAAAAGGTATATTAGGTATAATCTAGGGTATAATTATATAAAAAAGATTTTTATATAATTATACCGCAGTTTTTTGTTTTGAAATACTTCATTTCCATCCATAAATCTATTATACAACTATACAAAATTGTTATTAAAGGTCATTGATATAAGGTATTATAAATTTTGCGTCGAATGGGAAGTTTCGCAGCTGACAGCTCCACAGCTGGCTGACAGACAGCCATGGGACGTCATTTTTGAGTGCGTTCGGATTCGGAAGAATTCGGAACCATTTCTTGATTAATAAATATTAATTTGATTTATTACTACTATTATAAAAAACACCATATTAAAAAGAAAAAGTGGTCAATTATGCAATTTTGATAATTCGATAAAAAATTACTCCAAAGTCATTATTCAAAAGTGAATACGTTGGTGGTAAAAAAGTAAATTCATCGATTGACATTCCGAACGGAACGGACCACAGATGACGCATCCCATCGAATTGACGATTTCTGTGTACAATTACGTTTTCTCCTTTCTCATCGCGTAATTAGTCCCAAAATACTGCGAATTTCATAATTTCTTAGCATTTAGCGTCTCCGGGGTGTAATCATGAGTTTCCTGGGCAAAATATTCGGCGGCAAAAAGGAGGAGAAGGGCCCAACCACCCATGAAGCGATCCAAAAGTTACGTGAAACTGAGGAGTTGCTGGTGAAAAAACAAGAGTTTTTGGAAAGGAAGATCGAAGTGGAAATACAAACAGCTAGAAAACACGGCACTAAGAACAAGAGAGGTAAATTTTGGTGATTATTCTTTGGTTTCATTACTCGTAGTTTGCAAAGTACAATGATCCATTTTGATAAGCTATCCTCTTTATTGTGTTGTGACGTGACCTTGTTCGTAAATTCTATGATTGCTTGAAGATGACCAATTATACCTTATTTACCAAACCACAAACTAACATTTAATCTAAGAGTCTGTATATCTTATTTTTATAAACATCTGGTCTACCCACCTTTGATAAAAATGCTAATTAGCTTAATAGTTTTCCTCGTACAAAGAATAAGTTTACTTTGTTTTGAAACTGACTGACAATGTGCTTTTAGTCATCGTTAGGTGATGACATCTTGAGTAACAATGCTTAGGTTATTTTCATTCATCATGATGTGGTAATTTTATACTACATGTGCAGAGGAACCAGATATTTTTGCTTCTTTTGAGCTCTAATCCAATCCTGTTCATCATCATTTCGTGTAGGTGACACGGTCAGTCGACTATGCACACCCTGGTGTCAGAGTTCTTCAGAATCGCCTCTCGGCCTCTGACGTGGTTCCTTGTTGAACATACTGTAATAAATGCAGTGCATGCAACTAAATTGAAATTTCTCAAATAATACGAAAACTTCTTTTGAACAGTCTTCATAAAAATCACTAAATACTATTTCCAGCTGCAATTGCCGCATTGAAACGCAAGAAGCGGTATGAGAAGCAACTGACCCAGATCGATGGCACGCTCACACAGATTGAGGCACAGAGGGAGGCGCTGGAGGGTGCTAATACGAATGCACAGGTGCTGAACACTATGCGAGATGCCGCCAACGCTATGAAACTGGCGCACAAGGATATGTAAGTATACTTACATTTTAATCTTTTAGAATATGATAAGCATAAGACACAAACCTGACTCACTGATACTTTATATGGGATTTTTATTTTGCATTCACAATGCTATTTTACCTTATTTATTAAATAAAGAAAATAAGAAATGGAGAAAAAATTCCACGCGGGCAGGACTTGAACCTGCGTCTAGATCTCAGTACGATCTATGCGTTGCCAATTACGCCACCGCGCTTCAAGCCCCGGCGCCGAATTTCTCCACCATATCCCATTCCTCTTACACGCATCTAGGCTTGCGTCACCCAACACAACTACCCCACTTTTACAAGTGCGGTATTTGATTTCAACTCATTTTGCAATGAATTTGGAAATCAACTAATGTGTAGGAAGCCATACAATACTTTATATGGGATTTTTATTTTGCATTCACAATGCTATTTTACCTTATTTATTAAATAAAGAAAATAAGAAATGGAGAAAAAATTCCACGCGGGCAGGACTTGAACCTGCGTCTAGATCTCAGTACGATCTATGCGTTGCCAATTACGCCACCGCGCTTCAAGCCCCGGCGCCGAATTTCTCCACCATATCCCATTCCTCTTACACGCATCTAGGCGTGCTCACTGACTTATATAATCAACGTACAATCGCAATTACTGTACCTAGGAACTTAAAGTTTGGTACAGGGTTCCTCCATTTGTATTAAATGTCCCTATTTACTGGTTAAATGTTGGTTAATTTTTATATTTCACATAAAAACCTGTTTGTACACAATAATAACACAAGTTTATGTATAATTATACAACACGAGCTCCGTGGCGCAGCGGTCAACACGCCTGCCTGCGACACGGATGGTCCCGGGTTCGATCCCCGGTCAGGTCAAGATGAAAAATGATCTTTTTCATATTGACCTGGGTCTTGGATGTTTATCTATTTAAGTATCTATTATAAAATATAGTATCGTTGAGTTAGTATCCCATAACACAAGTCACGAACTTACTTTGAGGCTAGCTCAATATGTGTGATTTGTACGTATATATTTATATTAAAAAAGAAAAAAAAAAAAAAAAAAAATTATACAAAAGGCTGACATAATATGTTTATAAACACATTATCCAACTATTGATTTATATTTAAGTACCTTTATTTATAATCTTGTTCTCATGTGAATTTTGTAATCTTTTATAAGAATGAATACTTCAAACCTTGATGTAAAGCAGTGTCCATAGTAGGCCTTGAAAATGAGAAAGTTTTGACTGCCTGCTTATCTAGGTTTCATAATTCGTCATCTGAAAGAAGATAATAGGACAGTAATTAATCGTCCAGCTACGTCCTTACTGCTTAGTGCTTCTGTGGGCTATTTTACACTTAGCCCCCCTAATCGAGCCTATTGTGAGTGAACAGAAGGTATAAATTTTTCGGTCTTCTGTTGATGGGAGATACCAAATCTCTTTCCTAAGAGCAAATAAGCAAGAGGCCTTTTTTCGTTTCACAAAATTAACTAGAAATACATTTTTACAGCGACGTGGACAAGGTGCACGACATAATGGACGACATAGCCGAGCAACACGACATCTCCCGGGAGATCACGGACGCTATCAGCAACAACGTCGCCTTCGGCCAGGATATTGATGAGGATGAACTGGAGAAGGAGTTGGAGGAGTTGGAACAGGTGCGGTTTTTCAAAAGATGTTCTATTTTTTTTCATTCCTAGTTCCTTTTGTTATGTGGAAATGTATGTTATGGGCGTGGGTAGTATAGTCATGTTATTGCAATAGAGAGGCTTGCTATCAGTTCATGTCAAGTTTCTAAATTTTGTTCTTCTACGTCACAGAGGAGAAACATTTGCGATTATTTGATACATAATCTCTTCCTTTCTCATTTACAGGAGGACCTGGACAAGGAGATGCTGGGCATCAACGTGCCCACGGACACGCTGCCCGACGTGCCCACGGCTGAGCTCGCGCGCGACAAGCCCAAGCCCAGCAAGGCCAAAACAGGTCGGTAATAATAATAACTTCTTGAGTATACGGTAGAATAGACAGACTGTAGACCTAGAAGTGGAGATGCTGGGCATCAAAGTGCCCACGGACACGCTGCCCGGCCCGACATGCCCATGGCTTAGCTTGCGCGCGACAAGCCCAAGCCCAGCAAGGCCAAAACAGGTCGGTAATAATAATAACAACTCATTGAGTATACGGTAAAGTAGACGGTAGACCTAGAATAGTAGATGCTTAGCATCCAAGCCCAGCAAGCCCAAAATAGGTCGATAATAATTTTAAGTCCTTGAGTATACGGTAGAGTAGACTGTGGACCTGGAATAGTAGATGCTTAGCATCCAAGCCCAGCAAGGCCAAAATAGGTCGGTAATAATTATAACTCCTTGAGTATACAATAGACCTAGAATAGGAGATGCTGGGCATCAATGTGCCTACGGACATACTGCCCGACGTGTCCACGGCAGAGCTCGCGCGCGACAAGCCCCAGCCCAGCAAGGCCAAAACAGGTAGGTGATCTACCACCATCACCATCATCGGGTCTTTTTGTGTCTCCACTGCAGGAGCACGACCTTCTCTGTACTACTAGAGACATATATTACCCAGCGCAGTCAGATGATTTGGCCTACACTCTCCACGCTGGCCAGATCAGTTGACATGGTCTCTTTTTGATTCTTTGATGTTTCTAAGCTTTGTTTAGCTTGTGTTTCCTAAGTCGCCTTATATGACATCCACGGGAAGACTTGGAGTAGTCCTGTTCTACTCTGCCAGGAACCACACGGCATATTTATCCCTATATATTATAATCTATACATATAATGAAACAGTAAAAATATTTGGCCGTACATTTAGTATTTTTGACTGAAATGGATAGACACATGAAAACTTAAAAAGAAAAAAGATGGCAAATTTTTTTTTATTTCTTGTTTTTATATAAATATTGTTCTTATTTATTTCAGAGGACGATGAAGACTTCAAGATGCTGGAGTCGTGGGCCACATAGGCAGATCTGTGATACAAGGTATTCGCACCGACTCATGCTGTCTCACTCGCACCAAGCTATTCGGTAGCGCTGTCCCTTTCTTACTTGCAGTTAGGTAGCGCGATAGCTATAATAATACCTATGATAAAGGTTTATTTTAGGCTTTACTGCTTGGACATAAGAACTGAGGCGTCAAGTATGAGTTTAAGGTCTAGCTTAACTATTTTAAGGGTAGGTATTCGATCATGAAAACAATGTAAACATAAAAAAACTCCGTAATACATTTATATATTATTCCCAGGTACTACTAGTTTCTCTACATACTATATGGGCTCTATAGGCGTACATATTACATAACAACATACACAAATATATAATAAACTATTAAATGTATATGCAATAATAACCATAAGATAGTAATCATCCATTAATTTTCATAGATGCAATGAAATATGCAATGACATACATATTAGGTAGTAAACAAGAGCCTTTGAGTCAGAGGGGGGTAGTAACTCGGCAAGGAGGGGGCAGAGTCCAAAGCCCAGGTGGGAGGGGTAATAGTACATTACTGCAGAGGCCGGGAAGTAAGGGATTGCCGGACGAGTATAGTTTTCAAGGCCGAGCGTCAGCGAGGCCTTGACAATAGTTACGAGTCCGGCAATCCCTTTCCCGCCGAGGAAAGTATAGAGATTTTCTCAATAAATGTGAGGAAATTTAACTTAAAGTTACACATAAACTTACATGCCTTAAATATTTCCCCTTACTAGGTATTTGCCGGTAGTAATTTTTCCACTTTCAAGTTTCAAATTAGGCGAAGTAGGTACTTAAAATCCATTGCAGTGTTGCTTTCATCACTAAAACTCATTTTGAACCGTTTCATTTCGAATAAATAACCAACTTTGCACATATTTACCGAAAACAATCAATGTCAATCAATTACTGCAAAGCGTTAATCACAAACTACGAAGAAGATACTATTACTAGTATCAGACGACCGACTGCCATATGTTTTCTCTAGGCAATAAGGATCATAGACAAATAATGGAGTGAGGGTGAAAATGAAAAAAATGCCATACAATTCCTTTTGAGTTTCTATGGGGGGCCATAAATTCAAAGTCAATTGACGTGTGTTCTATGCCCTAAAATCCGTAAAGGCAGTTTTTCGGCAGTGGCGTTAATCACTACGGGTATAGTGAAAATAACAGATCACCCGAGTTTTTAATTTTTTTATTTTCAGTTGTCAATTCCAGCAAAGGAAACAATGCCCATAGAGCCCAGTCATATTTTTCACAAAAAATTTAATAGATCATAGATTATTGTTTTCTTCTCTCGCAACGAAAATTAAGCATATTTTCGTATGATCACATATCGATATTTTAATGAAATTGTAGTTATATTCACGTATTATATGCATTTTTTAAAAATGCAGTGGTAGTAAACTGGCTGTATGACAAGTGACATAATTTACGTTACATAGATTAATTAAAAAGTTTTGAGCAGCGGCCGGGAAGTAATTTTCATACTTATTTCCTGGCCTAGGCCGGCAATGCGATGAATGAGCCAAGAATTACAAACTTCCGGTCTTCTTTTTACTACAGTAATGCCTACATTTCCGAGCAGGTTTGAGAAAAAATTATTTCTCAGTTCGGCCCTACAGGCTATGCATGCAAATCACGGCCCATCAGGCATATGAGAGTTTGCTGTCTCTCCAAGCCTTGCGCGCACAGGCAACGCCCAAAGCTGAGGTCTGTGCCTCCTGGGGGCCCTTTGGTGATGATGCCTATACAGGTTGAGGCACTTTGCCCTCAACTCGAAACGTCCGGTGAAGTAGCGGAAGCTCACTTGGAGCTTGGAATAATCTTTTTTTAAAAGCACAAGGTGGCTAACCTTGTCCTTTAAAAAAAAAAGATTATACTTGACTGAAGGGGTTTGAAAGCGACTTCATTCAGCAATGGTTGTCGCATGGCGGATCGAAAATATAGGAAAGTTTAAAAATCCCAAGCCGTTAGGGAAGGGCAAGTGCCCCCTTCTGATCCCCTGCCCCCTTCTGATCCCCTGCCCCTTCTGATCCCCTGCCCCCTTCTGATCCCCTGCCCCCTTCTGATCCCCTGCCCCTTCTGATCCCCTGCCCCCTTCTGATCCCCTGCCCCCTTCTGATCCCCTGCCCCCTTGGCGATGCCCTTCGCGTTAGATAGCTAGATGTAATAGTGCAAAATAAGAAGCTGAAAACTAGCATAATATTGCCAGTCACTGCCTTGCACACTTGGAGCATAAAACTTATTACTATCGTTATATGTTACTTAAATATACAGGGTAATTCGAAAAACACCCTTATCCTTCAAACCAACCTGTCAGAAATAAACAACTTTACCTATGGGACCAATGGTGGGAGCTCAAAAAATTGACAGGGGTTTTGTGATGGGAGGTCAAGGGGTACAGTTGAAGTTTGCCTTAGACAATTCGGTATTTGCCTAATGTTAAGAATATATAAAATTTGTTTTCAATGATACTAATTTCTATCTAAAAACACTATAAAAACACTTTTAATTTGATATCGATTCGTTAAGTGTTCGTAAAGCTTCTTTAAAGTTGGGTGAATAGGACCATTTTTTAAAGTATGAAAATCTTAAATTACAATTATACTGTATTGTAGTCCGTTAAATTTATAGCAACTTTTATTATGAAACCATTACCACAAACGTAATATTTCGTATAGCTACCAAACAAAGTTCTCACGCTGCCCATACAAAATACAAAGTTGTGACGTCACAAATATGTAGGCATTTCAGCAGTGCGTTTTCACGTCTAAAAATATGTGACTTTAAAACTTCTATATCTGAAAGAGATTTTTGTTTAGAAATGTATTTCGGTCACTATTGTGTTTATTTTTGGCAGGTCTTTACATAGCGACACGAAAATTTTTTTAGTCAAGTAGCCAATTTTGCAAATTGTTTTTTGTGGACTTTTTAATATGAAATTGGTGTAGTTTGGTGTCATAAATGCTCGTGCTCATGAACAATTTGTGAAATAGTTAAAGTGGACTGATAAATGGATTCGTATAGATTTGCCGCCAGAAGCTCCCACGAGGCATCAAAGAACATACGCCATCGTTGATGCTACTTGGAAAAACTTTACCGTACAACACCGATACTAAGTATCTCATTATACTGAACATTGGCAGAATCACTGAAATTTCTGTGGAAGCCATAATATAAAACAGAAGAAGATGAAAAAATTGACATTTTCATACAAAAGTGTTTGGCCAGCCCGGCAATTTGTATGAAAATGTGAAAAATTTTAATTACCAGCCTTGGTCCCATACAGTGGCGGCTCGTGACTCAAAGACCTGGTGGTGCACATCATAAGACATGCCTAAACAATATGGATTTGATATGAATTTTTATATGCAGAAATACTTAATTCTCTCTCTTTTTTAGATAGGCATTTTTTATTTACATACCTACTTAATGAATGATAATAGGATTAATAAGTAAAACAAAACATAAAAACAGCTAAAGTAAAACACGAACAAATACAAACGTAAGACCATGCGTAAGACAATTTACGCGAAAACTACCTAATCCGAACATTTCCGAACGTCGGCGTTCGTTCCGCGTCGGGCCACGTGCGGCGCTTTCGCTAAACTTGCATACTAATCTTCCGTCTCACGCGCCAGGCGTTTTGTTGCCTTCTCAATAGTAGCTGTATGGGCGCGATGCGTGCGCTGGGAGCGGGCGCACGGCAAATTATTTTGTCAAGCAAAAATAATACTTATTTCGTTAAATACATGACTGATTATCATTTGACAAAAAAATATATATTTTTACGTAAAACTGCTTATTTATTTTTTATATCTATTTAATTTTTTTGTAAATATTTAAGCTTAAACTGGTAGTGTGCCGCACGAGTGCACTTAAGGGGGAGCCGCCACTGGTCCCCATATGAAAAGGTCTTTCTTCTGACGGGTTGGTTTAATAGTTTGAAGGATTAGGGTGTTTTTTTTTTCCAATTACCGTATCAGTATCAGGCTTCCATTAAAGTGTTTAGGTCAATTGTACAGCAGTTCAAAAATGCGAAAGTGATTTTGTTTGTTTATTATACTTTCACGCGTGTTGCTACACACATACTTCGGCCGGCATCAATCGGCCCAGCTGTACGAAAAAATCATATATTGAGTATACCAAATGCGCAGTATCAACATCAGTCAGCTGTCTGATTTTTCCCAATCGCGTAAGGCGCAAAGCTAAGCTTACCCGCCAAAGTTGTAATGTGGGCACATTGAAGACCGAAGTAAACAGTTCGGCACCGACTTATTCCGGTCGCATTTTAGCGATAAACTTTATTTCAGAGTGCTTATTCGGTTTTATTCGGCTTGTACGGATCGAGTAGTACATTTAAATCGGCACATCATGGAACAAAAAACCCGATACTAGCCGTCGTGGGCCGTCTCGGGGAAGTACGACACTCTCACAGACAACCGACGTTTGAGAAGTACTTTACCGTTGCTATGCTTCGTTCGGTGAGTGAGAGCCATCCTCTCTCGCCTAAAAGGCCAGCAACGCTCTTGTCACACCCTTGGTGTTGCAGTAGTCCATGGGCAGCGGTGATCACTTACCATCAGGTGACCCGCTTGCTCGCTTGCCGTCCTATGACATAAAAAAAAGTCATAGGCCTTACTGATCACAAATACTGCTGAACCGACTATGCCGGTCCGAATATGTGTGTAGCAATCCGATCAACTTCAAATCTTGCATACACGCTGTCTGGAGTACGGAGAAGGAGTTAGGCTACCTTTCGTCCCGGAAAAATACTGTCCGTGGGATCGTTATTAACGCGGGCGAATCCTAGTCCTATTTTATTTCATAGAATTATTAGTTCAAGAAAGCGTGAAAGAATATTAGTTCGAGAAAGGGAACGTTTTATATTCAGGCTGTAATTCACCCTCACGTAGCTTTGAAGGGGCGACTCATCCCATCAAGAAGCGCCAATTTTTTTGGATTCCCAGCTTTGGTTTAAAAGTTGATCATATTGACGGAACGAGTTGCCCCTCCAAGCCTTTTTCGAGGGTTCGAATGATACACCCAGTAATGAAAGTAATGTCGGTGAAGGAAAAATATTTATGTTCTAAAATGTAAAAAAATAAACTATTGCCTTCTCGCTCTAGCAAATTATTTCCCATGTAGAGAAAGGGACAGCGATAGTATTTGTATGAGACAGTATAGTCGGTGCGAATACAGTGATGGTTGTGGGGAAAGTGTAAAGGTTACTTGTTCTTACGAGTATGCTTCTTTTAGACGAACTTAGTAAATTTAACGTTGAAGGCGTTTTTGTTGTGTGACAAAAAATGGTGACATATAAATAATAATTATAGGGCAGCCGCGTCTTACAGAAGCTTACTAAGCTCGTATAAACAAAGCTTTATACAGGGTAGATCTGATGTTTACTGATATTCTTTGCATAGCTGAATGAATAATAATAAGACGGCACAGAATTACTGAAGTTTATTGGACTTGAACTTTTTAGTTATTATATCAGCTCTTATTGTATTTCACAAAATCGTCTCTAGATGTCTAATTTTGGGTTAAAACTATGCAGTTGGAACCTAAAACATTCGTCTAACTATTGAAACCTGAAAGTATGACTGTATTGATTAACACCTAAAGTAACCTTTACACAGAACCTTATGTATGTTTAAATAAATAATGGTATGTAAAATTGTCTCAGCTTCTGTATTCCAAACTATTTATTGCCATGTTTTTGATATTTAGTCAAAATGTTGATGGAAATGGCACGTACAAGTTGGAGTACTTTCTAATATAAATATTTTTTGTAGTAATAAGTTTTATTATCATTAATAATCGGAATCTAATTGTTTCCCGTATAACTGAAAATTTATTTTACATACGAAGAGAGGTGATTTTTGACATGCATAGATTTTGTACTTAGTGTAGTTGGTTTTAACTAAAACCTTACATTTGGGTTCGCGTACTGAGATGCTAGCTGTAATGTAGATTGTATGTAAATTACTAAGTAACTCACTCGCTTAGTAATTGTATATTGATAAACCTGCTAAAATTTGCTTCATGCAGGTAGACATTTGCTCTATACACTAATGTTAATATTAAGCTACTAAACGACAGTACTAAGATCATGTAAATGGGGCATGAGTCATCTCTCTTATGAATTTCAGTTAAACGGAAAAACTATATTGTTATTTTTTTTTCTCAAAGAAAAATCTATTTTTTTATTTTGTTTTGGATGCTGTGCACAGAAAATTGTCGGTCAAATTAATATAGCGAATGAAAGTTTATTTCCCTTGCGTAAGTCACATTAGTGTAGTGCCTAATAATAAAGTATGTATTAAAATGTACATTTTTTTAAGCTGTAACATTAACTTATGTATATGGTTGAATATATTATTTTTAAGAAAATTATCAAATGCGTTTCATTTATTCTAACTTTACCATATTTGCAAGGAAGAGATGTTTTTTATTCTTATCTTGCAACTTAATTTTGAAGCACTTATTCTTAACCGATTAAGCCGAAATGTTGTGTAATGTAAGTTTGATGACAATGAAATATTATGGTACCATAGACGAGATCTGATGATGGAGTCGGAAGGTAGCATAGGAACTTCTAAACTAAAGAAGATGGACCTCTCGTTTCGGGCTCATTTGATTTGTCTTGATCACTTAAATTATTATAAAACTGCATGAAAAATTAAATTATTGATGTTTTTTAGTTTTTATGAAGAAACAATCGCCTTTTCATTCAAATTGGTCGATCAGCTGATCGGATTTAGTAAATACGATTTTTTTAGTCATATATCAATAAATATTTTGTGGTAATCGGTTCCATATAATGAACTGATCACTGGCTATAAGAATTAGGCTACTGTTTCGCCTGTATTCGATAACACCACAGATTTTAAAAAAAATGCATCGGCACCCTCTTATACACAAAAACGCAATAAAAAATAAATCTATGACAAATGCTGACTTTTTAGAATGATGGCATTGACTCTTGACTTGCGGAAAAACAGCGAAAATTTCGAACTTGCGGATAATTCGAAATTTTATTCCTAATGACATTATATTTTAAAGAAAACTTTGAAAATTCGCTCGCCTGGCAATTAGGCGATTTCCATAGAGCACTGATCAGTGCTTAAGCAACACTACTATCACGTCTGTATCCGTTGTGGGGTAGACAGAGGTCGTAAAAACCAAAGGCCACATTTAGCGTGATAGTGGACGTTAAGGCGGGGAGCGGAATCAAAATAGGGATGGGTTGCTAGCCGCATCGCAGCTGACGAGCTCCGTGGCGCAGCGGTTACCACGCCAGCCTGCGACACGGGGGTCCCGAGTTCGATCCCCGGTCAGGTCATGATGGAAAACGATCTTTTTCAGATTGACCTGGGTCTTGGATGTTTATCTATATATGTATGTGTTATAAAATATAGTATCGTTGAGTTAGTATCCCATAACACAAGTCTTTCTTAAGAACTTACTTTGGGGCTAGCTCAATCTGTGTGATTTGTCCGTATATATTTATTATTATTTATTATATATTTATCACCTATTGATGTGATTCCTTAAATTATCGCGCAAGCTCTTGCCCGGTTTTTACGGTATGCGCGGGAAAAAAAGCAGCTGGTATACCTATTCTGTTTTTCCATCTCTCACAAACCAGCATCAACTAGGTACCTACATATTTTTACAATTAACTAAACGGTGGGTCAAATGGGGTCACTTTATTAGTGTCACAATTAAACGTAACGCGTTGTACAACTTACATAACGTATGCAATAAATCTTCTGTCACCATGATTGTCAGGCGCGCGGCGAGCCGGCACACTGTGAGCTGAATTTTGATAATTTGTGATCACTTTCGCTATGTGGGCTATTCTGTTTCATACATACGTTTTTTTTCTATCTATGCATACATACTTATTATCCCTTGCGGGGTAGACAGCTAGTGCGAGGGATAAAGAAACCCAAAGTCGTAAAATCCAAAGGCCACGTTTTAGCGTATTAGTGGACGTAAAAGTGAAAAGCGGAATCAAAATAGTGATGGGTTGCTAGCCGCATCGCCTATATCGTGATTCCTAAGATTTTCGCTAATCCCTTGACCGACTTTTACGGTATGCGCGGGAAGAAAAGCAGTTGGTATATTCTTTGATTTTCTTTTTGTCCCAAACCAGCATGGATAAAAATATTCGGGGGTAAGAAGGTAAGATTACGATTTTATCATATTCTAAGGAATAAATGACTTTTATTTTATTTATACAATTATAAAATATAGATGTTAATGACAATTGCCCAAAAAACAATTACCTATCGCGTAGATTTTTGTGTGTCCATGTTTGAATGCTCGAAACGCGTGAACACCAAGTGTATTATAGTCTTTGAGTGCCAAGTGCGGACGGTTTGCTCTATTTGAAGTGTAGAATAACCCTCGTTGTCCTTTAATAAGATGCAACAACATTACTTTATATCTAGCGATCGATCGTCCCTCGGTTCAGTCGGTTAGTGCTCGGACAAACAAACATCATGAAAACTTACATTTTGGTGAGTGTCATTATAACCTAACCTCGTAGCTTTTCTCGTGTAGAAGTACCAGTTTGTTTTGTGTTTTGTTGACAAGTGTTCTCTGTGGAATATAGTTTCATTTTATATATACTCGTACTTACATATAATTTATAAACAAGGGATTTTTTATGATCAACAAATAAGAAATAACAGAGGTCCGAATATAGCACCTTGAGGGATTTCAGAGAAACTAAGTTTTATAATAATTATATTTTTAAATAATTTATCGGAATCCCCTGTATTTAAGTTTTAGGTCGTAGGTAGTTACATTAAGATTTTTGTGTTAGTTATATTTTTATTTATTTACAAATAATGATCAAATGTTTTTCTACTTTTTTAATCTTTGTTAAACATAAGATGGACATCAATTACATAAATTTAGGTATTTGCAAAGTGATTTCAAACTTTACAGATCACCCTACTCATCGCGGCACAGGCATCAGCCACGATCGACATCCTTAAACTGAAACAAAACGTCGCAGAAAAGTTGCAGACTTTGGAAGGCAAAGCAGCAACCACCCTGCACCAGCTCATTGACAGCGTTGACATAGAAAAAGTCAAGAAATACGACTTTCTACACATACTACCTTTAGTGGAAACTAAGCAGAAACTGATACAGAAAAAGATTGAAACCCTACCGATGATAGTGCAAACAGGGGCGGATAATTTGAGGTTCTACTATCAGAAGTTACATTCATTAACAGGAAAGGACTTGATTTTGGCGTTCGACGCTGCACCTTGGCCCGCTTTGCGACGGATGGACGTGTTCGAGGATTGATTGTAAATTAGGTAATTTAGTTGGTTAGGCGTCGCTGGAAATGTGGAAGGCTGAGCGTAAGGACAATGTTAATGAGGAAGTCATCACGTCAACAAATCGCATTATTGAACAGAGTATGTACTGATACTATACTGCCCAGAATGGTACTTCTTTTTTTGGTGATGACGTTTTATATTTCTGATTATGGGTTCATCATCATCATCTCGCTGCTGGACACAGGCCTTCCCCAAGGATTTTAATCATTGGTAGTTATGGATGAAATCCCTGACCAAATGGATTGTGTGTTTAAATACCTATTCTCTAAACGGTATCAATTGTAAGTGTAGGTATCTACATACCTACCTCTACACTTGTTCTGAATGAATTGTCGGATGAACTATATTTATTGCCTATGGCCTTAACTATTGCGAGGCTCTGGGCTGTAAATTTAATTAAATTGACTGGAATAGTGACTTCTAATATAGTGGCTTCTAGGAATTATAGATAGATCAAGAGTGAGTCTGTACAGTCCGAAATAACTTTATGGCGGCTTGAAACATCGCGCGAGTCTTAGCGCAGTACACAATATTAGGTCTGCGTGGGGCGCGCGGGGAGGCGGGGTGCGTACAAGCGTTTTTAGTTGTGGTAGAGCCTCGCTACCGGCGAAAATCACTTTTGCTAGTAGCATGAATGGGCCGGCTCGTCCGGGGAAGTACCACACTCTCACAGAAAATCGACGTTTGAGTAGTAGCTTTACCGCTACTATGCTTCGTTCGGTGAGTGAGAGAGCCGGAGGCCCATCTCCCTCTCCCCTCTGGGGAGAGAAAAATAAAAGGCCGGCAACGCTCCTGTGACACCTCTGGTGTTGCAGTTGTCCATGGGCAGCGGTGATCACTTCCCATCAGGTGACCCACTTGCTCGTTTGCCGTCCTATGACATAAAAAAAAAAAAAAAAAAAAAAAAAAAAAAAGCAGTAAGCAGCTAATATCCGAGCTACCATAAAGTTTGATTCGACTTAT
The DNA here is from genome assembly GCA_963082605.1 of Rhodophaea formosa. NCBI lineage: Eukaryota > Metazoa > Arthropoda > Insecta > Lepidoptera > Pyralidae > Rhodophaea > Rhodophaea formosa. The sequence continues at coordinate 2,812,045 of OY720226.1, forward strand.
ACCTAACGTTCGGAGCTCTGACAAGTTACGTTTGTAAAGCCCTATAGTTGATAGCTCGTTAGGGATGAGGCCCTATCCAGTGCCTGAGTCTCTGGCAGAGGCAGAGGCTTGCGCACAAAGTGTGAACCGTCAAAGGCACGGAACACTCTGTGTTCTGTGCTCAAAGGCCACTATGTTTAAAAACCAAAAGTTCATACATAGGTAACACGAGTTCAAAAATTGAGCTTTAATTTGAAGCTCAATGTTTGAATTCGACTTCCGGAGGCATTTTTGGTTATTGAACCAAAGAGTTCATTAAAATATTGTTTTATTTATCTCGGTCTTTCTACATTAGCCATGCCAGGCACGCCTCGATCGTTCATAGACTGTATAATCTTGCGTTGATTGGTTAAGCCTGTCTATTTATAGTGTAGGAGTAGGATTCTTGATATTAAAATTATTGCGTCATGTATGTTGTTTGTTATTTTTTCCTCCACCTTCTCAGTGTAAGCCACTGCATTCTAAGGGTTGTGTACTTCAAGCAACACGGCCTCCGTGTGTTGCTCGAAGGTTATGTAGGTGGACTTGACTCGGAGTCGGAATCTAAAACATTCGTAGTCTAAAACAGATTTCTACTATCTAACAAAGTATTGAACTATCGATATCTAGATAGTAAAAATGATATAAGTACACCTTTACTGAGTTACTTTTTCATGTAACTACAGAAAAATAAATCCTCATTGAATACAAGTACTTTCGCTCCTACCGACTATGGCGTAGTAAATAGAGGGTTATGGTTATGTATGATTTTTGCCATATGTAAATTCGCTCTTCTAAAATTACCCATATTATCTGACATAAATACATATATTTGTAATGTGACGAGTGAAACTAGCGAAATAAATAATACAAAAAGTAAAACTAAATTCAACTCCCCAATATAAATTAGTTTATTCACGGCTAAATATACAACTTCAATTACAAACACGATCAACAATACAACATATGTAACAAACTACTTCCCAATATCCAAATCACTTAATAGTTTATCAAAAATGTCATCAGTATCATTCTTAGGCATAAAATCATCCATTCCGTTCTGGAAGTCACCAAAATCATCAGTAACATTCGTGTCTGCTAGTCCTAATTCCTTTAGAAGGGATAGATTATCAATATTATCATTTTTAGTTTTATCAATAGAGTCAAAGTCTGGTAGGAGTTGGTCAGAAGATTCAGTATCGTCTTTGTCCCTATTTTGGCGTCTGTTAGAGACTTTAGTTTCTTTTATGTCTTCGACAATGTCGTGGTATTCTTGTATTTCTTTACCGAATTCTATTTCCTCATCGTCGTCAGGGTTGTCCTGAAAATTAAAGATAAAATCGAGGATTAAGTAAAGCCCGACATAAGCTGCAGTGCTGCTGATGTTGAAATTGGCATGGCCAGACATGTTAAGATTATAAATAAATATATAGGGAAAAATCACACAAATTAAGCTAGCCCTAAATCGTGTAAACTTGTGTCATACTAACTTAACAATATGTTAACAATATTATATTTTATAATAGATGAACATTCAAGACCAAGGCCAATCTGAAAAAGCTCCATCAGCGACGTATAGTTTTAAGCTGCTTATACTCGTAATATAGCGTTTGCCATCATATGATTCATTGGTAAATTTAACTACTGCGCCTCCGTGGCGCAATTAACACGCCAGCTTGTAACATGGGTGGACTTGGATTCGATTCTCAGCCGACCTGACTGGGTTATAAGATCATCAACATGCTAAACGTGGCCTTAAGGTTTACAGACCTGGGCTCTGTCTACTCCGCAAGCGAGAAAGACGTGATAGTATGTATGTATGTATTAAAAAAGTACCTGTATCATCTGCGCTGTAGATTTGTACTGGAAGGCATTTTGCGATAAATCCACTTCGACAGGGAATAGCGATGAGTTTTCTTTTAGATGCTCTACAGTTTCACTGAAACGCAAAAAAATACTTTTTACTAAACTACTTAAATTTATTCGTAATTGCTACTAATGACTTAGTATATTCATGTACCTATAGCTTAAGTATAAAGTTGTCTATATTGACGGGCTAAATCACCCCCATAAGGGTCCAACATGTATGTCTTCTCCCTCGCCTTACCCTATTTAGGGTCGGCTCTGTATGTCGACTCTCTGTCCATAATTTTCTATTATTTACCATATTTATATTTACTCCGCATTCCCTCATATCCGATCTGTATGTATAATACGGTAGTTGCCTAATGTTAAGATCATATAAAATTTGTTTCCAATGATACTAATTTCTATCTAAAAACACTATAAAGAACACTTTAAATTTGATATCGATTCGATATGTGATCCTAAAGCTTCTTTAAAGTTGGGTGATTAGGACCATTTTTAAAGTATGAAAATCTTTAAATACAGTTATACTGTATTGTAGTTCGCTAAGTTTATAGTAGCAACATTTATTATGAAACCATTACCATAAACGAAATATTTCGTATAGCTACCGAACAAAGTTCTCACGCCACCCATACAACATACAAGCTTGTGACGTCACAAATATGTAGGCATTTCAGCGGCGCGTTTTCACGTCTAAAAACTTTTATATCTGAAAGTTTTTTGTTTAGAATGTATTTCTGTCACTAGTGTGTTTATTTTCGGCAGGTCTTTATATAGCAACACGAAAATTTTTTTAGTCAACATGCCCATTATAAAAAAATCTTCATCATCATCGGGTCTTTTTAGTCTCCAATGCAGGAGTCAGACACCTTTGTATTTTTTACTAGTACTACCAGAGCCATATAATACCATAGCCAGATCGGTCAGAGCATTTGGCTTATACTCTCCACGCTGACCAGACTGGTTGGACAGGTAATCTTTGATGTTTTTAAGCTTTATTTAGCTTGTGTTTAGCCCAAGTCGTCTTCGACATCCACGGAAAGACTTCGGTCCTATTCTACTCTGCCGGGAACCAAGCGACAACATTTCCATAGATCTTTAACAGAAAAATACATACTTGTGGTAAACAGCCAGTCCCTGTATAAACCGCCTGAGTTGGTAGGCGACGTCCTGCGTCTTCTTGTTGTCCAGCAGCTCCAGCTTCACCAACACGTCGGATCGCAGGCGCGCGAACCGAGCGCGCGCGTCTTGCCGACATCTTAGGATCAGTCTGGGAATTTTAGATATTGTTGGGCTAATAAATAAATACATACGGAAGTAGAAGGAAATGGAAGAGAGCATTGCCCAGCAGTGGGACATAGGTAATAGGTTAAATAGGTGTTGGCAACATAAATTGTACCTATGTACCCTTTTTAGGGTTCCGTAGTAAACAAGGAACCCTTATAGTTTCGCCATGTCTGTCTGTCTATCTGTCTGTTCGTCCGCGGTTTTACGCAGAGACTATAAGTACTAGAAAGCTGTAATTTGGTATTGGTATGTATATTAATAATGGCAAAAGAGTGGTAGAATAAGATCTTGAAAAAACATTTTTTTTAGGATAGCTCCCATTCAAGTAAAGTAGGGGAGTAATTTTTTTTTCTCTATTTACCCATCGTGTGGGGTATCGTTAAATAGGTCTTTCAAAAATATTGTGAGGTTGAGAACACCATTTTTCGATTTAGGGATCCGTTTCCGAAATATTTGGGTTTAAAGTGCGAATTTTTGTTAGAGGTAAGTGTCCCCCCCCTCTATCTGCTAAACGGTTATATATAGATACGTGAAAAAAATTACAGCAGTAGTATATATACTGAAGTTGAAAGGAAAACTATCAGAGCTGAGTACTAAGTACAAACTAAAAAGTTATAGGCAACCAACTTATAAACTGTAAAATTTCATACTATTTTCATTGTTGATGTTTTAAGGTGCGAGTGTAAATAGTGTGAACTCAAAGTTGTCATTCGCAACTACGGAACCCTACACTGCGCGTGGCCCGACACGCACTTGGCCGGTTTTTTGTATTTCATCTGGACGATTGTTGGAGAAAATAAATGATTTTTTACTTTTTTTACTTTTAAATAAAAAAAAAAAAAGTTCCCTTTTAAACAAGTTCGCCGATTGGACAGCATGGAGAGGTGAATTTATTTGCCATATTTCATTAAATGTTTTTTGATGGAAATACGTTCAGTATTAGGTACTGAACTTGCTGTAATTTAGATGCTGTTTAAAAATCACACACTTTTGGTCATAGAAAAAAAACGTGAGATAAAATACATGGCGAAATTTTGATCGTTCCGGACCATTAAAGGGGTGATTCAGCCTGTCAATATAAACAACTTTTCCTATGGGACAAATGCTGTAAACTCGAAAAAAATTTCGACATTCCTATACAAATTGCCCGGGCGGCTGAACACTTTTGTATGAAAATGTCGAAATAAAATTTGAGTTTCCAGCATTGGTCCCATAGGAAAAATGGTTCATATCGACGGGCTGAATCACCCCATTAAGGGTCCAGAACAATCAAAATTTCGCCATGTATATATATAGGATCAGTGAGTCATTTCTTACCTGTATTCGTAGTTGCCAGTCTCCACCCTGTACAGAGGCTCCTGGAGCGCATTATACCCATATTCCTCGTCATCCATCTCCTTCACTTTCAGGCAGTAGGAGAGGTACTCAAACTTGGTGTCGGCGTATTTGCGGATCGTCAACTTAGTGTCAGGAATAGCTTTGTTCAGGTAAGTGCCCATGTCTGCTAAAATCTGGAAACGATCACGCACCATATTCAACTTTATTAGCGATAAAGGTTTTCAATGTACCCCAAAGCACAGACTATGTGGTCTAGTTTGGGAAATTTGTATAATTTAATAACCTAAAAAAAATTTATTAACTTTGTAAGTGCTTAATCATAAGGGAACATTTGTACTAAGTGTCAAAATAAACGATTTTTATTTTATTTATTTTAATGTGCGTCCTTTTTTTTTTTTTTTGCTGTGTTGATTTGGAGGTTATTATGAAAATGCTAATCGAGGAAAGATCTAGCTTATTACTAGTAGTCCGCCCCAGCTTCGCCCTTGGTACATAGCTTTTGGCACTCAGGGATAACGTACCTATTCAACGGAAAAAGCATTTTTGAATGAATGAATGAATGAATGAATGTCCTTTATTTGCTTTTGTATAGGGTATACAGAGGATGGTCTACAAATAATTACCTCCTACACAGCCATAAACTTATAGCATGCAAATACACACATTATAATTATTAAAATTTAACTTTGTCATATTACAATTATAAAAAATCAAACAAATAGATTACAATTAATTAATGGTTACAATAAATTCATTGGTCAACTCTAGTGATTTAGTTTTTCTTAATTGAAATTGAGAAATTCCTGAACTGTATAAAAACCGTGCTCACTTAACCAATAGAATAACTTTCTCTTGAAATCGGTCCCGTACCAATTCCTGACATTAGCGCGTTCAACCAAACAAAGTAACAAACCATTGAGCTTTTTATATTATTACTGGCTGTTACCCGCGGCTTCGCCCGCGTAATATATAGCCTATGTCCTTCTCGGTACCCTCACCTATGTGTATGCAAAATTTCATGATGATCAGTTCAGTAGATACGGCGTGAAAGCGTAACAAACAAACAAACGAATAAACAAACAAACAAACTTACTTTCGCATTTATAATATTAGTTGGGATTGGGATTATTATAGTTAGTTATATTACCATCATTAACCTTTTCATTTTCAATTTGGGTATTTCATCTATCCTAATTATTATTCTTCTTCTTCTTCATCAGGTCTTAAGTCTCCACTGCAGGAGCACGACCCTCTCTGTATTACCAGAACCATATATTAGCCAAAGCAGTCAGAGGATTTGGCCTACACTCTCCACGCTGGCCAGACGGGTTGGAGAGGTCTCTTTGATGTTTATAAGCTTTGTTTAGCTTGTGTTTCCTAAGTCGCCTTCTACGACATCCACGGGAAGACTTGGAGCGGTCCTATTCTACTCTGCCGGGAACCTTTAATTAAGCCGTGTGGTTCCCGGCAGAGTAGAATAGGACCACTCCAAGTCTTCCCGTGGATGTCGTAGAAGGCGACTTAGGAAACACGAGCTAAACAAAGCTTATAAACATCATAGAGACCTCTCCAACCCGTCTAACCAGCGTGGAGAGTATAGGCCAAGTCCTCTGACTGCTCTGGCTAATTTATGGCTCTGGTAGTACAGAGAGGGTCGAGCTCCTGCAGTGGAGTCTAAAAGATACCTGATGATGTGTTAAATTTAATGACGCCCCGCAGTGAACTATTTCATAGTCATCCTTGAAGGGTCATCATCATCATATTTATAAGCAAAATATATTTACTGGTTTCAAAGCCTTTAGCATTTTGATGCCATCTCGTTCCAACAGTCGGTGGTACTGCCCGAACTTGGAAAACGCTTCGGAAGCTCGGGGCTGTGGCTCCCTCACTCCAATGGCCGCGAAGATGTCCCCAACTGCTTTGTAAGTTTGAAGTAGATCGAAATACGTTTTGAGCATCCTAGAAACAAATATTATTTTTTCATTCGAACTCAATAGTTCCTCGATGTATGATTTACAGACAGCAACAACGGAGAAACCAGTGACAAACATCTGAAAGGTGCAGCAGATATCAATAAATCTGCGCACTTTAGATTTTGAAGTGACCTCAAGAAACAAGGCAACATAATGAGATGGCAAGATGGATTGGCCTTGGTGCATACATATGGAATTAGTCAACAATAATTAGGTCTAAATGACTGCTCTGGCTAATATGGCTTTGGTAATATAGAGAGGGTCGTGTTCCTGCATTGGAGACTAAAAATCAACCAATTTATGATTCGATAGAAGATGGAATAATAATACGACATCTCACCTTTTAGCATATTCAACTAAGCGTTTATACGTCGTTTCCGTATCTCTCAGCTCATCCAGCTTCGCAACCAGTGTGTCGTTACAGAGGATAGCTCTGGAGAGGCCTAACGCATCAGCAGCTCCTGAAGACATGTTCTCAACCAGCCTGTGTTTCATCTTCTTCATGATAATGTCCAGAGATTTGCCTTGCTTGGGGTCAGCGTGGAGTTTGTTGTAGTTTATTGTGACTTCGTCCTGAAATATTTAGTTTAATCATAGACAGTAATACCTTATCAGTAAATTCATTTGCCGTGTGGTTCCCGGCAGAGTAGAATAGGACCAGTCCAAGTCTTCCCGTGGATGTCGTAGAAGATGACTTAGGAAAGGCAAGCTTAACAAAGCTTACAAACATCAAAGACGCGTCTCCAACCTGTCTGGCTAGAGTGTAGGCAAAACCCTCTTGACTGCTCTGGCTAATATATGGCTTTGGTAGTACATAGAGGGTCGTACTCCTGCAGTGGAGACTAAAAAAGATCTGATGATGAAATTAATCACACAGACAGGGCAGAACCAGGCACAAACATTGTTCGCCCTCGGCTAGTTTTTTATTCAAGTATTGAGTATTTAGTAGCTATTTGTATTCGTGTCGAACACCAACATTTAAGTTGAATAGATTAGTAATTTACTTCATTGATCTGATCTAAGTTACCAACTTTATTTTTTGAGGAGTGGAACATCTTCCACCACTGTAACTGGCACATAATAAGTCGAAACTCGTCGTATTAGTAAAATTTCTGAAAATGTTCATGTTAATGATTTTTTGGCAACGAACTAAAATACTCGCTACTCGACTAAAATACTGGCAGTTCGTGAACTAGGCTTAGCATATCCAATTCAGGCTATACGTCCAACAATGCGGGTTACGTTTTCGAAATAGGCTTTGAATTGGAACAGGCCATAAAATCTTTACAACTGGGACAGAATTTACGAGCGGCTTAGTTCTTCACTCAATCAGCACAGGCATAACCCCAAATGCCTGATCTAGTTCTCGAGCCATACATATGAGGCTTTGTGCTTACCGCCGCGCCGTTATGTGGATGATTGTTGAGGCGTAGTGCCTTGCCAAGTCACCAAGGAGTCTCTATTTTGCACGGGATTTATTTTTTAAGGTTCTGTACCCAAAGGGAAAAAACGGGACCCTTTTTACTGAGACTTCGATGTCCGTCTGTCAACCTGTCTGTTCGTTTATCACCAGGCTCATAAGCCATGATAGCTAGAAAGTTGAAATTTTCACAAATGATTTATGTTATTTGATTTCATTTTATGTGTATTTCATTTATGTTTCTACTAGGTATAATAATAAATACTAAAAATAGAATAAAATAAATATTTAAGGATTTACTATTTACCCATAAAACAAACGTAATTTTTCAGCTCGATATTATTAACGGCAACTGGTAGAACTCTTAAAATATTTAGTTGTATATTCAAAATAAATAAATAAATATATACGGACAAATCACATAGATTAAGCTAGCCAATAAAATAATAATAAATAAAATAAATAATTTAATAAATAAATACTTACTTTAGGCTCCCACCATACAACAAACATGATTTCTTTGCCGTTTTTGCTCGATAGTTCATCCACGGGAAGACTTGGAGTGGTCCTACTCTAATCTGCAGGGAACTACACGGCAAAAAGGCTGTATTCTATAATTCAACCAGGAAGTTTCAGTTACATACCTTAGCAGCCTGTATCATCTTGGCAACTTCAACTTTGGTCTTCCCCTTGACGGACTGTCCGTTGACTCCGACCAGCTCGTCACCACTCTGCAGCGTGCCATCTCTCGATGCTGGAGTATTGTCGAAGATCTGGAAGTCCGTGAATATGCATTAAAAAGAAAGATTTTTTTATTATTTGGTACAGTCCGGAAGGCGTAAGCTGAGCTCTGCATTTGTGTGAGTAATCACCAAAAGTAGAGACAGACCAAAAACTCTTAAAAATAAATTTGACACTTGACACGTCTTTATCGTTCATGTTTTTAAAGTAACTGTTTAAATTACAAAATATTTCTATTACATGGCTATTTAAAGGGTTTCGTATTCTTCGTTTACTTTTGTTTGCAGCCATTTCACTAATAAATCGGACACAAGAACAAAATATTAAGAATTAAATACGTCACACTGCTACCAGTACAAGGGTGAAGTGTGACAGGTGCGCGGCGGAGATGCGCCGCGCTATAAGCCGATGTCACACCTACACTATCTATGTGCACTCACACAAATGCAAAGCTCAGCTTAGGCCTCGCGAACTGTACACAGATGAAAAACAAAAGAAAATAACAATTACAAATTACACTAACATATAATAAATAAATAAATATATACGGACAAATCACACAGATTCAGCTAGCCCCAAAGTAAGTTCGAGACTAGTGTTTTGGGATACTAACTCAACAATGCTATATTTTATTACAAATACATATATCAATAGATAAACATCCAAGACCCAGGTCACTTTGAATAAGATCATTTTTCATCTTGACCTGACCGGGGCTTGAATCCGGGACTACCCGTGTCTCAGGCTGGCGTGTTGACAGCTGCGCCACGGAGCTCGTCAAAGTAAGTACATATAAGTACATACAAATATTATTTGAGTTTGCGTGTACCACCCTGCTTACCAGGCAAGAAGCTTGGGATCATCATTTATCATCAGGTCTTTCTAGTCTCCACTGCAGGAGCACGACCCTCTCTGTACTACCAGAGCCTTATAATAGCCTGAGTAGTCAGAGGATTTGGCCTAGACTCTCCATGCTGGCCAGACGGGTTGGAGAGGTCTCTTTGATGTTAATAAGCTTTGCTTAGCTTGTGTTTCCTTAGTCGCCTTTTACGACATCCACGGAATGACTTGGAGTGGTCCTATTCTACTCTGCCGGTAGCCACACGGCTCATCATTATCAGGTCTTTATTAGTCTCAAGTGCAGGACATAACCCTGTCTGTACTACCAGAGCCATATACTAGCCAGAGCTGTCAGAGGAATTGGTCTACACTTTTCACGCTGGCCAGACGGGTTGCAGAGGTATCTTTGATGTTTATAAGCTTTATTTAGCTTGTGCCCTTTCTATATATCTAAAAGGGGTTAAATATGCATTCTATTGATCCATAAAATATACATATTATTTATCGCATAACGCATGAGAGGTAGATAGGCGTACTCTCTATTTCATGTATCATTCTAAGAGCAGTGATCAAAGTCTAGCAGGATCTATTAGTTTTGTAAAAGGCCTGTAGCTTTATAAACAAACAAATAATTTATTCATCAAATTACCTCACCACAAATCAAATCAAATCATTTTATTCATCAACAAAATTAGCATCATACAAGCTGTTCTATGATATGGGCAACGATTTAGTCAAAGTCATGCAGTGCTTCCAGATCTGCTACAAACTCATCCCCGATCCATCGGAGCAAGTAGCATCCAAATATCTTTGTCTCGTTCCCCCAGTAACAAAAAACTTCTACCCTTCCTTTCGATGAGCAGCAGCGTCGGAATAGAAATAACCCAAACAAACTGCGCTCACCAACCCGTCTGCCAAGCTGAGTATGACAAACCCCCTATGATGGAAATCCTTGGGGGAGTTCTTTGTCCAATAGTGGACATCTTACCTGTACGATATACAAACAGGGACACAGCGGCGCTCCGCCTCCTATACTTATTCCGATCAAGTTCTTCTCATCTTTGCTTAACACTATGCTGCCCGAGGTCACTGTCATACCCCTGGAAATATACGTAGATTTTTAAATTGTTTTTTTAGAATTGAAAAGTCTGTAAGTTTGTATAAATAATATTGGTAGTATATTATATTCGGTGTAAGGGTAAACACCGCTATCTCTCAAACCATCAAATCAGCCCTTCAAAATGATGGCAAATTATAAAAATCAACATTCTCATACAAAAGCGTTAAGAGTCGCCTGGACGCGCATGTCTCCATACAAACGGAAAAAGGGAATTGTGGCAATATTTGATAATTTTGGAGTAAAATTAAGCATTTAATCATTCAATCTCATTAATAAATACAATGGTTTGAGAATTACAAGCGTTTTCAAATTTGTATGGAAATCTTGAGAGGCGTATAATTTTCAAACTATTGATAATTTAACCAAACTGTATAGGAACGTACGTAGATTATAATAAGATTAATCGATTGGATGCTACATTTTACTCCAAAATTATCAAATATTGCCACAATTCCCTTTTTCCGTTTGTATGGAGACATGCGCGTCCAGGCGACTCTTAAGCCACCCGGGAAATTAGTATGGGAAAGTAAAAAAAAAGTTCATGATCCCAGCATTAGCCCCAAAGGAAAAGTGGAGGGTCAATTTACGCGCTGTAAAATATGAATTCTAGGATTTCTAGGTCTTGAAAAAGGCACGATGTATTTTTTTTCCTTAAAACGAATGCGGCGAAACGCTAGCTAGCAGGCTAACTAATTTCAGAAAAAACTTTCCAAAATAGTACACTTGGCACTCTCAACATTCTCTGAATGTTTTTGTACACATTAGCTTTCTATATACGTGTACATAATAGAGGATTTTGAGTGTCTAAGTACGAAAAATCTAGAATAAATTTAAGAATAAAAAAAATGGCTAACCTTTATTTAGCTAACATGATATTAATCTAATCTAAACATACGTTCTATTACTAATATTACTCACTAGCGGGTGAAATAAATGGTATTAAAATAAAACACACGTTAAGTTGGTAACATTTATTATTGACCAAACCAATGCTAAAATTTATAAAAAAATCTGGCGATCTCAATAATTCTAGCTAGCGTCTAAAAAAAGTAGTAACCTGTAAAAAACACACGCTCACTGTAGTGTGTAGCTCGCCTAACTTGCCTCTCTCCAATGTATTATTTGTGACTAAGTAATATGATTATTATTTGTATATATATGTATATAATAAGATTATTATTTGTGAGTAATAACATTATTATTTGTGATTAATAACTAATAAGAGTAATAAACCGTACGTCAAATCTAAACAACGTGTTTCATTTGCTACACCTTACACGGCGACCCTGCCAAGATTTGAAACTGGAATTTTACCGGAGCTTAGCTTCTGCTATTTTACCGGACTTTTGAGATGAGGGTAAAGTGCCCTCAACCTGTAAGGCGAACATCACTAAAAAGCCCCAGGAGGGGTGGACCTCGGCTTTGGGCGTTGCCTGTGTAAACAAAGTTTGGAAAGAAAGCAAACTCTCATGTATGATGGGCTGCGTTTTGCATGCATAGCCTGAAGGGCCGAACTGAGAAACAATGCCAAAGCCTTTGGAGAGCAGCAACTCTCATGTTTTGCTGTATAGACTCATTACTACCTAATAGTACATGTTTGTTTATTTCGTTGAGGGAAGTGAGGCGCGCTACACACTTCATCACACTTGTAACACATTGACTTGTGCTAAAATGAATGTCTTAAAAAAATAATCTATCTCTTTCTGGCTAATATGGATACGTAGGTGCCTATGTGGTCTAGCTTATTTCACATATTTTTGAAAGCTAGTTCATAACTCACATTAAATCCTGGTGGTATATCGTGTATCTTTCTTGTCTCAAGTCGTTGAATATACAGTCTGTGTAGACATTTACTTGATTTTCTTGGTTAGGTCTGTAGAAAAGAAGCTTTTGATTACACTTAGGCACAGTACTACCACTTTAATGAGTTACATCGGCATTTTTCGATCGCGCAGAATAGCGCAACCTAACGCCGACTAAAGCCGAATGAAAACCTCAATCAAATAACGAACTTATTGCTACAAAATAAGATTTGAAATCCAAAAACAACAGGACTCGTGCTATCTCGCTCGCAATACTCGCACGACTGCCGCGAGTGGTCGAGACGCCGCATGGCGCGTACACATCAGCCAATAGCGGACGGGTATTTACGCACCATGCAAAAATTTAACTTCCGCGCAGGTACATAAAAGGTATACGGTGTAACTTATAAAAGTGGTAGTACTGTATTACCTATGTATGCAAATTAGCCCCCTTATTTATAAAAATTAACAATCGCTTATTAAACCTATTTTAGTTCTTCTTCTTCTTCTGTTTTATATTTTGGCTTCCACAGAAATTTCAGTGATTCTGCCAATGTCCAGTATAATGAGATATTAAGTATCGGTGTTGTACGGTAAAGTTTTTCCAAGTAGCATCAAAGATGGCGTATGTTCTTTGATGCCTCGTGTTAGCTTCTGGCGGCAAATCTATACGAGTCCATTTATCAGTCCACTTTAACTATTTCACAAATTGTTCATGAGCACGAGCATTTATGACACCAAACTACACCAATTTCATATTATAAAGTCCACTAAAATCAATTTGCAAAATTGTCTAAGGCAAACTTCAACTGTACCCCTTGACTACCCACCACAAACTCATATTTTACTTAAAATACGTTTAGTCGCGTTCTTTCAATGTCAAACATTAGAGAGTGGAATAAAGACGAAACATATTTTAACTAAAATAGGTTCAATAAGCGTTTGTTAATTTTTATGAATAAGGGGGCTAATCTGCATACATAGGGGGTTAGTCTCTAGTTATGAAGAAAAGGTATGCAAAGCTACGAGTAGCTTATATATGATAGGCCATGTAGCGATTGACGCAGTCTTAGAGTAGGTATGAATTTTACAGTACTGCCAAATGAAACATATCTTTGAAGTAAAATGGAGTATCTTCATTTAGCTTCCAAGAAAGAGGAAGCGAGTGTGTGTACACTTGCTTCCTCTTTTTGCGTTGGAGGTAAAAAATGCAAAAGTCTAAGACCATTTGCCAAAAATCATTGCAGTCAGACCAAAAAAATGCAATGGCTTAAAATGTTTTAAATTATGTAAATTTTGCAACGTTTGTATTTTAACAAATAACAGTTACAATTATCTCATTTCCATATGCTGTGAAAAGTATGTAAATTTCGTTGCCGATAAGAAACACGGTAAACAAGGCTTATAAACATAAAAAAAGACCCGTCTAAGCCGACTGGCCAGCGTGAAGAGTGTAGGCCAAATCGCTTAGCTCCAAGTGAGCTTTTGCTACTTCACCGGACTTTTTGATGTGAGAGCAGAGTGCCCTCAACCTGTAAGGCAAACATCACCAAAGGGTCCCCAGGAGGGACGAACCGCGGCTTTGGGCGTTGCCTGGGTGCGCAAGGCTTGGAGAAGCAGCAAACTCTCATATGCCTGATGGGCCGCGATTTGCATGCATGGCCTGAAGGGCCGAACTGAGAAACAATGCCAACTCTCATGTTTTGCTGTATGGGCCTAAGGCCAAATCCTCTGACTGCTTTGGCTTATTTTTTAGTCTCCACTACAAGAGCATGACCCTCGTTGTACTACCAGAGCCATATACTAAGGCAGAACAATTAGAGGATTTGGCCTACACTCTCCACGGTGGCCAGACGGGTTAGGGAGGTTTGATGTCTATAAGCTTTGTTTAGCTGGTGTTTCCTAAGTCGCATCTACGACATTCACGGAAAAACTTGGAGTGTCCTCAACTACACTTAATTTACACAATTAAACTTGCTGTGTTTGTACGTAATTTGTAACAAATAAAAATTAAAATGTTACTTACTGTTCAGTTGATGTAGAGGCTTCATTGTCCTTCATGTAGTCTTGAATAGAATTGGAAGCACTATATGTGTAAATAAAATATTCGACAATATTAGTAAATGAATTTGTATATTGTTAACTAATTCCGACATAAAATTTTGTAATTTCTTACCGTTCGTCAATGGATAATAATAATTTTGATGTTACTGGCATGCCATCAGTATTACCAAAAGTATTGCTAAACAAAAATATTAAATATTTAATTTTGTATTGTTCTATTTCATGGTCGTTCGCGTCTTAGGTTTATTATTTTTATTACTTATGGATTAATAAATAAGAGGAAAATAAGGTTTTAAAATTTATATTATATATTTTGGACAATGTATGCGGAGAACTCATCATGTGTCACAATTAATTATCTTCAGCATGACACTATTTAGATGGATAGAGCCCCCTAGACTTTGTCATGCTGAAAATAAATATAAGTACATTTTTTTTTATTAAATAATTCCTCTATTTCTACGTAATTTAGGATACCTTTTGACTATTGCAAAAACAATTTCATATACAGTGCCACTAGAAATTAACTAAAACAATTTAAAATAGGTATGTACTTTTATAAAAGCCGCTAACTAAGAGCTATTCATTGATAAATAATCTCTGTAACCAACCCTGTACATAGACCCCTATTTACAGGGTTGGTTATAGAGATTAGATTAGGTTAGGTATTCCAATTAGGTACCCTAATCGGAATACAAAAACTAAAATAGTATTAACTTAATATTTAACTAGTAAAATATATACTTAGAACCGATAATCAATAAAACAGACAAGGATCTAACTAAGCATAATTATTAAAAAAAATCATAAAATAATTTGTTTTTACATTTTATCCTCATAGTTTCCTTGTGACAGCAAATACAATTGGGGATAGATCCGCATATCATTGTAATTAAAATACTGGTTTGTGGGCTGCCACATCGTCCGAAACCACAACACGACAACAATATAGACAAATTCACTTCAAAACCCAACAAATACTGACTCAATCGAAACCAAACAAGAGATAATTCTGTAACACAAAAAGGAAGTTATACTGATAAGAAAATTACAGAACACAATGTCGAAACGCTAGAATTAATACAAAAAATAGGTTAC
The DNA here is from genome assembly GCA_963082605.1 of Rhodophaea formosa. Classification (NCBI taxonomy): domain Eukaryota; kingdom Metazoa; phylum Arthropoda; class Insecta; order Lepidoptera; family Pyralidae; genus Rhodophaea; species Rhodophaea formosa. The sequence goes on from OY720226.1 coordinate 2,827,615, forward strand.
GCACATTTTGTCCTCTTCAAAAAAGAAATCGTCGTCATATTCTTGCATCATTTTGTATTTTTGTGTTGTGAATTTACAAGAGAAACGTCAAGGGTTGGTGGATGCGTGTATGTCAAAATTATCGATTTTCCCGCGGGCAAATGTTTACGTGCGGTGTCGGTAAAACAGCCGCCATTTTAGTGAACGCACCAATCAGAGAGCAGATGGCGAAAGAGCGGGAAACGGGAAACTTTTCGAGGATATTGACTTCCTGTTAAAATCAAGGCAAAGAAACAAAATCTATCAAGCATAGAAACAGGTTTTTTTAATAAAACATATGTTGGTGGAATATATGTTGTTAGAGTTAATAGCAATAATAAAAGTGATGATATAAAATCACTATCACTATCACTACATCACTACATCACTACATATTATAAAACAAAGTCCTCCGCCGCGTCTGTCTGTCTGTCTGTCTGTCTGTTCGCGATAAACTCAAAAACTACTCCACGGATTTTCATACGGTTTTCACTAATAGATAGAGTGATTCACGAGGAAGGTTTTAAGGTATAAAACATGCCCGGGCGCAGCCGGGTAGGGCTGCTAGTATAATATAAAAGTAGTCACGACGATTATATGTTAACTTTTGACAACTATGGTGAACAAGTTTTGATGGTCCCTTCAAAATTTCATTTTTTGTCAATGCTTTTATGCAATTTCGGCAATTTGCTTTTTTATGTTATTCAAAACTCTCAAATACTTACAGCAATAAATGTTGTATGAATGTCACGCGTCTTATGAAATGTTGACTAAAATTTTTTTCATGTTGCTATGTAAAGACCTGCCAAAAATAAACACAATAGTGACAGAAATACATTTCTGAACAAAAAACTCTTTCAGTTATAAAAGTTTTAAAGACACATGTTTTTAGACGTAAATTTTTAGACGTGAAAACGCGCCGCTGAAATGCCTATATATTTGTGACGTCACATGCTTGTATTTTGTATGGGTGGTTTGAGAACTTTGTTTGGTAGCTATACGAAATATTTCGTTTATGGTAATGGTTTCATAATAAAAGTTGCTATAAATTTTGCAGACTAAAATACAGTATAATTGTAATTAAAGATGTTCATACTTTAAAAAATGGTCCTATTCGCCCAACTTTAAAGAAGCTTTAAGATCACTTAACGAATCGATATCAAATTAAAAGTGTTCTTTATAGTGATTTTAGATAGAAATTAGTCTCATTAGACACAAATTTTATATAATCTTAACATTAGGCAACTACCGTATTGGCGATTAAGGACACGAGACGAGACTATGACGGCTTCAATTTCATTCGATGTTTTAAGATCTAAGATATATTATTAACAGTAATTTTGTTAGGGTTACAACTGTAGCCGTGTAGCTCCCGGCAGAGTAGAATAGGACCACTCCAAGTCATCCCGTGGATGTCGTAAAAGGCGACTAAGGAAACACAAGCTAAACAAAGCTTATTAACATCAAAGATACCTCTCCAACCCGTCTGGCCAGCGTGGAGAGTGTAGGCCAAATCCTCTGACTACTCAGGCTAATATATGACTCTGGTAGTACAGAGAGGGTCGTGCTCCTGCAGTGGAGACTAGTAAGACCTGATGATGATGATGACAACTGCAGTTCAATTAAAGATTGTTTTATTCCCCTCCCCCCTACCTTTGGGCTTCCACTCACAAATTTTCACATTTGTCACGGCCCATAAACTACATAGAAGATAATCTTTTTTTATGTCATAGGACGGCAAACGAGCAAGCGGCTCACCTGATGGTAAGTGATCACCGAGTGACTCCCAGAGACGAGAGGGGATCATCATTATTTCGTGTAGGTGACACGGTCAGTCGACCATGCATACCCTGGTGTCAGAGTTCTTCGGAACCGCCTCTCGGCCTCTGACGTGAGTAAAGCTACTACTCAAACGTCAATTTTCTGTGAGAGTCTGTTACTTCCCCGCACGAGCCGGCCCATTCATGCTAGATACTTACTAGCAAAAGTAAATTTCGCCAGTAGCGTGGCTCTACCACAACTAAATATTTTATTCCAGCCATGGCCCTAATCTTTCCACCCCAAATTGCTCGAAATTTGCGCCGCTTAAGAGTTGCCTGGACGCGCATGTCTCCATACAAACGGAAAAAGGGAATTGTGGCAATATTATAATTTTGGAGTAAAATTAAGCATCCAATAAATTAATCTCATTATAATCTACGTACGTTCCTATACAGTTTGGTTAAATTATCAATAGTTTGAGAATTAAACGCCTCTCAAGATTTCCATACAAATTTGAAAAGGCTTGTAATTCTCAAACCATTGGTATTTTAACCAAGCTGCATAGGAACGTACGTAGATTATGATGAGTTTAATTGATTAAATGCTTAATTTTACTCCAAAATTATCAAATATTGCCACAATTCACTTTTTCCGTTTGTATGGAGACATGCGCGTCCAGGCGACTTTTAAGGACTCCGCTGCAACCTCACCAACCTTTGTTACTTGTGAACTTGTGGTTACAGGTGAGAAGATGCAACTGTGACGAAACATTTAGTATCGCGCTTTAAAGACAGATAAGTAGATTAATAGAAATTATTTTACCAGACTCTTTTAGGACGACATTATAATATAAATGTCTCAATGTCTATTCGTTAGCACGCTTTGCTTATCAAACGACTTCGAGTTAGTACGTTAGGTTCATAAATAAATAAATATATTTTTTATTTAATCACTTACAATTTGACAATGGTCACGCACGACATGTGGCTGGAGCCTCCATTTAGTATAATATTTATTCATCAAGAGTAAATTAAGATATTTAGTATGTTTTGCAGTCGGGTTTTTATTGGGTGAAAATTTTCCTATTTAATTTTGAAAGGGTTCATCAATACAAGAGTTGTTACTAGTCGTGAGTGCATCTGACTGAGTTTGGAAAAATATTCTAATCCTAATCCTAACTAATATTATAAATGCGAAAGTGAGTTTGTTTGTTTATTTGTTTGTTTGTTTGTTACTCTTTCACGCCGTTCCTAATGAATCGATCATCATGAAATTTTGCATACACATAGGTTAGGGTACTATGAAGGACATAGGCTATATATCACGCGGGCGAAGCCGCGGGTAACAGCTAGTCTTTTATAATTCACATTCAGCGATGTCGTCGAACTAGGTAATAAAATAATTTGTAGGTACTTAGATAATGACAGCAAATGAGTGGAATTATCATTACGTGTACAGTCGACCTCTCATTCAAGGTAACGAGTAGTAACGACCAAGTTAAAACTCGACTTTTTTCCGGGGAATTTTTGAATTACTGCGTATTTTATTTACCATCATCATCTCAGCGGCAAAACTTCTTTTCGTTCGGGGTCATCGTGAGTTGTCACATAATTTATCCATCATCAACTAGCCGCAAAAAGTCCACTGCTGGACATAGGCCTCCTTCGAGGATTTCCAATACGATCGGTTGGAAGCAAACTTAACTCTCTATCTTTAAACTACTGAATCGATTTTATTGAAACTTACATCCTGTTCCCTAACTAACAAGTTTAGTTATAAAAGAATTACTGTCATCCAGCTGATTGTTTTTGAGATATGCGCGGACGAACAAACAAAAATATTACAATCATACATTTATGAAATTTGGCATTACGTGTTTAGAAGCTAGTATAGACTAACATAATATACAAAAAAACCGGCCAAGTGCGTGTCGGGCCACGCGCTATGTAGGGTTCCGTTGTTGCGAATAACAACTTTGAGTTCACACTGTTCACACTCGCACCTCACAGTTTAACGACCAAAAACATCTAACAATGAAAATTATAGAAATTTTACATTTTCGAGTACATTTTAAAAGTCGGTTGCCTATAACTTTTTAGTTTGTACTTAGTACTCAGCTCTGATAGTTTTCCTTTCAACTTCAGTGTTGAAACACTTTTGCATCACTATTGCTTCTACTTTCACTATCATACTATTGCTGTAATTTTTTTCACGTATCTATATATAAACGTTTAGCAGATAGAGGGGGGACACTTACCTCACCTCTAACAAAAATTCGCACTTTAAAACCAAATATTTCGGAAACGGATCCCTAAATCGAAAAATGGTGTTCTCAACCTCACAATATTTTTAAAGACCTATTTAACGATACCCCACAATTTTTTTTCAAGATTTTTTTCTACCATTTTTTTGGCATGATTAATATACATACATACCCATACCAAATTACAGCTTTCTAGTACTTATAGTCTCTGCGTAAAACCGCGGACGTACAGACAGACAGACATGGCGAAACTATATGGGTTCCTTGTTTACTACGGACCCCTAAAAATCGTATAATTCTGATAATATGACATACATACGAGTCGAATTGATAACCTTCTTTTTTTGAAGTCGGTTGCAAACCTGCAGGCCGATTTGCTAACTCGGTGTACAACGATTTGATTGTCACTTTAGCATCCATTACGGTTTTCATATCTTAATTAAAAATAGTCATTCATACTGAAGCCGTAATGAATATTGAAGTTACTATGAAAATGATGTACACCTTAGCTGTCAAAAGTTAGTAAATAGGCCTGCTGGTACCAAAATGTCAAACTTGATCGGCGGTCGAGTGTACATTAATTTTATAGCACTGCCAGCCCTGCAAGTAATGGAGGCAAGGAGTGTCTTATGTAACTGGACTGCTTTAAATGTAAAAGTTGCAATAAACAACTTGTTTCGCCTGCAATCAGTACTCGAGAGTGCGTCACGCGATACGGTATTGTGCACGTAGTTTTAAAATGAAGATAATTGTGAGTTTTCTGTTAAGTCACTACCTACTTATTTAAAAAAAAAATGTTTGATCGTGATTCTTTTCGTAGTGATTATATGCTCTTTGATTCTTTTTGCGAGTACTGTGAAGGCGATCAATCTGTGTAATTTTTTTTTAAACCGATTTTGTCCCAGTGCCAGGCAAAGTAGACATTTCTCTCCAGTGCTAACTGACGCATACATTTTATTTTTAAGCTGAAATCCGAATAATAGATTTGTGGACCTTGAACAGTGTTTGAACAAGACAATAAAGAGAGTTTGTGGTGTAAAAAGTTTGGAAACATTCGGCATTTGTTTTTGAAAGTATATATCAACAAACGTTTCAAACTTTGAATATGGACCTCTTGGCCATAAACTACGAAAAAGATGCCATCTCTTGGCGGGAATTTTAGCGGACTACACGGCGTTTGTTTTATATTTTTTTGTAAATTACTTCTAGTGGAGTTTATAATGTAAAATCGGCGTAATTTAGTGTTATATTTGCCCATGTTTTTGAACAATGTGCAAAATAACTAAAAAAGACTTCATGGTGCTGTTGTAGTGAGATTTTAACTTAAGGGATTGGTGCTTGCCCGCCTTGCTGCGTTGTCTATGATGAAACCAGTGGATCCGTGAAGAATTGTCGTCGGGGCTGGGGCTCCGTCAAAACAACGAAATGAAAAACCCATTTCCTATATCATTTCGTTGTTAACAAGATTATCTGTTTATTTTGCGGGAATTGTTTTGATATTAGCTAAAATAAAGCATAACAACCATAACAATATTATATTAATTAAAGGTTTCTGTGGATATGGATTGGTTTCTGTGTATCATTAATAAAATTTATCTGTATGCTGTGAAACCTGTAACTTAAGTAACATACTTTTCAAAAAAGAACTTAAAGTATTGCCGGCATAACTTGGACTAACCATCTAAATCGAAGAGTTTTTACTTTTTATGGTCTAACAAGAAATATAATTAAGAAATTTTTAATTATCTTTGAACAATAAATTAGTATGTTCTTCGTAGTTTGTGCTTACTACATTAAGTACCTACTTATAATCTAGGTTCTACTAAGTTGGTAGAATTTTAGAAATAAAAGTGGTGTTCAACAATTTCGCGCCAATAGTTTGACAGTTGCTTTTTTTTCAGCTCACAGTGTCTCTATGCTGCCTGTTTTACTCAACGAACGGAGAAGACGTGCCTGTAGGTCCTATTGGGACTTTTTTGAGGACGAATCTCGTTGGATTTCCAGTGATTCACAATCAGCAAGAGTGGATATTTGACCCCGACGTCGCTCAAAGAAGGAGAAAGCAGTTTGTAGAAATTAATGGGGACATAGCTGAAAAATTGATTGAGAGATTGGGATTGGGAATTGATGGGAGGGCAGACGAAAGACTGGTTAAACAAAGGCAGAGAGATGAAGGGCATTTAGGCGGTGTAAATTTTTATTTACCTTGATTATGTAGAGTAAATTATCTAGATAAATTCAAGAGTGGCTCCAGGGTATTTTTATGGGATTAAGCTGCTGTAAATATAGGTGAAGTGGAGTACGTATTACCAAATGTAAATAATAAGGAAAATGTGAAGATGTTCCTAATGTAACGGTTGGAGATTGATTGAGAGGACGATCACCTGAATAAGTTAGATTAAGTTAAAGAATAAACAAAGCTGTATAACTTTAAATTTTGTTTAATTAAGTATTATTATCATCATCACAAAGTCTTGTTAGCCTCCACTGCAGGAGCACGACCTTCTCTTTACTACCAGAGCCATATATTATCCAGAGCAGTCTGAGGATTTGGCCTAAACTCCTCACGCAGGCCAGACGGGTTGGAGAGGTCTCTTTGAGTTTTATATAAAGTTTATTTAGCGTGTCTTCCCATGGATGTCGTAGAAGGCGACTTACAAACATGTAAGTCACCTTCTACGACATCCATGAGAAGACTTGGAGTGGTCCTATTCTACTCTGCTGGGATCCACACGGCGAACTACTTCAATTTACTGTACAATAAAGTTCCCGTGTGGTTCCCAGCAGAGAAGAATAGGACCACTCCAAATCTTCCCGTGGATGTCGTAAAAGGCGACTTAGGAAACTAAAGCTAAACAAAGCTTATAAACATCAAAGAGACCTCTCCAACCCGTCTGGCCAGCGTGGAGAGTGTAGGCCAAATCCTCTTACTGCTCTGGCAGTACAGAGAGGGTCGTGCTCCTGCAGTGGAGACTAATAAAGACCTGATGATGATGATGATGAAAGTTTAAATAAATAAATATATTTGCTTGCAGTGTCATATGTAATTGAATATTACATTCGTTCACCTTGAACTAATCTGACATACTTACTGTTTGCGGATTAGCATAAGGCCTCGTGACTAGTGTCTGGAAAGGTCCAAAGTTCAACTTCCGCCTGTCTTTTTAAGCACCAGCTAAATTGGATGAGTTGTTGTTTTTGTGTTTAGTGGCCAACACTATAGTGTCAAATTTTTCAAGCTATCTTATACAAATCATCATCATCAACAGACAGATGGGTTGGAGAGGTCTTTTTGATGTTTATAATAGTTTATGAGCTTTCAGTGGCTTGTGTCTTCGAAGTCACCTTCTACGATATCCACAGGAAGACTTGGAGTGGTCCTATTCTACCCTGCCCGGAACCACACGGCTATATTATACTTATACAGCGTGTTAATTGACCCTCAACACCTTTTAAGGGGTGACTCAGCCCCTTAATATGAACAACTTTTCCAAAGAGATCAATGCTGTGAACCCAAAATTTTTCGACATTTTCATACAAAAGTATTCAGCTGTCCGGGCATTTAGTATGAGATTTAAAAAAAATTCAAGCTTCCAGCATTGTTCCCATAGGATAATTTCTTCATATTGACGGTCTGAGTCGCCCCTTTAAGGAAATGTCGAGGGTCGATTCACACAAAGCTAAACGACTGTCATCCATGGTAACAGTCACGACCAATGGCATAACGAGACTGTAGAAACATGTTTTTTTTTGTGGAAAGGACTGTGTAGCTAGCTCCCAGTGAGCTTTTGCTACTTCACTGGACTTTCAAGGTGAGGGCAGAGAGTCCTCAACCGGCGAACATCACCAAAGGGCCTCCAGGACGACGGTGTTATAATAGGTAAATCCATGCTGTCATACTATTTCATTACAAATAACGCACTTTAATGCATATTTAATCGAAAAAAATATAAACATAGTGCTATCTGTGCCAGCTGTTTGACGCCATATTTGTTTTCGTGACTTTTAGCGCCGCAGTGGGAAAAAAATGAACCAAATTTGAATCACCTGATTTATGTTCGCTCTGTTCAAAGGGCTATGTTACAATCCACTAACTAGTTGGACGTTGAGTGACGCTTCTTCAATCAACGTTCGGCCTAGTCATTCAATGAAGTGTAGCCATTCAACGAACGCGCAAGCCATTCAATTAAACAGCAGATGCAACCAGATGACTGCGACATATACCTACAAGGCTTGGAGAGACAGTAAAGTCTCATACGCCTGACGGGCCGCGATTTGCATGCATGAAGCCTGAAGGGCCGAACTGAGAAGAAACACGGATATTTACATGCCACTTGTGGTCACCTATGCTTGTGGGGACCACGCCTGGTGTTGCATAACATGCGCACGCACTCTTTCTTAAACTAGTTAACAATTCACTTTTGTGATGGTTGCCTTAAGATGTTTTCTGTTACCTGAAGCAGGTAGTGGTCACTGAAAATACCGTCATCATCATCTCAGGGTTTTACCGGTTGCATCATCAGCGGTTATGCTTCAGAGCCCGGGGTCCCCGCTACCTATCCTATGATATCATTACTACTTATGACTGGTGGCCCAGTGCCCGTAATCATTATAAACGCTTACGCATGTTAAGCGACCCCACTTGGATGGGTGACCACATGTGGCATAAAATATCTAGGCACGTTAAACCGTTCTAATAACAAATAGTGTTCTTAATTTGATTTTATCATCATCTTACCCACAAGGAGTCCACTGCTAGACATAAGCCAAGGAGGAGGATTTCCAATACGACCGGTTGGAAGCGGCCTACATCCAGCGCCTCCCTGCGACCTTTGTCAGGTCATCCAACCACCTGCAGGCCTATTTGCTAACTTTTGACAGCTCCGGTGTACACATTGAGAAATAACTATAGAGAAGACACCGCAAATCCTTACTTTGTCCCGTTCAACTGTGGCCATCGCGCCACAACTCACTCAGTCGGTTGTTAGCTCTTTCACTTGTGGTACTTCCCACGATTAAAAACAAAATCTTGGAAAAAATCATTAAAAAATGCCTTAGTGTGTATTAAGTTATTGCAGTAATAACATATCGAACACTGCACAGTGCAAAGGAACAAATTTTCATCAGCAAATTTCGTAGGCAAATACATTATTTTTTACATAAAAAAGTCAATATAATTACCTCCCGCCATTTTGCATTATGTTGACATGTTGCTATGGAAACGCGTGAGAGTAGCAAATATAGCGCTGAGGTATTGAGTTATGTATGATTGCACGATTCGTTATTGTTTTAGCGTTGCAGCGCTTAAATTTTAAATTTGGAGGAATGGAACAATGCTAATTAAATATATTTAATTATATCTTAATAATTTAACAGATTAAATAAAAAATATAGTATAATAAAAAGACATACCTTTACATATCATTTTCTTTATTTATGACGTAAGAGTTACAATAATGAGTGTTGAGAACGCTTAAGATTCGTTCGTAATGACAATTGTAGAAAATATCCTAAATATTAAGAAAATCTGAATGCTACCTTAAATCTAAAAACAGATAATTTTATTTGGATATTCTTAAAATCGTTACATAATGGCATATTTACCATGAAGTAATTAAATAAAAAGTTATTAATAAATTATTAATATCATTATGATAAAAATAATTAATAGTAATTTATTTTTATTGTATTATTCACCGAACACAGAAATGTCTTTCTATGTTCTGTGATATTATTGGTACAAAAAATATGTATTTTTTCTAAAAACATCATGGTGGTGACATTTTTTTTTAATCACGACACTATAAATCATTGTTTAAATAAATATTATACATATATTACATACGTACAGTATAAAAAATAATATTATATATAAATTTTATGCTGTATAAATAGTATTGTTTATAAATAATGAACTGTTTATTTAATATATATTATATATCTTAATAATAAATTTATTATTAAAATAATATTTAATATATTTTTAAACAGTAAATACAATATAAATAGCGCTATAACAACATATAATTAACAATACCTAGCTGTTTACTTTAAAGTAAAAGTCAATAAAGATAAATTTATCATATTTAGTGTAATTAATTCATGGTAATTATGCATATTGTGAAGTGATAATTATGTCGAAGTCACAAAAATGTTATATATTTGAATCTCCGAGACAACTATCAAACTATGTGTAAATTCTTAACTAGGTGATGGCAGTTTTATACTCAGATATATAAGAGAGCAGTTCTTGGGTACGCATACTTGAATTTATCTATTGTAATTAATGATGCAGCACGTTGTGTCATCATCATCAGGTCTCTTTTAGTCTTCACTGCAGGAGCATGACCCTCTCTGTACTACCAGAGCCATATATTAGCAAGAGCAGCCAGAGGATTTGGTCTACAATCTCCATGCTGGCCAGACGGGTTGGAAAGGTCTCTTAGATGTTAATAGGTTTGTTTAGCTTGTGTTTCCTAAGTCGCCTTCTACGACATCCACGGGAAGTCTTGGAGTGGTCCTATTCTACTCTGCTGGGAACCACGTTGTATATTTTTTTTATTGTTTTTGATGATATTGGATGACAAAACGCCGTGTGGTTCCCGGACGCCGTGTGGTTCCCGGCAGAGTAGAATGGGACCACTCCAAGTCTTCCCGTGGATGTCGTAGAAGGCGACTCGGGATACACAAGCTGAACAAAGCTTTTAAACATCAAAGAGACCTCTCCAACCCGTCTGGCCAGCGTGGAGAGTGTAGGCCAAATCTTCTGACTGCTCTGGCTAATATATGGCTCTGGTAGTACAGAGAGGGTCGTGCTCCTGCAGTGGAGACTAAAAGACCTGATGATGATGATGATGGATAACACAGTGAGCTATAACAATCTTTTAGGATTTTGTTTGCCAAATATATATGTATAAAAAATAAAAAAATCGTTATAGAGGACGCGTAAAGTGGCGATTCGACTTATGATTTTTATGTATAACATGATTAGTTTTCATATATATTTTTTTTGTAGAAAATGGTTTAAAATTTTGCTGATATATAAAACTGCCACCTAATGACAATTTAAATTAAATAGGTAGAATATAAGGCCTAAGATCGCTATGACTGTAATACAAATATTATAAATGCATAGGAGTAAAAAGATTTTGTTTGGGACTTAAATCTATGTACCTATACGGAGAAGTGTGACTGTTTCTTATTATTATTAATCTAAAGGGTCTTATATTTTACATATCTTGAAAAAGAAGATGATAAATAAATATATACGGATTGAGCTAGCTCCAAAGTAAGATCGACACTTGTGTTATGGAATACTAACTCAAGGATCGTCGAAGCCGATATACTTTGCCTCAAAGACAGACATCACCCAGCTTTAGAAGTGGAGTTTCCCTTGATTTGTGATGTCCCAAAAAATTTAAAGCTGAATGATAAAAAACGATTAAACTTCGCAAAGTGCAACTATGATAGCATACGCAATGAGTTGCAATTAGTAGACTGGCACAACCTTTTATCGAGCTCTGACGTAAACGACTGTGTAAATATTTTTTATGATAAACTATTCGAAATTATCAATAAATATACTCCATTAACTTCCATGAATTCCGATAAATATCCGGTTTGGTATAGCAAACCTTTAATAAAATGTATTGCGGAAAAAAATAAATATCATAAGTTATTCAAAAAATTCAACAATCCACGTGATTACGATGTGTTCTCCCTTTTACGTGCTAGATCTAAAATAATGATAGATCAGTGTTATAAGAGCTATGTGTCTTCGATTGAAGAGACAATGCCGGGAAATATGAAATCCTTCTGGAAATTTGTAAATAATAGAAAAGGGCGTGTCTCCATACCAAATGTCATGCAGTTTAATAACTCTACTTCTTCCACTGGACAGGGTGTCTGTGAGCTTTTCTCTAATTACTTTGCCTCGGTGTTTGACTCGGATCATCCACGGGATAATTCACTTAACGCTTTAAACGACACTTTCATCTCGGCTGAAGAAAGCACTACGGACTCTACTCGTATGTCTCATATCCATATAACGTGTGAAGATATATTATCGGAAATCAAACTTATTGATGTAAATAAAGGAGCGGGACCTGATCAAATACCTCCATCGTTTGTCAAACGTTGCGGAAAAGAGCTATGCACACCATTAAGTATTATATTTAATAAATCTCTTACAAACGGAGTTTTTCCCGATCGCTGGAAAATAGCCCACATTATTCCCATTTTCAAAACTGGTGATAAGTCTCGGTGCGAAAACTATAGACCCATAAGTATTTTGTCATATTTTGCAAAACTTTTCGAATCTCTTGTAAATACTCAGCTATACAATCATTTTAAGCCTATGATATCTGAAAATCAACATGGCTTCATTAGGGGACGATCAACTGTAACGAACTTATTAGCATATAAAAACTACCTATGTAAGAGCTTCGCCGCAGGGGGCCAAGTAGACTCTATTTACACAGATTTTTCGAAAGCTTTCGACAAGGTGAATCATAGACTACTTCGAAACACACTTGCATCCTATGGCATTCACGGGAGTCTCCTGCGGTGGTTGACATCTTATTTGAATAAAAGAAGTCAGCTGGTGGCCCTTAGAGGATACACGTCTCCTCCCATCGATGTGACGTCGGGTGTTCCTCAGGGCTCACATCTGGGGCCTTTGTTGTTCGTTGTATTCATTAACGATCTCACTAAAAATATATCCAGTGATTGTCTCTTATATGCTGACGATTTGAAATTATTTAGAACAATAAAATCTACCGAAGACTGCGATATCTTACAAAAAGACTTAAACGCTGTTTCTCATTGGTGTAAGGCTAATTTGATGTACCTAAATATCGATAAATGCTTTGTCATAACTTTCACTAATAAGCGTCAGGGGATCGTTAATGATTACAGCATAGATGGACAGGCCCTAAAGAGAACCTACGTTGCTAAGGATCTAGGCATTATTTTTGATAGTAAACTTTCTTTTCGCGAACATTATCAAGAAATGGTCACAAAAGCAAATCGACTCTTAGGGTTTATCTTAAGATCCACTAAAGATTTCAAAGACCCTCACTCAATTCTCTATTTGTTCAATACACTTATCAGAAGTACTTTAGAATATGGCAGTGTAATATGGTCTCCGCATTACAGGGTCCACATAGAAAACATAGAGAGAGTACAGAGAAAATGCCTTAGGATTTTATGCTACCGTCAACACCTTGGTCGAGCCACTCCCAACTACGAAGCTCGTCTGGTTAAATTCAATGTACAGAAGCTGGAAGTGCGTAGACAGTACTTTGACTTCGTTTATTTTTACAAAATTATTCATTCGATATTAGATGTACCTAATTTGCTTGCGGAAATAACCTTTAACATTAGATTTAGTGCTCGTAGAGCAAATAAAACTGGTTTGTTTGCTTTGCAGGTGTATCGAAATAATACCTCACTTTACAACCCCTTGGTCAGGATGGCTCGTCAATGTAACGAATTTGCTAGGGAGAACTCAGAATTTGATATTTTCATACCAAAACTGGCTCTTTTCATTAAAATTTTAAAAGATGCCCTTTATGACAGACCATCAGTTTAAATCTGATGGTCTGCACAAAGTTTATAACGTTTAGATTTTTTTTTTTTTTTTTTTTCCTCATTTTTCTTTACTAATGTACAGTATTAAAATTTGTATTTGTTTCTATATATTTTTCTTTGTACCTAATTTAATCTTATTTTCTTTGTTTAGTAAGTAAATAGTAAATGATTGTCTCTTTTATATATATATATATTTTTTTTTTTTTTTTATAATATTTAACTCTTCTTGTCACTTTTCATGTACGCACATCTGTGTGGAATACAACCTAGCTTTATTTCTTTTTTATTTTTATGTTATGTATTTGCCTTAAGTTGTAATCTGTTATGTGTGTTTATAAATAAATAAATAAATAAATAAAAAGGATGCTATATTTTAAAGCAAATAAATACATAGATAAATATTCAAGACCCAGTTAAATCAGTAAATTTTCACTTTCCATCTCGACCTAACCGGGGATCGAACCCGAGACCTGCGCTGTGACGCCTGGCATGATGACCACTAGGCCACAGAGGTCAAGGTGTCTTGAAGATCTTGTTATATGGAGGAATTTATAAAATACTCGGTGGTAGCCTGTGGAGGTAAGGACCACTGAACGTAAAGAAATCTGGATTATATTGTCCAATCAGAATCATTCTATCATTGTTCAAATAATATCAGTAATGTGTTCTGATAGTAAGTACGTATCGTTATAAAATCCTCATTTAGATTATTAACAACTTAAGGGCCCACACTAGGCACACTAGCGACGCCAATAATTTTATTCCTAATACTTTATAAAGTATTAGGATTTAAACTATTGGCGTCGCTAGTGTGCCTAGTGTGGGGCCTTAAGAGGGCCCTGAACAAGCATATCTCCATATAAACGGAAAAAGATAATTGTGGCAATATTTGATGATTTTTGGTACAAAATTAGGCAATCCATTAATCTCATTATAATCTACGTCCGTTCCTATACAGCTTGGTTTAAATATCAATCAACATTATTAAATTCTATAATAATGTTGAGAGGCTTATAATTCTCAAAGCATTGATACTTTAACGAAGCTGTAAAGGAACGTGCGCAGATTATGATGAGATTAATTTATTGAATGCTTAATTTTACACCAAAATCATCAAATGTTTTCACAATTCCCTTTTTCGGTTTGTATGGATATATGCGCGTTCATGGCCTTCTTAAAAGATTTTAGTAAACAGAAAATCATGTGCAATTGAATTAAAAACAATCTCTAGTTCGAAATTACTGATATGCAAAATAAATGACCTCGTACAATATTTTTTTTGCCATTATGTACATTAAATTATCCAACAAGTATTATTGTTATGTATCGGTATTCTTATGAGATTGTTTAGCAATTATACAATCGGTAAATACCCAGTGTATCTAATCAAAATATTTTTATTTCATAAGAAATCGAAATAACCATCCTTGCTGAAAAATTATAATGTGCTCATGGTCACTTTGATATTAGATTTCATGTTCAAATTGACAAAAAATTGTATTTCCAATACTTGCCATTCACAGAAAAATCTATATCGAATTTTTTCTTTCGGAGAACACCAAAAATTAGACGATTTTGCTGTGAATTTAGCAACTGTTGAAAAGCAAAAATTATAGAAAACATAAATACCTTATTAAGGTACTACTCCATTTATACATCATGTCAATATGTGCACAATACCTTTATATAATTAAAAGACATTTTACTACATAGTAAGGCACCTCATGTTTTTGGTTTTACACATGAAAAAAAAATATTTTCTTACAGATTACGAAAACCTATAAGTACGAGTAAAATTACAATAGTTCTTAACTATACAAGTTACACAAAAGTCGAAATGTTACACCGTAATATGGCATTTAAATCATAAATAACAATTTATAATTAAAAAGAGATCAAAACATGTCTTTATTAAATTGGAAATTATGTATTTTATTTAATGTGTCAAATACGGTCAACTTTTGTCGGAATAAAATAATATTATTTTAATTTAAGTCACCAAAATTAATTTGACATTTTCATAAAGGAAGTTGTGCAGTTACGTTTTTTTTCTTATTGACATGGACGTAATAATTTCTACGTTAGACATCTAGGATTAACATTTGTGACATCAATTTATTTTCTTTTCTCCAATCGTGAAATTCCTTGTCTTCCCATCTCGCTTCGGCTCGTGCAGGACCTGAAATGAGAAAAAATATTATGTAGCGAATTAAATTTATATAATTCCTTGCATTGTCATATATTTCTAAAATCATAGCTAAATCCACTCTAGTTGGGCCAATGATGTAGTCCACCTAGAGCACCCGTATGAATGGCACCTGCGCGAAATAATTATGACTAAATTGTTTGAATTAAAATTAAACTTGAACCACTCCTCCTAAATTCTAATTATTAAACACATTCGTACTAAAACTAACTTATCATCAACAAATACAAACTAACCTATTCTTTTAATATTATATTAGGTCGGGGAAAAAGTAATTTCGTATTTTTATGTGTAAAGTTGTAATCAAATATCTTTGGTAATGTTGTATGGACGGATAAAATCTTCATACAAAACACGAAATTACTTTCTCCCCGACCAATAAGTTGTTAAAATTTCTTTCATATCGACCTCTTTTGACGCCTGATATATAAAAATATATTTTATATTATTTATTTATGATATGATCTACTTTTATATTATTTACATAATAACTGCACATAAATTAACAAAGACGATTCCTCATAAAAATTATGTTTCTGATATGTATTCGGTAGTAGGATTCCTACCGGTAGTGTGTAAGAGCGCCAGAATCGAATCCAGGTCCTGTCCGGTAGCAGAACAGTTAACCACAAAGCCACAACCTCCGTCAACAGTTACTTTTCGAAGTCACTCATTGACCATTTTATCTCCAATGTTTACTTAAACTTAAAAGTTACCATTTAACTAAAAACGTTGTTTGTTAACATTTCGTAAGAGTATATCCGCCTTCGCATTTCTCCGTTCTAATATTAGAACCAACATTTTTCCACTTCCAAATACGATCTGGGTCGTTCAAAGATTTGCCTAGGCCTCAGTTACACCGTGTTGTAACATTTGTGAACGTGCAGCGACAGAATATTCGCTACATTTTCAGAAGATCGGTAATATTCAATGTTCCTTAAATTTTTGGTCAAGTTGAATCCGATTGTATCTCGTGCGGAAATTAGACTTCTTTAGTGAATTAATGAAGTTATAATGAACGATGTACAAGTACAAGTACAAGGCGAAAATGACTCACTTATATTAATATTGTCTGTCAGTTAGTACATAATATGTAATCTGTAATATTTTTACTACAATTCATGAAAGTCCGACAGTAATGCAAAAATAAAACTTTGCCAGCTGTTTAAGTATAAAAAGTATAAAACAGAAAATGAGATTGTAACCAAAGCTTTTCCCAAAGACCGTTGGATTCGGGTTAAACTTTGTCAAGTCATATTACTGAATGAATACCTAGTACTAGAACTGTCAGAATAGAGGATCCTGGATCCGTCGTATCACAGCTATGGATGGTACCAGAAAGACGCTCGGACGGATAATGAAGAAGAATACAGAAGTTATAAAATTCTCTTTTAATTTTTACAAAAATGTTTCATTTTTTTTTCGGAGGTTTTTGGCATTAGCCACCATAGGAAAAGTTTTTCAGATTGACGGGACGAGTCACCCCTTTAAGCATCGGGTAGGGTTTTATTAACCAGCTTGTTTTGTTTCCATCTTGACTTGACTGGGAATTGAAACATGTGATTCATTTCTTACAATTTTGTATTATTATTCAGAAATTTCTGTTTCAGAGGATAATAATCACGCTGTATACATTTTCTGATTAAATAATACAATCTATTTCTGATTCCATGCTGGTTTAGGAAAAAAAAACATAGAATATACCAGCTGATTTTCTTCCCGTGCAGACCGTAAAAGCCAGTCAAGGGATTGGGCGAAAATCTAAGGAATTTGATAGGCGATGCTGCTAGCAAGCCATCACTATTTTGATTCCGCTTTCCACCTTTATGCCCACTACGATGCTAAACGTGGCCTGTAGGTTTTATTACCTTAGGCGCTGTCTACCCCGCAAGGGATAAAGACGTGATAGTATGTATGTATTTCTGATTCCCGTTTCTACCTATTAGTCCTATTTAAGTTCTTGCTAAGCATATATTCGCTGTCTCATAAAAGTTACGGTGTAGTAACCGGATGGTTGTTCCTATAACTATGTAACGGTCGGCCGCTTCCTTATTCGGCTAGAAAGTGCTATATCATGGCAACATTTAAAGTCTCTTTAACTGCCGGACATCTTGTTAAAGGTCAATCTTAACCGTTAATGTCGTATTTTGTACTTGTTTGTTTTTCGTATGTGTAAGTGGCCAACATTTTATACTAATACAGCTGTATTAACTTTTATACGTTCTGACGATGTTGACGATTACGATGGAGTGACGATTTGCGCAAATTAAATGAGGAATGGTCACAATTGGCAAGGAAATGGGGGAGACTTTTGCCCAGCAGTGGGATAATATAGGTTAAATAATAATACGTTCTGCAGTATTGCCTCAAAAAAGTGTTGTGAAATCAAGTTTTATGTATGTTAGTTTCTTTTTTAAACCATAATTCTAATTGCCTGAACACATTTCAATGCGTAATTATCGTTAGAATTCGCTTATTATTGCAAGAGTTAATTGTCATATTATTTTTAGGTTTTTATTTTATTTAATCTGGACAAAGATATTTACACATAATTACAAATATAAATAAAAATAAATATTAATACTTAGGAATAAAAAAATTAAGAATAATAAAAAACATAATTTAAACTAAATAAAAAATGGAGCCCAGATCGCTGTCATCACAGGGTAATGTACCCAAGAGACTGGCCGCATTTCCACGTTGAATCGCTAGGCTCAGCCGTTGTCCAAAATGAGCGCCAGCCCTTGGGTCCCTGGAGACGTCGATCAGACGTGCCGAGATCTCTCTGTACAATTGACGAGCCTCCGCACCCCATGGCCCTAAAGTCTCCACGGCGAAAGGCACAAATATGTAGGGCTCACCTAGAACCGCATATTTGCGCCTCTTAATCCCTTCGGCAGTTGCAGCAGCTGCACCTGCTCTACGGGAGGTCGCTTGTAGGTGGGATGAAGCTACAGTATCTACACACGTGGCATCCCAAACAAGCGACCGTCCGTTTTTCCAGGGGATGAGTGTCATGCCGTCGGGCCTCTTGCCGTCATCTCGGCTGATACCAGCAGGCTCAAGTACTGCCGGCACACCAGCGGCAGCAAAAGCCCGACGGATGACATCATTTATAGCAGCATGGCGAGAAATACGCCCTGCACTGCGCCGACAGGCTAGACCGTGGTGACCCAGGGGATCAACATCTCCCCCGCAGCGACAGCGATGGGGCTCGTTTGTTCTAGCCCCTAACCGAAGGCTTACAGCTAAACTAAATGTAGTTCGCTCCAGAAGAGTTCCTACGGCTGGTGACGGGATGGCGTTCAACCAGAACCCCGATTCTGGCTCACAGCTGGCTAGGAGACGAGACCGCTCTGCATCACTACTTGCAGTTTCGAGTAATTGAACTCGTGACTGTTGGCAGAGCGGCTCATCCCATTGACGCTGTGAAGCCAGATTCAGTGGAAGACAACTATTCGGAGCTGCTGCACTGAGCCAAGCATTTGTGGCGTCGGACAGGTACGCAATCTCTACATCGCAAAACGATGGGCCTAGAATTTTACCAACGAGATTGCGGGTACCATGCACCGACGACAGAAATGCTGGCAGCGCTACACTAGAAATTTTTCTTATGCCAAGGCCACCGTGACGAACCGGCAGTACTGCTTGAACCCAACTCCTGTCGTTTAGAGGGCAATTAAACAAATTGGTGATTGCCTCCCTGATAATTTTATCTAAAGAGGACAAGAGTTGGTCTTGGGCCCATAGCGGTGTACAACGGAGAGTGTAAGTGGTCTTGGGCACAAACAAGCAGAATTTTAAAATAGTATATGCCATATGAGGGTTAATTTCACTTAGACGCTTGGAAGAGTCCTCAAAAACATACTTTTGATCGTCTATAAATTTTGAGAAAGCATCCTCCAAGACTGGTGCTCCTAGGAGGCGAAGGGTCTGGTCATCAATAATTTTAATATTTAGGTTATGTTTCTTTTAATTAAAAAAAATGTGTATGCAATTTCCAAAATAATCAGCCTATTGTATGCGGAACTTGTACTGGATACACTTATACGATAATCTATATGATATTATGAATAGCAAAGATTTGATTTTTTGTTGCATCGAGTAGGCTCCGAAACTTCTGCATCGATTTTCAAAATTCTTTCACCTATAGAAAGCTAATTTATCTGCGGGTGACATAGGCTTTAATTCACGCGGACGAAGTCACTGGAAAATTGCTAGGTTTTTATAAAGTTAGAATGCGATTGAAAAATATTTTTATAAGAAAAAAGAGACTAATATTTTATTAAGAGCAAAACAATTGTGTAGTTTGAAACACTGATAGAAACCTGAGAAAAAGATGGCTTATTCTACGGCTTTTTTACGTCCAAATTAGACAGAAGGTCACATGAGTAACGAAAAACTAACGCAACCCACCTTTCAGTTCAATAACTATTCCCAACTTTTTATCCGATTACCATTGCTAATAAATGCCTTTACGAAGTGAAAATCTATGCATTATTTATTAGGTTTTTATGCAGACTCTAAGGGTAATAAATAGTTAAGGTAACAGAAGGATACTCTAGCTAATACTACATTCACAGGACACTTTAAAAGTAAATAAGAGTAATACTTCAAAAACAAAACACCCTACTGCTTTTTCTACTGTTGACGCCATTCTATGATATTCCGGGGAAGAAAACAAATTTAATGACACCTTCCACTTCAAAGTCGATCTAGCCATTGAGGCCACAGGAGGCTACAATGGAACATACCCACTTGGTTGCTTAAGCACTGATCACCAGTGCTTTATGGAAATGGCCTAATTGTCAGGCGAGCGAATTTTTACAGTTTTCTTTAAAATATTATGTCATTAGGTATAAAATTTCGAATTTTCCGCACGTTCAAATTTTCAAGAGCGTCAAGAGTTAATATCCACTTAGAAACAAACTCTGTACAGGTGACAATTCTATACCCTATTTAATCCGTGTAAAGGGCCCTGGCCTATTATACAGTAAGCTGGTCGGATACATAATTCAAATAGTATTTATAGGGACTATTATGGGATAAAAACTGGTATTAACTTGGATGATCACTGGTAGAAATCATAGATAACGGAGTAGGTACGTTTTATGTAAAAATACTTATTTCCAAGTTTTTGTGATTCTTATCCTCAAAAATACTATACATATATTCCTTATAAGGAGTTCAACAACAACAACAACAACATTTTATTCTTACAATTACGTTCACAAAATATGCACATCACTTTGACCTCCCCAGTCCTTGCGGGCTAGCGCTAAACCAGGCAGCTCATCACGAAGCACGACAAATGATCAAAGTTCAATCAAGATCAATCACAGTTCATGATCAAAGTTTGACGAGCCCCGTGGCGCAGCGGTCAACACACCGGCCTGTGACACTGATGGTCCCGGGTTCGATACCCGGGTCAGGTCAAGATGAAAGATGATATTTTTCAGATTGACCTGGGTCTTGGATGTTTATCTATATATGTATTTGTTATAAAATATAGTATCGTTGAGTTACTATTCCATAACACAAGTCTTACTTTTAGGGCTAGCTCAATCTGTATGATTTGTGATGAGGTCTTTTTAGTGTCCACTGCAGGAGCACGACCCTCTCCGTACTATCAGAGCCATACGTTAACCAGAGCATTCAGAGGATTTGACCTACACTCTCCACGCTGGCCAGACGGGTTGGAGAGTTCTCATCGATGTTTATGAGCTTTGTTTAGCTTGTCTTTCCTAAGTCGCCTTTAACGATACCTACGGGAAGACTTGGAGTGGTCCTATTCTACTCTGCAGGGAACCACACGGCGTGAACTTCATAGTATACCTCGACCACCTACAGCATGTAACTTGACCCTCGAAGTTCTCAGACCATCAATATGAACAACTTTTCATATGCGATCAATGCTGAGAACTCGAATATTTTTTTGGACTTTTCCATACATTTTGCCCGGGGGCGACTGAACACTTTTGTATGAAAATGTTTAAATTTTTTGGGAGGTTAGTGAGGAAAGTTGTACATATTGACGGACTGAGTCACCCCTTCAAGGGTATTTAGAGGCTCGAGTCACACGCTGTACAGCAATGTCAGATATCAAACATTTTATGGCATTGTCCAATTACGGGCAACCCGGGCTGCACCCATTTGATATAATTTCGCGGGCGCGGCCACATGCAAAAACTGGGAGCGACTCTACGCCCACCATTAGCGAATACATATATACTATAATATACATATTATTAAGTCTTTATCCCTTGGGAGGTTAAGCCAGAGTTAAGGTCATAAAACCCAAAGGCCATTTTCAGCGTGTTAATGGGCACAAAGGTGAAAAGCGGGATCAAAATAGTGATAGGTTGCTAGCCGCATCGCCTATTGTTGTGATTCCTTAGATTTAACTGAATCCTTTGATCGGCTTTACGGTCTGCGTGGAAGAAAAGCGGCTAGTTTATTCCAGCTTTTCCTTCCAGCATGGAAGGTTAGCATGGCAAACTTCAAAGTCAACATTTACAGCAATATCAGATATCAAACATTTTATGGCATTGTCCAATTACGGGCAACCTTCAGGGCTGCACCCATTTTGATATAATTTCACGGGCGCGGCCGCATGCGAAAACTGGGAGCGACGCCGCGCCCGCCATTAGCGAATTAAAACTGTTAAAAGGCGAAATGTCATAAATTGGTTGTTATCATGTTGTTATGCTTGTTGTTCGCACGCGAAAATATACTATGATGTTATGGATGGTAACGTATTTTACAAGGTTTTATCGAAACCACTAATGTTTGGTACGCAAATAGCATTAATCCAAGAAATAAAATGAAATAAAACCGACTTCAACCCCAAACGTAAGCATACAACCTGAAACTAAAAAGTAGGAAATAATAATCTAATTACTAGAAACCAAGCGTAATAAATAAGAATAATGATTCTTTCATACCTATTTTTGTTTTTTTTTACTCACTTGTATATTTATTTTTAAATATTGAACAATAATATGATTAATCTATTTTTTGATATACATGTGTAAAAAAAAAGTTCAAAAAATCATGTTTTGTGTTAACATTATTTCCCTCCACCCACCTAAATCCATTGCAAAGAGGGCAAAAAGATCCATTGATGGATCTTTTTGCACTTACATCCACTTTAATCCTTGATCCAGGATTTCTTTTTCAACAAACGATTTCCAATCTTGTACCAGGGTCTAACTTTCTTTTCCGTAAAGGACAAAAACGTGTTTCGATGAGATAAAAATATACGTACTTAGATATAAACAAACATTCTCACGAAGAAGCAACAAAACGAGTCACCGGCGCCAACTCAGCGTCATAATGACATATGCCATTATTCTATTAAGCTGACAATACATAGCATTAATTTATTCATCATTCTGACTGTCTAAGTATGGAAAATGATATATTTCCAAGCCTGCTTCCTCCCCTTAATAAGTGGGAGCATGCGAGATAACAGCCATATTACACGGGCGTTGCAACGCTGCGCTGTTAAAATGCTAAGGTTTTTAACATCTGGGTGTCACTGACTGTGTAAGTATGGAAAATGATATATTTCTAAGCCTGCTTTCTCCCCTGAATTAGTGAGAACATGTGAGCTAATAGTGATGTTACACAGTAGGTGTTGCAACGCTGCGCTGTTAAAATGCTAAGGTTTTTAACATCTGGGTGTCACTGACTGTGTAACTATGGAAAATGATATATTTCCAAGCCTGATTCCTCCCTTTAATAAGTGAGAGCATGCGAGCTAAGAGTCAATGTTAAACCGGCGTTGCGACGCTGAACTGACAAAACGCTAAGGATTCCAATAATATCTTTTAATCTTTCTTTTAATCGTCTCTGAATCTTTAAAGAAAATAATGTACGCTCCTACCTTTTTATACATTGCAACTCAATAAAGTTTATTCTACCGAAGCGTAGATAGAATTTGTAGTTTTTTATAAAAGCTATGTAACGAGGGCGCCTCGTTTCAAATATTTTTTACTAATTCGATTAGTTTTTCGTTACCGCTCGTCATTTCAAAGCATGATCCATTTTCCCTTACAGACAACAACAGAACGCAATAAACATATAATCAGCAATTCGAGAAATCTTTTTATTTTTTAGTTCATATATGCAGCTATATTTCGTTTGCAATTTTTATCACGCTTTTGTATGAACAAATATTCAACAATCGTCTAGTTCAGTCGCCGCAAAATCGGCGAAACGCTCTGTGTGGCATAGCTCTTAATATTTGTAGGCTGGTTTAGATATGCAATTAACTTTATCGAAATTACCTTTATTAACGCACAGTAGCGTATCTGATGCCAGTTATGGAAGTGCCTTTATATTTCTAATGTCGCAGTTTTGTTATCTAAATACATCTTACTTAATGTTTCTAACGAATGTAAAAATTAATCAACGATAGCAGTTAATATGTGATAGATTATTATTCGATTACCATGTTTTTCTTTATTGTTTTAAATGGAAAAATGTTTTATATTCTCACAAATTCGGCATGAAATATATTAAGTTATAATAAACTTTATATATTTTATGCCGAATTTGAGAGAACTTGCAAGTTATAAAATTTTTAAACTATCCTCGATACAAACATCCTTCTATCTTGAAAACAGCTTGCACGATTTTGTTAAATTATGTCCAAGCAATACCACATCTTTATAAGAGCTACCTACGATGCCACAGGCAGATACAGTCACCCCCGGATACTAAAAAAAAACTAAACTGATGACTAAAATGATGAAATCATAACAATATAACTTCTCTCTTCATGGCTAATAGGGAATATGCATGAAAAAAAATAGCTGTTATCTTTCCAGTTTATCCAAAAATATTCAATAGTAAAGTACTGAAAGTGAAAACAGAATAAAATTTGGTTGAAAAACGAACGAGATAAAATGATTTAGTCGAGCTCCGTGGCGCAGCGGTCAACACGCCTGCCTGCGACACGGAGGTCCCGGGTTCGATCCCCGGTCAGGTCAAGATGGAAAATGATCTTTTTCAAATTGACCTGGGTCTTGGATGTTTATCTATATATGTATTTGTTATAAAATATAGTATCGTTGAGTTAGTATCCCATAATACAAGTCTTACTAAGAACTTACTTTGGGGCTAGCTCAATCTGTGTGATTTGTCCGTATATATTTATTTATTTATTATTTATTTATTTAACGAAAATATGTCTATCTCACTCGCGAAAACACTATTTTGTATGGCAAATGTATGCATGACATAGACTATGACGTCACTAGTCCATATCGGACTTCTCTTCTTATTTAAACTTTTAAGTTTCACATCTTCGTCGTTAATTAAGATATTTTAAAAGTTCTGTCATATTTTTTTACTGTGGTTATTAAGGATTATACTAAGCTAATAAAAAAATTACGTGCATACTCCCTATTAAGCTTTAAAGATGCATAGTACAGCCAGTGAAACTACTAATATCTCAGAAGCAATCTCTAATGCCGATAATATTTCATATTGCAAAGGTTGCCAATATGTCGGATGTAACAATACTATTACTATCTAATCCATCTCAAAGAGCAATTTGAAGCATTGCAGAAGAGAACCTACTTTGCAAATGATTTATAGGTATCTCGATTGTTATTATCAGATACGGAGACTCAGTGGTGTAGTGGTGAGAGGCATCGGGAATAACAACTTTGGTAAAGATTAGCTCTGCCTCATAATTAATAAAAGTACTTTTCACATAACCTTATCCTGGTCTCTCTGAACCCCAAACTATGCGTATAGTTTCATGATGATCGGTTCCCTAGTTATGGCGTGACCAAACGTACAAAAAAGAACCACATTGGCTTTTATAATTTCAGTTAAGATTCTCTAGATGTGTAAAGAGCGAAGCACCTGTAACTAAGATTTTGTTTTTAAATTTACACTGTGATGTGACTTCTTGATAAATAAATGATTATAATTATTAGATACATGAGAAAAATTAGGCCAAATCCTCTGACTGCCCGGATTAATTTATGGCCCTGGTACAGACTCTGATACAGAGAGGTCTTGCTCCTGGAGTAGAGACCTGATGATGACGATGATAAGAAAAAAATTGAGATTTTTTTTTCATAATAGAGTGCATGAAACTTGATGATTTATTAACGATTGTATCGCAGAGGCCGATTGGCCTTTCTTCAATAGCTAATCTATGGTAAATGCCGTCGGTAAATGTCAAAACTTTCGCGCGTCGCTTCACCTGTTTGCAACCACGCAATACAATGTATCCGGCGATGTGTGCAATCCTAATGCATTTCAAGCTGAGTCTCCTCTCAGCTAGGTTTTATGTTTTAAGTCACATCACATACATAGCATCACGTCTTTTCTTTGCGGGGAAGACAGACCCCAGGTCTATAAAGCCTAAGGGTCACGTTTAGCATGTTGGTGGGCTTACATCGCCTATTGACATGTTTTCACGCCCATTTCGAAATTTTGCTTACACATAGTTTAGGGTACTGAGAAGGGCATCCTAATCCTAATTTTCTAACTAATATTATAAATGCGAAAGTGTGTTTGTTTGTTTATTTATTAGTTTGTTACGCTTTTACGCCCTATCTACTTAACCGATTGTCATGAAATTTTGCATACACATAGGTATAGTGTACTGACAAGGAAATCCTAATCCTAATCCTAACTAATATTATCAATGCGAAAGTGAGTTTGTTTGTTTTTTTGTTACGCTTTTACGCCCTATCTACTGAACCGATCGTCATGAAATTTTGTAACACATAGGGCACCGACAAGGAAATAGGCTATATATCACGCGGGCGGAGCCCCGGGTAACAGTTAGTATTATTATATAAAAGCGGCCAAGTGCGTGTCGGGCCACGCGCAGTATAGGGTTCCGTAGTTGCGAATGACAACTTTGAGTTCACACTGTTTACACTCGCACCTCACAGTTTAACGACCAAAAACATCTAACAATAAAGATTGTATGAAATTTTACATTTTCCAGTACATTTTATAAGTTGGTTGCCTATAACTTTTTAGTTTGTACTTAGTACTTAGCTCTGATAGTTTTCCTTTCAACTTCAGTATATATACTACTGCTGTAATTTTTTTCACGTATCTATATATAACCGTTTAGGAGATAGAGGGGGGGGACACGTACCTCTAACAAAAATTTGCACTTTAAAACCAAATATTTCGGAAACGGATCCCTAAATCGAAAAATGGTGTCCTCAACCTCACAATATTTTTCAAAGACCTTTTTAACGATACCCCACAAGATACCCTACCCAAAAAAAAATTTTTTTTCAAGATTTTTTTCTACGACTTTTTTACCATGATTAATATACATACTCATACCAAATTACAGCTTTCTAGTACTTATGGTCTCTGAGTAAAACCGCGGACGGACAGACAGACAGACAGACAGACAGACATGGCGAAACTATAAGGGTTCCTAGTTTACTACGGAACCCTAAAAATGAACTGTTTGAAAGAAGTTTCTTTTCTTTTCTTCTTCTGCACACGTGTTTACGCCACAGCATTGAAATTCAAGATGGCATCGGCATCATCCTCGCGCATCTGTGGCCTATCACGACGTCGGCAACAAATTGTGAAATTCGCAGTTAGCTCTCAGACTGTATTAGTATAAATTACTGTTAGCGTATTGAAATTGGTATTTGAGACTATTACTGAGGTAGTCAATACTAATATTATAAAGAGTAAAGACTTTATTGTTTGCTTTTTTCAAAATTCTTTCACCTATAGAACGCTCATTAATCTGCGGGTGTCACAGGCTATAATTTACGTGGACGAAGTTGCGGGAAAAGTTGCTAGTATAGACGCCAAGATGATCGCGCAGTCTTTCACTTATTCCTTATATTTTTACTACACTAAGATTTAGAATATTATTATATATACACGCGGTGAAATATTGATCATTTTAGAGCCTTTAAGGGCCCACACTAGGCACACTAGTGACGAAAATAATTTTATTCCTAATACTTTACAAATAGAAAGAAATTCAAATAAATAACCTGAAGTATTTTTGGAATCAGGTTTTAATATTATGAGAATCAGTCATTAAGAGAAAAAGTGATTTAGTAATCTGATTCTCATAATTCTCACTGATTCTGATAATATATAACATGATTCCAACAATACTTCAGGTTATTTACTAGGGCTTACATGATTTACATTCTTGAATTTATATTAATAAAACTGTTGGCGTCGCTAGTGTGCCTAGTGTGGGCCCCTAAAAAGAGTGCTTCAGCATGTCGATTTGAACAATTTTTCCTATAAGATCAATGTTGGGAAAACTCTATTTGTTTTTGACATTTCTATACAATAATACTCTTTCAAATAGTTCTATCGCAATGACCTTCAGGAAGTATCTCGCTAATTACTAAAATTTATATGTGCCTGTGAGGGGACAGTAATCATGCTTATCTCTTGCCACCGTGGTATTCCGGCATAGAGCACAGCTAAGCTGGAATATGATCAGACGAAAATGAAATTAATTCATTAATTTGAGCAATGAGGTTTTTCTGAAATGATGCTCACCACCAGATGACAGCACTGAGTCGTGAACATCTATAGGAAAAGAGGTAGAGGTCCTTTTTAAGGTGATTTCTGACCTAAAAAATTATTTTTAACATAAAAGTAAAACCGACTTCAACCCTATACGTAAATGTACAAACTTGAACTTAAAATTAAGTTTGAACGGGTGTGGTAGTTGAATCAAAATAGAGGAATAACGTCGTTATCAACTTGTCTTGATTCGCGAAAGAATTAAACAGAAATAAAATTAAACCAAACGGCATACTTGTTTTTTGGTTTTTGTTGATTTTTTTCTTAAAAAAATTGTAGGACCATCTTTGAAGTTCAGTCAAAACAGAGTTGAACGGGTGTGGTAGTTGAATCAAAATAGAGGAATAACGTCGTTATCAACTTGTCTTGATTCGCGAAAGAATTAAACAGAAATAAAATTAAACCAAACGGTATACTTGTTTTTTGGTTTTTGTTGATTTTTTTCTTACAGCAGTGGATACATCTCGATAAAAAAAATTATAGGACCACCTTTGAAGTTCAGTCAAAACAGAGGAGTAACGTTCTTATCATCATTGTCTTGATTCGCATAAGAATAAAATACAAATAAGTTTAAACCGAACGGCACACTCTTACAACTTTTTTTGGGTTTTTGTTTATTGTTTCAAAAAGTGTAATTTTATGGGACCACCTCGGGAGCATTACCTATAGAACCAAAAAAGAATCACTATAATCGATCCATAACTGACTGAGTAACCGCGTAACATACATAAGAAAAAAACATACAGACGAATTGAGAACCTCCTTTTTTGAAGTCGGTTAATAAGGACCTCTAGGGAAGGCTGACTGAAAAATAAGTGGTTTAGAAAATATAAAAAACCCTCACCTGAAATTATAGATAAAGCGTCGGCACCTTCTTCTGCGTGCCCAGCGATAGCTTATTCCCAATCTTCTTGTAACTCTCATTTTTAATCCTAGCTTTTGGTTTCTCATTCGTCTCGACAGGACAGCCCTTCAGCTCCCAGACTAAGTTCGTCAACGACTTCGGCCTGCTTAACTTCCTAGACCTCTTCTCGGGCAGTTTCGGTCCATTCCCGGAATCCCCTGACGTTCTCCCACCAGAATGACTCGAATCTAAAGTTCCATCTAATTCCATAGCTTGGTGTATGTTTGAAAGACTCTTATATCTTATGTTGAATATAGGAGAATCACCCTTAGTTATAGGACGAACTGGACTAGTTATAGGACTAGGAGACTCCTTGATAGGAGAATTGCTTTTTTGACGGAACACCATCCTGCTTTTCCCACTGTTAACATTATTCTTGATAAATAACTTAGGTAGATTATTTGGGGCTGGTGCTATTGAGCACTTTTCTTTATAGACGGTTACAGGAGTTTCTTTTGGAGTTATGGCAGTTTTTCGAGTTCGCTTCTCAGCTTTTTGAATGTTTAAAGGTTTCTTAGTAGGTATGGTTTCTATAGGAGGCGGTTCCGGCTTGATTTCTGTTATTAAAGGCATGTGGATCGGTGTAGGCGCAGGAGACGACGGTGCTGATTCATGCTTTACTGAAGGTTCGTTAGAATAAGATGCTTTTATGTTCTTAGGAAGAGGAGCAAAGCCTCGCACATAGTCATAGATTTGGTCTATCTCGTCGTATTCATCAGGGATACTGTTTTCGTCTCTGTGACTACTATAAATATGACTATGTCGTGATAAATGTTTATGTTGGTTGGCAGTGTCGGAGGAAGCGCTTCTTCTAAGGAAGTAACCAGTTTTAACTAACGGAGGAGCATGTAACGGAGCATTTAGAAGCCTTTTAGGATCTCCCAATTTTCCATCTAAAACGTGTATACTATCAACCACGTCTACTAGTAATCTGTTACATTTTTCAACCAGCCTGGAAAATTCCATGAAGTTTTTGATCTGTTCCTCATTTTTGCATTTCTGCATTTTCAAGGGGGCTGCTAATGGTAAGGCCACTAAAGCATTACCTTCTTTCTGGAGAGGTAAAGCGAATACATGTTCTTCTTCAAACATTGATAGCAACCTCAATTCTGGGACGAAATGGCTCGCACTTTTTAACCCTCTTGGTGGAGTTCCATGTACTAGTCTCACAGTTATAGGCAATCGCTTTGTTAGTAAAGTTTTAGCTGTATGAACTCCACTGATGTTCTCTTCTTTGGCAATAGCAGAGAACTTCCCTCTCTGATCTAGACTAAGCAGCACCATATCTCCTTTCGAGTCAGTACATTTCAGATACTTATTTTTACCTAAGAACGTTTCTCCTCTGGGCATGATAATTTCACCGGCGGGTAGATTTCTTGCTCCATCGGCCGTCACATTGCCTTCCAAGTCAATTTTAGCGCAAATAACTCTAACAGGTTCTCTAACTAAGCATCCATCGTCGAGTTTGCGTCTTGCAAGTTCAGCTACAGTTTCTATACATCTTACAGCGCGGCCTTCTTCGCTGAGGAGTTCAAAGTAGCCTTTGTAAGAATCTGGGATGGCAATTCTTGGTCCTACACTGACCATTCGTCGTCCTTCTTTTAATTTGATGGCTTGGGCTATGATTTTTTTTCTTTTTCCGACGGAGACGAGTAGGGCTGTGCTTTGGAGGCCAGGGCTTGGTAGGGTTGGGACGCCCAGCCCTCCGTACTGACCCTTGATGATCTTGGCGACATTGGGCAGGCGGTTCTTGGCCACGAACTCCCGCAGGTAGTTGCCCTCGTCTGCCCACCGCGACGCTGCCACCACGACTTGGCCATCAGTGGCTGCCATCGTGGGTATAGTCACATCTGAAACAGAGATAAAAATATATATATAGATACATTATTTCAACTTATTTTAACTTACATAAATTAATAAACAAGGACGAGTCACACACATTGAGTTAGCCCCAATGTAAGTTGTGAACTTGTATCGTGGGATACTAATCAACGATACTATATTTTACCATAGATACATAAGTTTAAAGATTTACATCTAAGACCTAGGCCAAGTGGAAAAAACCGTTTTACATCTTGACCTGACCGGGGATTGAACCCGGAACCCTGCGATTCGTAGGTACTGGCAAGACCACTGAGCCACAGAGGTCGTCAAATACTTTAGAAGACACTTGAGACAATAAGAAACTAGAACTTTATATATTTATAAAATATGAAAGTCGGATATTACAAAACAAGTACCTATTGAAACCAAACAAAATTTACTGACTCAACTAAAATAAAACTTTTTGTTTTTAACTTGAATCGAAGAATTGCTGTGTACGTACGGACGGACTGTATTCAACAAAATACATTAAGTAGGTACCAGTAAGTCTTCTTTTTTTAGCAAAGATGTTTCACAAGTGCTTAGATTTAAAATATTCCTTAAACAATTGCGATTAAGGTCTCCGTTAAACGCGTTTAGTAAGTGGTAGAGTATACTAGACTAACAACTATAGTATTCCAGGTTTGAATAAAGAAAATGTTTCCACGTAAATTTTTATATTGTTAGCAAAATTGGAAACCACTGAGGTCACTAGTACTAGTAATTTACTTTACTAAGCGTATATGTACATGGGTGGAGCTTAGAGTATCAATATAAGGGGTGGAGTAACCAAAAAATTTACAGAGTGTGCGTTAGAGTACAGCAAAGGCTGTAGTGGGGAAAGGCAAGTGGTAGAGTAGCTTGCCCACGCTACTTGTCATTATACTTTTCCAATTTTTAGTAATATACTCAACCAATACTGTTTACATTCGTACAGTTAGAATCATAGTTATATAGACATGTGCAATGTATAAACACTTCAGCCTGCGACTTAAGGGGTCTGGGTTCGATCCCCGGCGAGGTTATGATGGAAAATGTTTTTTTCAGATTGGCCTGGGTCTTGGATGTTTATCTACATGGAATGAAATTAAATCATTTATTTGCTAGCAAACATGGTACAAGTATTACACTGATAAAAGGCAGGTCAAAATTAGACCTTATTGGATTGAACATACGTGTTGCGCCAACAATCGGCATGCAAATATTTAACTAATAATTAAAAAAAAAAAAGATATTTCGTGCACTTTTTTGGTTTAATATGTTTATAAGTATCTATTATAAAATATATCATCATTGAGTTAGTGTCCTAAAACAAGTTCATAACTCACTTTGGGGCTAGGTAAATTAGTGTGATTTGACCCTAGTCAGCAGTCAGCTCTTTCGTCTACTCTACCGTCTACTCTACCGTTTACTCTACTCGTGTACTGGAGACTTAATAAATCTAATCACCGATAACAATCTGAAGCTCGTTAATGTTTACACTGTATTCTTATGTTATGATTGATTGAATAGCTGTTAGTATGTTTGTATTGAGTAATAATTAATATATAAATATCTTCGCGCAATCAGGCAGTATGTGCGGAATCCTGTTTTGCTTTTTTATACTTGAATCATCTAGCAATAATTTATTTCTAAATGGTTAAATTCCTTGCATAGTGTGTGATGAGACGAGCGAGAGCTTTTTCTGTGAATATGTACTAATGTTACTGTGATTTTTACGTCGATATCATTTTGACTTGGAAGGTGTAATATTTGGTTTTACAAGCCTTACGGTGTCTACCCCGTAAAGTATACAATGTATTTGAAACAGCTATCTGGTAATTACGTAGGGCAAAATTAAAAGAGCTCCATCGATTTCATATCTATATGTACCTATATACTACAATTATAAATGTCGAGCTCCGTGGCGCAGTGGTCAACACGCCAGCCTGCGACACGGAGGTCCCGGGTTCGATCCCCGGTCAGGTCAAGATGAAAAATGATCTTTTTCAGATTGACCTGGGTCTTGGATGTTTATCTATATAAGTATATATTATAAAATATAGTATCGTTGAGTTAGTATCCCGCGACACAAGTTCACAACTTACTGTGGGGCTAGCTCAAGTTGTGTGATATGTCCCTTTATATTTAATTTAATTCAATATAAATAGGGAAGATTTTATTGAATCGGCTCCAAAACTACAGAACCGACTTTTAAAATGTTTTCACCCATACAAAGCTAATTTTTGCGAATATTGCTAGTTTACCTAAACATTTCTTGGTTCATCAGATGGTAAGCTATAAATACAAAAACGTACAAAAAGTACACAATCATACGAAACATACATAAACATACAAAATCATACAAAAATAAATAAAATATACAAAAACATACTAAATCATACACAGACCATACAAAATCATGCAAAGACATACAATTCACAGCGACAGAATTTTCACTTTTCAGTGCACTTCTGTATACAATTCTGCTGCAATTTAGAATTCTAAAACCAACCTTTAAAAACGTACTTTCCATAATTCTTTTTTCATTGTTTTGCCATCACACAAAAAGTATCGAGTCAATCACTCAATCGCAATCTCGAATCGATTCAGCTGATATCGAGCGAGATGAAAAATCCGTTATGACACAGACGTGTAGTAATTTCGTGCTAAAAACTAAGGAGTTGGTACGCGCTCTGTTAAGGGCAGTGGTATAGTAAGAACACTGATATGTATTTGAAATTCTCTCTGTTGAATTTGCAATTAAGTGAATGGCTGAGAACCAAGAGACATGGAGAGTACTCCACCGACAAGAACACGGTCAAGTTCTTAAATCATAATTACCTAGATTTAGATGTAGCGAAACATTTGACCTCGAATCAATCCATTTTCAGAGCTTAATTTGTCTATATTGATTTCATATTATAATTCTTGATTTTACAAAATAAATAATTAAATATATACGGACAAATCACACAGATTGAGCTAGCCCCAAAGTAAGTTCTTAAATAAGACTTGTGTTATGGGATACTAACTCAACGATACTATATTTTATTACTAATACATATATAGATAAACATCCAAGACCCAGGTCAATCTGAAAAAGATCGTTTTCCATCTTGACCTGAACGGGGATCGAACCTGGGACCATCCGTGTCGCAGCCTGGCGTGTTGACCGCTGCGCCACGGAGCTCGTGCCAGAGCGGAGCGAAAATAATAATAGATAAAAATTAATTACTTCAAGTAATTATTCATCATCATCATTTCATCATTTCAGCCGCAAGAAGTCCATATTATTAAATTATTATATTATTAAGCATAAATAATAAGTCCAAGTAATTATTATTTATGCTTAATAATCTGATTATTATACTTGTCTGTATCTACAAAATCTAAAGATCTGTAATTTAGGTGGTGGCGATATCAAAGACCATGTTTATTGAGACAGTGCGTTTAAAAATAGATACAAATGTGCGCCAAGTATGTGGACCGTGCAATCAGTGAAATGCAATCATGAGGTTCATTTTGTAATAGCGTCATCTAAATACCATACTCGACTTCTGCGACAAATAAGCTCGTTATCTATTCATGGAGATCACCAGCAGATCGATGGCGTTTCATTTAAATTAAGTCACCCCTTTAAGTTTATGCCATTTACACGCTGTATCGGAATGGGAATATTTGAGATTTTTCCACAGATCCCCAGAACGATATTATAAACCGCTGTTCCAGTGTGCCACGAGCCTAAATGCGCCGGCGCAGCGGCGCGTAACGTAGTGTTATTCGGCGTAACATCAACAACCATTGTCGGTGGACATTGACCTTTACTGATACAGTTGTGCGGAACCCAAATTACGTAAGTAGAGTAACTTGTCTCAACAAGAGTGTGACGCGTCTTGTCCGGTCTAGGATCGGACTAATAGGGGTCATATAGGTCATATTAGGGGTAATAGGGGGTTACATCTTCCGATATTCAGTCTCGGAGGAGACGCTATACGTATGCAAAGACTAACGTAATAGACTGCCCAACTCATACAAAAATATTGGACCAAATTAAGGTTGCGAAAAGCAGGCGAATGTATGGCGCAGGAGAGTTGCTTGCTACTCGATACCAGATGGTGGTAATCTGCGTTAGCCTTTAACTTTCTAAATATACGGTGTCATTTTAAAATATTATGCCTAAAATATTGTTTTGATTTTTAATAACATATATTTTGTGAATCATGTTTTTATATAAAGAGTGAAGTTCCCGGCAGAGTAAAATAGGACCACTCCAAGTCTTCCCGTGGATGGCGTGGAAGGCGACTTAGGAAGCACAAGCTAAACAAAGTTTATAAAGAAAGAGAAATAGTAAGAGACCACTCCAACCAGTCTGGCCACGGTGGAGGATGTAGGCCAAATCCTCTGTCTTCTGGCTAATATGTGCCTCTGGTAGTACAGAGAGGGTCGTGAAGTGGAGAACAAAAAGACCTGACGATGATGTGGCTAGCAACTCACGTTTTCCACCACGTCCACCACTTGGCCTTAGTCTCTGTCTAAAAGTTCTTAGAACACGTGATAATATATATCAACGTACCAGGAGATTGCTGCCTTCACTATTCGATTGATCATAGCGACATCTATATTCAATTGTGGGAACTAACCATAAACGATCCATTACGGGAATCTTTGATCAATATCGGTATTTATTAACTGTTGGTCCGACCATTATGTACCCTGTAAGGAGAAGACGTGATCTTGTTGTGTCTATCAATTATAAGCCCTTTTCAGGCCTTCTGATGTATTTTGGTTTGAAAGTCGAGTGTATACCCTTCAACACTAACCTAGTATACAACGTGTTAATGAATAAGCGCAAAACATCTTAGGTGGTGATTGTGCTTATGAATATGAACAATTTTTAATATAGGGCCGACTCTGCGACTCGACAAAAAAAATCAACTATTCCATATATTCTGGTCGAGTAGGTATTGACAGTTGCAGAGTCGGCCCCATAGTTAAAATTGTTCATATTCATAAGCACAATCATCACCTAAGAGGTTTTGAACTTATTCATTAACACGTTGTATACCATGTGGTTCCAACCTTCTAATTTAGTACATTTCAATTTAGGGCATGAAACCAGCGATATCTAGAGCATTTTGCATCATAAGGTCTTTTTTAGTCTCCACTGCAGGAGCACAAC
Organism: Rhodophaea formosa; assembly: GCA_963082605.1. NCBI lineage: Eukaryota > Metazoa > Arthropoda > Insecta > Lepidoptera > Pyralidae > Rhodophaea > Rhodophaea formosa. The sequence continues at coordinate 2,863,946 of OY720226.1, forward strand.
CCTCTCTGTACTAATAGAGCCATGTATTAGAGCAGCCAGAGGATTTGGCCTACACTCTCCACGCTGGCCAGACGGGTTGGAGAGGTTGCTATGGATAGTAGCCTGCAATTGCTATCTTCGAACGGATCCCGGGCCCATCACTGTTAAGAAAACAAGCTACAAAACACTAAAAGGTAGATTCTCATAGATATATCTAAAGATAGAATTCTCAAGATAGCGAATCGTTATAAAAGTTGCCATAATGAAGGCAAGACATAAATACGACGACCAAATTGGGACGGACCGGGTCTGCAGTAAATCCCGAGGCTTCATGGGAACTACGGAGTAGCGGACCAGACCGTCCGGGGGGGCCACGAAACCAGCGATATCTAGAGCATTTGCACAATCATCATTAGGTCTTTTTTAGTCTCCACTCCAGGAGCGCGACCCTATGTAAAGTACCACAGCCATGTATTAGCCAGAGCAGTCAGAAGATTTGGCCTACACTATCCTCGCTGGCCAGACCGGTTGGAGAAATCTCTTTGATGTTTATAAGCTTAGTTTAGTGTTTCTTAAGTCGCCTTCTACGACATAAACGGGAAGACTTGCGAGTGGTCCTATTCTACACCGCTGGGAACTACTCGGCAGAGTACACAAGGACCACTCCAAGTCTTTAAGAGCCATATATTAGCCTGCAGCTGCTACCTTCAAACGGATCCCGGGTCCATCACTGTTAAGGAAACAAGCTAGAAAACACTAAAAGGTAGACTCGCATAGATATATCTAAAGATAGAATTCTCAAGATAGCGAATCGTTATAAAAGTTGCCATAATGAAGGCACGACATAAATATGACGACCAAATTGGGCCGGACTCGGTCCGCCGTAAATCCCGACGCTTCATGGGAACTACAGAGTAGCGGACCAGACCGGCCGGGGGGGCCACGAAACCAGCGATATCTAGAGCATTTTGCACAATCATCATCTGGTCTTTTTTAGTCTCCACTGCAGGAGCACGAGCCTAAATAAACTACCAGAGCCATCTATTAGTCGGAGCAATTAGAGGATTTGGCCTACACTCTCCTCGCTGGCCAGACCGGTTAGAGAAGCCTCTTTGATGTTTATAAGCGTTGTTTAGCTTGTGTTTCTTAAGTCACCTTCTACGATATAAACGGGAAGACTTGGAGTGGTCCTATTCTACACTGCCGGGAACTACACGACAGAGTAGACTAGGAGTCACACTCCAAGTCTTCAAGAGCCATATATTAGCCAGAGCAGTCAGACGATATGGCTTACACTTTCCACGCTGGCCAGATAGGTTCAATAGGTCTCTTTGATGTTTAGCTTGTGTTTCCTAAGTCGCCTTCAACAACATCCATGGGAAGACTTGAAGTGGTCCTATTCTACTCTGCCTGGAATCACACGGCGATGCACATTGCCATCTTGATGGCAGAAAAGCGGAATAATAATTATTTTATTTTTTTTCCGCTTTTTTGCTATGTCAAAACAAAAAATTCTCCCATCAGGTCACGGTGTCTCGTGGCCCCACAAGACGCTCCTTATTTGTCTACCAGCCATCGAGTACAGTTAGGCGCAATATTATCTCCAGCCACAATAGGTTTAATCGTGCGATACAGTCGTGACGTACAGTCGACCGAAAATATTTTTATTTGCGATCGCCGGGGATACATTGGTCGAGTCATGTGGTCCCAACCTTCTTATTTTGAAATTAAACACATCGGGATATTTACTGTGTCTTCTAAAGATCGGAGAAACTTGATATGTTTTAATGCAACCTGTGGTTCACGATGGGGTTGTAATAAGTCGTTTACATACTCAGTCATAGAGCGTCTCATGAAATACTGATTTGTACTCAAATACCGTGTTTTTTTGTGTAACACTATAAACATAAATAAATATTTAATAAAAATAGGGACGAATCACACAAATCGAGCAAGGCCCACAGTAAGTTGTGAACTTGTGTCGTGGAATAATAACTCAAAGATACTATATTTTATAATAGATACTTATATAGATAAACATCTAAGACCCAGGCCAGTATGAAAAAGATTGTTTTCCATCATGCCCCGGCTGGGGATCGAACTCGGGAGTCGCAAGCTGGCGTGTTAACCATTGCGCCACAGAGCTCGTCAAACACAACATCGACCGACTCTACCAGTGTAAACACCATCGATGCCGTATCGATAATCTTTTGACATCGATTGTCGACTCGAGTGTTAGGTTTGATGTTTGTATTTCTGTTGCGTCACGATTCTCGATTTTTATTCTATTTCAACAAAGAAATTGGAAATGATCTGACAAGTTAGAAAGGCTATGGATTATTGAGTGATATCTTAGATCTTTTTATGCCCGATATACACAATGATATATTACGAAATGAAGTTTATTAAAATGACTTGAAAGCACAGACGTGATTTTTAGAATTAATTAAAAACAAGAAGTAAATATTTTCAATGATAAAGAACTTTTGTATCCCTTAAAGGCATCTCTACCAGTTCAACAAGTGTTTTTGGATGTTTGTACGAAAGGCTTGTCAGGTACTGACTTGACTATGTCAAAAGTTAAATTATACAAATATAACTAGGTATATTTTGCATTTGCCGTGTGGTTCCCGGCAGAGTAGAATAGGACCACTCCAAGTCCTCCCGTGGATGTCGTAAAAGGCGGCTGAGGAAACACAAGCTAAACAAACCTTATAAATATCAAAGAGACCTCTCCAACCCGTCTGGCCAGCGTAGAAAGTGTAGAAGAAGAAGAAATACTTTATTTGGGAGAAAACAAACATATATAGCTAAAATCAAATAAAATAAAAAATAATAAAAAAAAACTGATAAAATCTTAAATATTATATCAGTATCCTCCCAAAATGGTCCTAACTCAGCATTCACTGGGGGTTCTGTGAAGGCCAAATCCTCTGACTGCTCTGGCTAATTTATGGTTATGGTAGTACAGAGAGGGTCCAGCAGTGGAGACCAACAAAGACCTGATGATGATGAACTAGATATATATTGTTTATCTTTGTTCAAACATATCCGCAATCTCAAGAGTACTATTTAATTCAATCAAAACGTTACGGTTTTTCTCCTCGCTCCAAAAACATCAATACATTAAGGCCAGCTATTAATACACTATTGGTAATTACCGTAACAGCCCACCTAATTCCTGTAATGAACAAAGAATGGCGTGACAAACATACGGACAGCGGGAGCGGGCGAAATTTGGTGTCGCAAAATGACTTTTTCGTAAAATGACACAGGAAAATAATTAGTATATTCACGCAGAAAGGAGTTCAGTCACTTTTGCCATTCTCGCAAAAAGTCCTAATGGTAATACTGTTCTATTTCGCATAATGTTACGTTTCTACAGTCAAATAATATCGGTAAAATATTTTTTAAACACAGGCAAGGAAAAGCAGGCTTTTTTGTTTTTTTGGTGTATATTGTTTTCCCGGCTGCATCCTTAGCTGTGGTAGCTAAAGGATAAAAACTGGACCCTATTACTAAGGTTTTAATGTCCATCCTGTGTCACCAGGCTGTACCTCTGTCTGTCACCAGGCTGTACCCATCTCATGAAGCTTGATAGCTAGACAGTTGAAATTTTCACAGCTGAAGTATTTCTGTTGCCGCTTTACCAAACTAGAAACCAGAATAAAATATATATATTTTTGGCCGATAGTCTAATGGTTTATATTGTCACATAAAGTGATTTTGTCATAATTAAGGCTTTAATATGATTTGGCAAAGTTGGATGGCCGGCCGCCTGTCTGACGACGTTTTTCTAAGACATAAAAAAAAATGTGTGACTTTATGCGGAAAGAGTATTTTGCGAAAATTACATTTTGCGAAATTGACATTCTAACCGTCACAAATTTAGTCTAAATTGTTTTGCCTAGCGGGGTTTTGTCGGTCATCGCATAATAGATTTGAATTGTTAGTGTGACGTCAAGAATTTGGGTGTAACGGGCCTAAGTATTCTTTTGTATGGGCTGTAGTGTATGTATTTTATAAATACACGCTGCATAATGCTGCATGCTAAACACTATGTTAATTGTTTTTACTCGACTAACCCACCAAGGAGGAGGGTAATGTTTTTCGTATGCACATGTGGTCACAACGCCTTAATCGTACGATTTGTTCTCAGAAACTAGCATAGATCACCACTCGAAACTACACAACATTGTTTCTACCGTATTATGAGAATATAAAAACATTATTCACAAAATATATCTTATTAAAAATCAAAACAATATTTTAGGCATAATATTTTTAAATGACACCGTATATTTAGTAAGTTAATGGCTAACGCAGATCACCGCCATCTAGTATCGAGTAGCAAGCAATTCTCCTTCGCCATACATTCGCCTGCTTTTCGCAACCTTAATTTGGTCCAATATTTTTGTATGAGGTGGGCAGTCTATTACGTTAGTATTATATTGTCTTTGGTATGCATGAATCTATTATGTACCTTTCACAATATACTTTCTAGACAACGTCATGCCTTTATTTCAATGATTAAAAATCTGGCCAATATTTCAATGCTTGTGTGCGTGACAGCTTTGGGTTATCACACGCGTCCTGTCAATTTAAGTCCTCAAAATCTGTCAAATTGGTAGCTGTGTGTGTGCGCGACTATGGGTTGGATACTAGACCTAGTAAATATTCTGATATCTATGGATACTAGTCTTTTCTACGCTTTTAAGCTAATAGAGTCGGTTTAGGCTTTGTATAATCTAAGAATAGTACATATATAGTCTGTTCCATGGTTGCTTTTTGGAGAAATTGCTTTAGCAATAAGGCCGCCTTTGTACACTAAAATATTTTTTGTTATGTACTACTATTAATTATTCCTGGTACAATAAAGAGTTTTTATCATATTTTATCTTATCTTAAATGGCTTGGCTGCGTTTGAGGTGTGAGAAATTTTACTAACTTTACCTATGGGTTTAATACTGGAAATTCGAAAGAAAAATCAACATTTTTAGACAAATTACTTGGCATTTTATACACATTTGTATGGGATGTTAAACTATTTTTTAGAATTTCTAGCATGTCTCTCATACTGTAAGTTGTTCGTATTGATGGGCTGAGTCGCCCCTTTGAGGATTGGATATTTTATTAACATATTGTACTTGTAATGCTAATAACTAAATGCAAGTAATGGACTCGCATATACCGTTTATAAAGCTGCGATTCCAGTACAGATGTGCTATGTAACGGTGTGCGAGAAAAATGCACTAATATCTTATTTTCCACTCTATACAGCGTTTGTGGAAACTCCCTAGCAATAAATGTGTTTTTAAATGGTAAGTTACAACTGCTACCCATGCACAACTGCACTGGGTGTGTTACAAGAACGTTGCCGGCCTTTTATGAAAACAAAGACTGGTTTTTTGAAGGTTCTGATGTCGTGTCAATTCGGGAATATCGCTGCAGGAGGTTGATTCCACTATTCGGTCGTACGCGGCAGGCAGAAAGTTTCTTTAAAACATACGGTGATTGACTGCCAGTTATCCAGGTGGTAGGGATAAAAATCCATTTATGTCGGGTAGTCTGGTTTTGAAATTCTGCGATTCCTCGGAGCAACGTCAATCACAAAAAATCTGGCGAAAAATGATAGTGGTTTTTATGGCTAATCTAAGCTAGCTACTACGGAACCCTTAATGGGCGATTCCGACTCGCACTTTTTGTATGGAAATAATCATTTGAATTTTGATGACATATTTTCATATATAGTACCCATGACTAAAACTCTCACACATTTTTATAGCCCCGGTTAGCATCCACGCATCGCACATCATTGGAATCTAAGCCTAACACACATATAGCAATGTTTTTATAGTTTCCTTATAACGGTCAATGGATGGAATCAAATTCGATTAATTACACCCTTATGGAGTAGCGGTATTGGGGTCAGCTTATTACCGCGAGGTCGCAGGTTTGACCCCCGTATGATTGTTTCATATGGTTTAAATTGAGCTGGATTGGACCTATGTTAGACTAATAGGCTTTATTGAAATAACTGATGATATTGGCCGATAGTAAAGTACTAGTCTTCACCTGCGGCTTACCTTACTTTGGGGCTAGCTCAATCTGTGTGATTTGTCTGTATAGGTATATTTATTTATTACAAAACTATGACTGCTTGTTTGCATTGAATAGACTCTGAAACTACAGTGCCGATTTTTAAAATTCTTTTACCAATAGAAAGCTTAATCAATTGCGGGTGACATAAGTTATAGCCTAAGTCGCGATAAAATTGCTTGTATTGACATAATAGGGAATATGCATGAAAAAAATATTGTTATCTTACCAGTTTATCTAAATATATTCAATAGTAAAGTACTGAAAGTTGAAAACAGAAAAAAATTTGGTTGAAAAACAAACGAGATAAAATTATTTTACGAAAATATATCTATCTTACTCGCGAAAACACTATTTTATATGGCAAAAAAATTTATACATGATATAGACTTTGACGTCACTAGTCCATATCAGACTTCTCTTTCTTATTTAAACTTTAAAGGATCAATTCTTCGTCGCTAGTTAAGATATTTTAAAAAATCTATCATATTTTTTTACTGTGGTTATTAGGGATTATACTAAGCAAATAAAAAAAATTACGTGCGTTTATTCTCTATTACATTATTGTCTTATAGCCTATGACACCCGCACATAAATTAGCTTTCTAAAAGTGAAAGAATTTTGAAAATCGGTTCTGAAGTTACGAAGCTTATTTAGAGTGAGCAAACATTCAATTCTTATTATAGTAATTTCTCTTTTATAGTATTAGTATAAACTATATAACATCATCAACAGCCTCTCGTCATATTAACATATTCGTACCACCCTGCCTTTGCGCAAATTATACCGGAAACAACTTTTTCCAACGCAGTTTGTCTCTTTATAATAAAGATTATCATGATATTGACATGTTTACTGGTTCATTGCAGACTATCAAAAAAACAATATCTCAAAAACTCTTATCACATAATATCCATAGTTAAAAGTCAGTTTTAAAAGTTAAATACTCTAAACAACTAGAATTAAATAAGTCTTTTAGTTGTCACCTCTAATGTAACTTAGATTTTTCTGTCATGTATCGTATTTATATATATAGGTATATATATTTTATAATTATTATATATTTTAAACGTTATTAAATTAGTTTTTATCTTTATTTTTGTAAGCTCAATATTTCAAAATTGTTTACTATATTGTTATTACTACCAGCGGCCTTAAATATATATAAGTAATAATAGTTAATTAAGTTTCGGCACAGTTTTGTCTACAAATGTATATTTTATAACAAATTGTAATCTTATCTTTTATGACTGTTTTGTGCCAAAATAAATGAAAAAAAAAAAAAATATTAGTAACATATAAATAATATTAGGTTTTATTATATCAAACAAACTTATTTAAAGACTTCAAGGCAATGATGACTACACTTATAGAGATAAAAAAAAAGAATAGTAAAAGAAGGACAAATTTAGTATCCAATTTAATTTTATATCTTAATCACGACAGTAGGTATTAACCATATATTTCTAGATTTAATTTTATACTATTTTATATTAAAATATTAACTAAGTGTGAGTTGAACTTGTAAATAAAGGGTTCAAGTTCAAGGGAAGTGCACTAAAGGAGTCTGCCTGTGACATAGGCGTAAAATATACTATTATTTACGAGTACAGTAGTTTTCTCTATTTTCCGACTTTTAAGTCGAGGAGAGGTGGAGCGATAAAAACACATTTTTTTATCGTATTATTTTCACTTTAAATATTCCACTTTCCACCTTTGCTCTCACTACGATGCTAAATGTGGCCTTGCCTAGCCTAGGGTAGACCCTAGACTCTGTCTACGCTGCAAGGGACAAAGACGTGATAATATGTACGTTTGTATAATTTTGGTTTGTTCCGTTATGGAAGACTCGAACTGTACCCCTTTTAAAATTAAATTTGGAATGTGAAACTGGTAATAATCATCATCAGGACTTTTCAAGTCTCCACTGCAGGAGCACGACCCTCTCTGTTCTACCAGAGCCGTAGCATTAAGAGGATTTGGCCTACAATCTCTATGCTGGCCAGACGGGTTGGAGAGGTTTATTTGATGTTTATAAGCTTTGTTTAGCTGGTGTTTCCTAAGTAGCCTTCTACGACATCCACGGGAAGACTTGGAGTGGTCCTATTCTACTCTGCTGGGATCAAACAGCACATTATGTACGGATCCCTAAAAACGAAATAACAAACAGAAATTTTTTTAGTATATTTCTATCAACCATCGTGTCCTTTATTTACAACTGCACAGGATGTTATAAAAATACATGTCAAATAAAGCCACGTAAAATAGTCCAGTTAAATATTTAATGTAGAATTTCCAATTAGTAGGTACAGCTTTAATTATGTTAAATACTTATATGTAAATTGGCTATTTTGATCTGAGCTTTTTAGCTGGTTACATAAACAAATTTTATTAAAAAATTCTGGTTAATTGTAAGTTATGTATCGGTGTAAATTAACATTCGACGTTATCTTGAAGGGGTGGCTCAGCCAGCCAAAATGAACAACTATTAATATGCTGGGAATTTTATTCGTCATTTTCGTACATGGTCCGGTTGAACAACTTTGTTTGGGAATTTCCATTCCTTTTAAATCCCATATAAACCTATAATCGACAACCCCGACAAAATTGCAAGTGTGTGACCCGTTTTTGTAAAGAATTTTGAGACACTTTGGCCTTTAAAAATTATCTTTATCTTGTAACACCCTGTCCTTACTATCGGGTCCACATAAAATTCGCTTAAACTTTTATGGTCCTAGACCATATTTCATAGGTTTTACGGGCATACGTGTTAAGATATTTTATTTAGTTTTCCTATTATGGAGTGACTGGCTAGCCCAGGGAAGGTATGGGCTGGGTTCACATTAATTCATAACTGCATGTACTGCGCCGTGTGGTTCCCGGCAGAGTAGAATAGGACCACTCCAAGTCATCCCGTGGATGTCGTAAAAAGCGACTAAGGGAAAACAAGCTAAACAAAGCTTATAAACATCATAGAGACCCCTCCAACCCGTCTGGCCAGCGTGGAGAGTATAGGCCAAATCCTCTGACTACTCAAGCTAATATATGGCTCTGGTAGTACAGAGAGGGTCGTGGTCCTGCAGTGGAGACTAGAAAGACCTGATGATGATGATGTATTACCCGACTGACCCACCCTGAAGAAGGGTAATGTTTTTCGCGTGTATGTATGTAAATATTTACGTTTGTAAGTATGTCTGTTTTATTGTCGCCTTCGCTAGCCTAAACGGCTGACTGATTTTTTAAATGCGAGGTGGTATAAGTTGTCTAAATATCAGACGAAACTCAAAACTAATAATGATAAGTCCTGTAGTGAAAAAAATAAAATTCTGAAAGACATAAAAATTTTTTTAATACTCTATTTACGTAAGCTATGTTTAATAAAAATATATGTTTCAGTTTAGATGTTTTTTTTTTTATGTTAGGTTTATCCCAAAAAAACTACTTATTATTTTTGATTAACTTCTTTTTAGGGTCTTTATTTTGTTTAAAAATTCATATGATTATTTGTGCCATAAAATATAGATTGCTTTTCGTAAAATAGAAAATTATTAATACGATTAAATATGTATGCATGCGTGATTTATAAAGTAGTGATAAAAAAAATATGTGACGTCTTAGTAATCAGTCAGACAATAAATTATTTCTGATTCCGATTCTTACAACATGTTTCAAGCAAAATTATGAGGTAATAAATAAGTGCGAATTAGTACTAAAAATAGTGCGATAGCCACTGGGCTAAGCTATCCTAGTATAAAAGGTAACTTCCCTTGGTGTGGTTTTATGAGCGAATCAATTTCGTTTATAGTACATTTACGGTCAAGTAAAGTACACAGTCCAGGTACTCAACATTTTATTGAGTAATTTTAAATATGAAAATCAAAGAGTGTGGTGAGAAGACGTTCGCTAAGAAACACACTTCCATGTCCTCAAAGTACAACAAATAGTAATGAAGCAAAAATATTACTACTAAAAAAGTACTTATTACTTGAAAAATAAAAAACCAGACATCCCTTCTTTGCCGTTTAAGACCGCCATTTTGTTTTTTTTTTTTTGCAAACATCACAAAGCTAATGAAACTCCGGGGAATAGTACAATTTTAATGACACCTCACCTGATCGAAGCACCTCACACTTCAAAAACAGTAAAGCCGTTTAGCTTACAGGAGGTGACAATTGAACAGACACACTAACATACATATATAAATAAATAAATATATAAGGACATATCACATAAATTGAGCTAGCCCCACAGTAAGTTGTGAACTTGTGTCGCAGGATACTAATATTTATAATATATAGTTATATAGATAAACATCCAAGAGCCAGGTGAATTTGAAAAAGATCGTTTTCCATCATGATCTGCCCGGGGATCGAACCCGACCTCCATGTCGCAGGCAGGCGTGGTAACCACTGCGGCACTGAGCTCGTCATATACATATACAAACATACAAACGCTTGAAAAACATTACCCTCCTCGGAGGATAGGTCTGATACAAAATACAAAAAGACTTTTCTTCGAACATATTGATGTGACTTTGTCACACTTATACATGGCGAAATTTTTATCGTTCCGGACCATTAAAGGGGTGATTCAGCCTGTCAATATAAATAACTTTTCCTATGGGACAAATGCTGTAAACTCGAAAAAAATTTTGACATTCCTATACAAATTGCCCGGGCGGCTGAACACTTTTGTATGAAAATGTTGAAATAAAATTTGAGTTTCCAGCATTGGTCCCATAGGAAAAATGGTTCATATCGACGGGCTGAATCACCCCTTTAAGGGTCCAGAACGATCAAAATTTCGCCATGTATAATATGTACCTTTACAATAAAGTCCCGCTTCCCGTGTGGTTCCCGGCAGAGTAGAATAGGACCACTCCAAGTCTTCCCGTGGATGTCGTAAAAGTCGACTTAGGAAACACAAGCTAAACAAAGCTTATAAACATCAAAGAGACTCTCCAACCGTCTGGCCAGCGTGGAGAATGTAGGCCAAATCATCTGATTGACTGGCTAATATATATGGCTTTGTTAGTACAGAGAAGGTCGTGCTCCTGCAGTGGAGAGTAAAAAGACCTGATAATGACAATAATTTACTCAAGCTTCCAAACTAAGGAACTGTACCATACTATAAATACCTGATGATAATGATAATATTAAACTCAAGCTAAAAACTAAAAACCTGTACCATAAAACGGCATATGTCTTCTATACTTACCTGTGGTCTAACCACCGCAGTGTATCCTAACAATTAAGGTGCTTAACCTCCGTTACACTATTAGGGGCGAGACCCGTTAAATGCGTTCAATTAACATTAAATTAAACTCTCGTCTCAATCAATTCTGAGAGCATTATCTGCATAAAGCATAGGCGGAAGCGGGTACAATATTCTTGAACAAAATATTTTACAAGTATCCGTTCATTCTAGTTTTGATCGCTTATACACCCGAAAAGCAAGCTTAATATACTATTTCTTTATTCAATACAAGTAATTTTCCCGCGACTTCGTTCGCGTTAATAATGGCCTTTGTCACCTGCAGATTATTTAGCTATCTTTAGGTGAAATAATTTTGAAACTCAATCCACAACTAAAAGCCTATTCAAATGCATTGAATATGAATTGCATTGCACAAACAAACAATCAAATCTGTCCTCTTTATATGTAGATATATACAGCCCAAGTAGGTTCCCGGTTGCATTTTCTGAAAACATCTAGGATAGTTTCTTTAATGGACCTTGATCTCTACTGTATTCTAGCTGAATTTGTAACCGAGAACATGCTTAAATGCTCTCATATACGCATGTTCTCGGAAGAAAGACAGAGAGAGACAGAAAAAGAGATTCTATGAGTGTTTTCTATCCGTTACTTCTCATCGCTTAGACCATACGAGTGGACCTAATCCAGGAAGGAATTAACTCTAAACGCTGTATCGGCCGCGTGTCGTGTCGGACACGTCCTCAGAGTACGCAGGGCCGACATAATGACGTTAAGCCCTTGTCATATAGAATAATAGCTGGTAGCGACTTCATCCGCGTAAATTGTAACCTATGTTAATCGCTGATAATTTTTATTCTTTATACAGGGTTACTTGAAAATTACCAGAATACTCACAAATGTTGATAGCTAACGTCATAAAGAACAACGCTGTTGTACGACTTTGATAGGTTATATTACGCAGTAAACACCAGTAGTTATCTTACAAGTAACCCTGTATATTTAGTATGTATGAATGTAACAAAATCTCCGTGACTTCAAATCAAATTACGTAGTCCTCAATTAAATATTACAGAATTATAAGTAATTACATATCTGTTCAATAGAAGACGTCAATCTTCAAAATCATGGCAGCCATGTTTGCTACAATAAAAATCATTGACACAAAATGACTACAAAACACACTATCAAGTTATGTGTTAACACATCATTCTTATAATTATATACATCGGAACCTTGGTGTGAAGGTTCATAGAAAGTATGTGTTAATGTGATTATTTTGACTTGCAATGCGTAATTGTACCTTATAACGTTCGAAGATATATTGTATAGAGGAAAGGTTTAGTCATTTGTTATAGATAAACTCAAAAAAAAAAAAAACTTTTATAGGCTTATAATTTGCACGAACGAATTTGGGGAAAAACCTAGTGCAATATACTGTCATGTGGTCTCAACGCCTTAATCGTACGATTTGTTCTTAGAGACTCCCATAGATGGCGCCACTCGAAACTACACAACATTGTATCTACCGTATTATGAGAATATAAAACATGATTCACAAAATATATCTTATTAAAAAACAAAACAATATTTTAGGCATAATATTTTAAAATGACACCATATATTTAGTAACTTAAAGGCTAACGCAGATTACCGCCATCTAGTATCGACTACCAAGCAACTCTCCTGCGCCATACATTCGCCTGCTTTTCGCAACCTTAATTTGGTCCAATATTTTTGTATGAGGTGGGCAGTCTTTTACGTTAGTATTATATTGTCTTTGATACTTTCTACGCTGGTTAAGTTGATTGAAAAATTCCTCGCTGTTGAGAACATCAAAGGTTTAAAAAACATAATTAGAGGGAAAATAATTGTTGTACTTTTTGATCTTATTTTAAAGGTAACACTCTTTCCAAAACCAATTTGCAATACCTTAAGAACTTCAATACTTATATGTAAGTTGAAACGATAATTGATTTAACTTTGACACACCATTTTTTCATGTACTTAATACGAAAAGGTCAAATATATATGTTTTGTTAAAGTGAAAGGTTAATTAAGCTCAATTTATACACAAAAATACTTTATACGAGTAACCTTTACAAATATTATACAAAAAAATATATAATATATATAAATGTTTCATAATCATATCAGTACGTTTTAAGAAAAACGTGTCTTGTTATTTTGATCGGATACAGGTTTCATCATCATCATCATCATCAGGTCTTTCGTCTCCACTGCAGGAGCACGACCCTCTCTGTACTACCAGAGCCATATACTACTAGCCTGAGTAGTCAGAGGATTTGGCCTATACTCTCCACGCTGGCCAGACGGGTTGGAGAGGTGTCTTTGATGTTAATAAGCTTTGTTTAGCTTATGTTTCCTTAGTCGCCTTTTACGACATCCACGGAATGACTTGGAGTGGTCCTATTCTACTCTGCCGGGAACCACACGGCCCATCATCATCATCATGTCTAATTTAGTCTCCACTGCAGGAGCATGACCCTCTCTGTACTACCAGAGCCACTATTAGCCAGAGCAGTAGAGGATTTGCCTACCCGCTGGCCAGACGGGTTGGAGAGATCTCTGCTTTGGTTAGCTTGTGTTTCCTTACTCGCCTTCTACGACATCCACGGGAAGACGTAGAGTGGTCCTATTCTACTCTGTCAGCAACCTCATGGCACGTGAAAACCACAGGGTTACAAAATAAATGGTATAACTACATTATAGGGCCACTTCAGTCAGAAAAATATTGACCTAAGAGTTGCCACTCCATGGGCAAGATGGCATGGAGTTAGTATCTAAAGCCAAGTAAAAAGGCGCTAAATACACATTAAAAAAAATAAAAACCGGCCAAGTGCGTGTCGGGCCACGCGCAGTGTAGGGTTCCGTAGGGAGTTTTTGGTGGGAAGTCAAGGGGTTCAGTTGCCGTTTGCCTTGTACAATTTAGCAAAATGATTTAAGTGGACTTTATAATATGAAATTGGTGTAGTTTGGTGTTATAAATACTCGTGCTCGAGAACAATTTGTGAAATAGTTAAAGTAGACTGTTAAATGGACTCGTATAGATTTGTCGCCAAAATCTCCCACGAGGCTGCCAAAGAACATACGCCATCTTTGATGCCACATACCGTACAACACCGATACTTAGTATCTCAATATACTGGACATTGGCAGAATCACTGAAATCTCGGTGGAATCCATAATTAAAAAGAAGAAAGAAGAAGAAAGGGTTCCGTAGTTGCGAATGACAACTTTGAGTTCACACTGTTTACACTCGCACCTCAGTTTAACGACCAAAACAAAAACATCTAACAATGAAGATTGTATGAATTTTACATTTTCCAGTACATTTTATAAGTTGGTTGCCTTTAACTTTTTAGTTTGCACTTAGTACTCAGCTCTGATAGTTTTCCTTTCAACTTCAGTATATATACTTCTGCTGTAATTTTTTTCACGTATCCATATATAACCGTTTAGCAGATAGAGGAGGGGGACACACACAATTTTGCACTTTAAAACCAAATATTTCGGAAACGGATCCCTAAATCGAAAAATGGTGTTCTCAACCTCACAATATTTTTCAAAGACCTTTTTAACGATACCCTACACGATGGGTAAATAGAGAAAAAAAAAATACTCCCACACTTTACTTGTATGGGAGCAAAATTTTTTTCAAGATTTTATTCTACGACTTTTTTGCCATGATTAATATACACACTCATACCAAATTACAGCTTTTTAGTACTTATAGTCTCTGAGTAAAACCGCGGACGGACAGACAGACAGACAGACAGACAGACAGACAGACAGACAGACATGGCGAAACTATAAGGGTTCCTAGTTTACTACGGAACCCTAAAAAGATTGGACTTCACATACTTAATTGATCAGCTGATTAGCAGTTTTATATAGGATACCATTTTCTTTTTCAATTTCCGACCTTTGTTTCTTGTAACGAGTTGTTCAGTATAGTTACGTTCAAGAATATGGCACGGTTACTGATTTACACGTTGTATACGATATATGTATGAAACCTATGTTTTTCTCAGTACGTGACAGCTTGTATGCAAAATGCAATGATGATCGGTTCAGTTAAAGCGTGACATACAAACTTATACACAACTAGAGTTTTGCATACAGAATATATATTAGGATTGTACCTATAGTAAATACCAATCTTTGAGAGATCTTATAACTTATTGAGCCACAATTAATGTCGAAACAGTGGCATTTACTTCCAAATGGGTGTATGTTTAATTACATCAGGTTAACCTTTGTTTTATTGCCGAGTTCGAAATGTTATCATTTTGCCCAATTTTGTAAGTTTTAACCCATTTCATGAAAAGTGCAACTGTTTTGATTGGCAATGGATAGAGTGGAGTTCGGTAAGCTGACACTCAAAGAAGAATAAAAAGAGGTTCTACTATAGTTTTTTGATACTGATTTATAATCATCATCATCATCATCTTAGCCGATAGTAGTCCACTGGTGGACAGGCCTAGGCCTAGGCCTCCCCTGAGGATATATACGGGATGGGACTGCAGTGGACTTCTTGCGGTGAAATGAAGATGATAATTGTTTCGTTATTTTATGTATTTTCAAGTTAATGTTTATCTATAATCACCTTTTGGAAATCAGTACTTGGAGTACAGGACAAACACAGCGTCATATTGAGGAACAATTCCGGACTTTCTAACCATTTGACCATTCTAATTATCCTATGTTTTGGGTAAGTGGGTAAAATTTGTAAATTTACCTTATAGACAGACGTAAACAAGATGCTTCCGTCTTGTGGACCGCAATCTGTAACAAAAAACAAATCATAAATTAATTTTTGAGTGCACTTCTTTAGTTCGACAAACGTATGATAAATTTACGACACTTCGAATTTTCAAAAGAATTGAACTGCGCCTTTTTATCCCGTGCGTTGTGCCTGCAACTACCTGAAATTTATATATTTTTCGCCATTTTAGGCATAAATTTAGTTTTCTGGAATTCTTTTTGTGGTTATAATACAACCTCAGTGGGAAAAACACAGGTAAAAATGTTGACTGTGCGTCATTTATGGCGTGCAAATTCGCAAAAATTTATATAGAAGGTACTGCACGGCTAAATAATAATGGGTCTAGTGCACAATATTGCCACCACATTTGGGTGCATATATTCCGAATAAATTTGATTTTTAAATTCCGAAACCGAAAGATGGTCGTCTTTCGAAATTCGACTTTATGTTTATATAACATTTAACAAAACCACCACTTAAAAGCATAAATTTTCTTTGTATGTGACTGTGTATCTAGGTTTTTAGGGTTCCGTACCCATAGGGTAAACGGGACCCTTTTACTGAGATAGCGATATCCGTCTGTCTGTAACTAGACTGTATCTAATAACCGGTGATAGCTTAACAGTTGAAATTTTTACAGATGATGTAGTCCGACTCACACTTAGCCGATTTTTTATACTTGATCCTTAAATTACATAAAGCCTAGATAGACTCTATAGAGTCTAGTTTACTAGACACTAGATTTTTTCTACGCTTTTAGGCTAATTAGCCTAAAAGCGTAGAAAAAATCTAGTGTCCAACCCATAGTTGGTCGCGCACACACACTGCTATCAATTTGACGGATTTCGAGGGCATAAATTAACAGGACGCGTGTGATAACACAAAGCTGACACACACACAAGCATTGAAAAATTGGTCAGTTTTTTAATCATTTAAATAAAGCTATGACGGTGTCTAGAGAGTATTAGTCAGACTTGATCGAAGGGGGCACGCATTGGCATTGAGACTAATACTACTGACTGGTAGTATAACATGCAATTAACAATAAAAACAGCCATTAGCATCTTAACGGTAAGATATAAATAAGACGAGGCTGTTAGTGTGTTTGGTGGAGCTGATCACGGAAAGTGGCGATTACAGACGGATTCGATCACTACGCGTGAACCACATACACGCAATTGATAATTTGAATAGCGCACACTATAGATTTTTTATCCGATGACGACTATAGATTTTGGCTTCGTCGCGAAATCTCCCTTACACAAATTGTCCCCTAGTCGCAAAATGTCCCTTACTCAAAATGTCTCTTGCACAACATGTCCCTTTCGCAAAATGTCCCTTGGTAGCAAAATGTCCCTTTCGCAAAATTTCTACCGATTCGATTCGACGACCTCCGTGGCGCAGTGGTTAACACGCCAGCATACCACATGAGGTTCCATCCCCGGTGAAGTCATGATGGAAAACGATATTTTTCAGATTGGCCTGGGTTTTTTTAAAAATAAACTAGCAGCCCTACCCGGCTGCGCCCGGGCATGTATTATACCTTAAAACCTTCCTCGTGAATCACTTTATCTATTGGTGAAAACCGTATGAAAATCCGTGGAGTAGTTTTAGAGTTTATCGCGAACAGACAGACAGACAGACAGACAGACGCGGCGGAGGACTTTGTTTTATAATATGTAGTGATAGTGATATATACGGTATTGATGAAAAAGAGAGATTAATATAGTATGGTTGAGCTAGCTCAATCTGCATGTAGCAGTTTTTCCCATATCTTGTTGGTTAATTTAATAACAATATTATTGAATTAATCAAATGGTATTATAATTTAGATGCCTAAAACAGTCCAAAATACCCAACTTTATTGAACTTTTAGTCGGCAGCGTGACTTGGAAAGCGATGGCTTGCTTAAAACCAGGTCAATGAACATATGCAACACTCAAGGCAAATAACTAGTTATTTGCTAGCAATTAATTAACTATTAATCTTGATTCTTAAGACATTGTCTGGGGAAGAAATAAATTGGATTATTTGCATACTAATTTTAATTTATTTTGCTGTATAAACAAATATGAACACAGACACCTACAGTTAACGTACAATTTTTAAAGTTTCTTTTTATAGGGACATACTTTGTTGATAGAATTTGTCCAACATATTTTTTTACACAAAAAACTCCTAACAAAATGATGAATATTTACAACGACAAAGTATATTAGAAAATAAATATACAGATATATATGGTTATAAGTATTTTCGGGACTTGTGTTATAGAATAAACATAACTACATTATATATATATATATAACAAAAATCCCAACTAATATTATAAATGCGAAAGTGAGTTTGTTTGTTTATTTGTTTGTTTGTTTGTTACGCTTTCATGCCGAATCTACTGAACCGATTATCATGAAATTTTGCATACACATTGGTTAGGGTACCGAGAAGGACATAAGCTATATATTACGCGGGCGAAGCCGCGGGTAACAGCTAGTACTAGATAAAAATCAAATACACCGATTAATCAGAAAAAAAATAATTTGCCATCTTGAGTGCCGGGGTAGGTAAACCCCGGTCAGCTCAAGACAACTCAAGCTAAAACCTTTACTGGTTTATATGCCAATAAAAATAATCAAATAAATCATCATCATCATCAGGTCTTTATTAGTCTCCACTGCAGAGTACGATCCTCTCTGTACGACCAGAGCCATAAGCCAAAGCAGTCAGAGGATTTGGCCTACACTCTCCATATTGGTCTGGTCTGGGTTGGACAGGTCTCTTTGATGTTTATAAGCTTTATTTAGATTGTGTTTCCTAAGTCACCTTCTATGACATCTACGGGAAGACTTGGAGTGGTCCAGTTCTACTCTGCCACACGACGGAAAAATATAAAATAAATAAAGATGAAAAATTGACTCCTTTTTTGGCTTCTTGAGGGGGCACACTAGGCACAGTAGCGACGCCAATCATTTTATTCCTAATACTTTACAAATAGAAAGAAATTGAAGATATTTCGGAATCATGTTTTAATATTATGAGAATCAGTCATTAAGAATAAACGTACGACGAAATCGAGCGTAATCTGATTCTCATAATTCTCACTGATTCTGATAATATTAAACATGATTCAAAAAATACTTCAGGTTATTTACTAGTGCTTATATGATTTACATTCTTGAATTTCTGTCTATTTGTAAAGTATTAGGAATAAAATGATTGGCGTCGCTACTGTGCCTAGTGTGTCCCCTTAAATCTGTTCCAGTTGATATATTTCCACCTATGATCGTAGAGTCAATTTAAAGATCAAATTGCATCGTTTGATGTGCAGCCGAGTGCATACCAGAGAGACATGCAACGCTATAAGTCTGATTTTAATTAATTTCTGTGAACTTTATGCGAGTGGTGAGTTGAGGTTTGTTTTAAGTGTCTATGGTCACGAACGGCAGGAATCCTGAGTGCTCCAGAGCGATATTATAAATATTTGTTACTTAGTAAGGATATGGACTACCTTTGAAAGTACATTAAACCCTACTAGCAATTTTTCCGCGACATCATCCGCGTAAAACTTCCATAAAACCTTTCTTAGTGCTCACTTACATCATGAAAATGAAATGAAATTTGGTACAGGGCCCTTTATAATAACCATCTAACAAAAAAGAGCGGGACAGCAACCTCTAGTATTTCCGTTCCTTTCTATGCCAAATTTTACTTTAAGTACTCAATCTTACTCATAAATAAGGTCCTTGATCTGCAGACACGGTACACATCATAAGCAATTATATAGATGGCGCTTATGCCTCGCATATACGTCGATTCAAAAGTAATCATTTACGTGGACTTATACCGTGTGAATCCCAGCAGAGTAGAATAGGACCACTCCACAACTTCCCGTGGATGTCGTAGAAGGCGACGTAGAAAACACAAGCTAAACTTACAAACATCAAAGAGACCTCTCCAACCCGTCTGGCCAGCATGAAGTGTAGGACAAATCCTCTGACGGCTCTGGCTAATATATAGCTCTGGTAGTGAGACTTAAAAAGACCTGGGGTACTATTCTTGAACGCGTGCCACTCGTCTTCGAACGATTTTTCTATACAAAAATCGCTCGAAGACGAGTGGCCCGCGTTCAAAAATAGCACTCCTGATAAAAAAGCCGATCGCATATACATAAATTCATAAGTAATCACTTACGTAGACACTCTATGATTGTCTGGGTTCTGCAAAAGCTCGTCTGTGAGCTTTAAGACGGAAACTTCATACATCATACTACAATCGGTTATAAGGCGAGTCAAGTTGACCCCTGCCCGCGTATCGGTCAGTCTCATTAACGGGACGATGGGGTGTGGTACAAGTATCAAGATATCAACTTTATATTAATACAAGTTGAATTACTTTTGTACTTACACTGCTAGTTAGTTCATGCAAAATTCATTAATGACTAAGTGGTCATGGATGTAGTCCTCAACTGCCTGTCCAGTGGTTGTGGGTATAGCATTAGGTACACGCGCCCAGCCTCCCGCGCTGCTTCTTTCTCATCCCTTAACCATCCAAACAAGAAGCATCCTAAATACCTTAATTCAGTTCAATAAATTTCTACACTTATCACTAGAAAAAAAAAAACCGGCTAAGTGCGTGTCGGGCCACGCGCAGTGTAGGGTTCCGTTGTTGCGAATGACAACTTTGAGTTCACACTGTTCACACTCTCACCTCACAGTTTAACGACCAAAAACATCTAACAATGAAAATTGTATGAAATTTTACATTTTTGAGTACATTTTATAAGTTGGTTGCCTATAACTTTTTAGTTTGCACTTAATACCCAGCTCTGATAGTTTTCCTTTCAACTTCAGTATATATTCTACTGCTGTAATTTTTTTCACGTATCCATATATAACCGTTTAGCAGATAGAGGGGGGGGACACGTACCTCTAACAAAAATTTGCACTTTAAAACCAAATATTTCGGAAACGGATCAGTAAATCGAAAAATGGTGTTCTCAACCTTACAATATTTTTCAAAGACCTTTTTAACGATACCCCACACGATGGGTAAATAGAGAAAAAAAATTACTCCCCCACTTTACTTGTATGGGAGCTACCCAAAATAAAAAAAAATTTCAAGATTTTTTTCTACTACTTTTTTGCCATTATTAATATACATACTCATACCAAATTACAGCTTTCTAGTACTTATAGTCTCTGAGTAAAACCGCGGACGGACAGACAGACAGACCGACAGACAGACAGACAGACATGGCGAAACTATAAGGGTTCCTAGTTTACTACGGAACCCTAAAAAACGGCTAAGTGCGTGTCGGGCCACGCGCAATGTAGGGTTCCGTTGTTGCGAATGACAACTTTCAGTTCACACTGTTCACACTCACCTCACAGTTTAACGACCAAAAACATCTAACAATGAAAATTGTATGAAATTTTACATTTTCGAGTACATTTTATAAGTTGGTTGCCTATAACTTTTTAGTGTGTACTTAGAACTCAGCTCGGATAGTTTTCCTTTCAACTTCAGTATATATAATACTGCTATATTTTTTTCACGTATCCATATATAATCGTATATTTTAGTAATAGATTTTATGAAAAAAGAATTGTGCCTCTAGAAGCAGTTTTCAGCGAGAAAATAGAGAAATACATTTGTATGGAAAATGTACTGCTAGGAGACCCTCTTAACTTGTATATTAAATTATCGATATAGCTTTTCCCTTGCACCATACGTCAATTTCACCCGGCAAACAACTATGATTTATACTTCGCTGCTCTCATAACTTTGCACCACACCGATCAGAGGTCAAATCATGCTTGTCATAATATCCTTGAGTAAAAATCTGTGTTTATTACTCTTAAATGAATACTTAACTTATACCAATTTATTTTTATGGTCTTTAGAATGACATAAAAGATATATCCTACTATTATTTTAAATGTGAAAGGTTGAAAATTTGGATAATATTGTATTTGTGACTGTTGCAAGCTTCAACCGCTAAACACATTTGGATGAAGCTTGTTTTGTGTCACTTTAAGCATGAGGATTTTGGGATTGATGATGGAATGAGAGAACCAATATTTCTGGAAATATCATGTTCAAAAGCAGTAATGGATTACTTTAAAAGATAACTAAATTTAAAAATATACTTTAAAAAAATATGGCTGTCTAGGGGATTTTTGGACATTTCTACTGCAGGGAGAACCTTATAGTATTACATAAATTACATACATTTTAAAAAATCCCGAAAATATTTAAGAAGTTTTTTTTTGACGACAAAACATAAAAATTCGTATTCGTATCGACTTTCAAATATAAAAGTCGAAGTAAGCTACCTATACGTATATTGAATAGTTCAATCCCGTGGACCCTACACCTCTTTGTCGCCCGCTTTTTGCGGGATAACGAGCGCGGGATCCTGCGGTATCTGGGATTCCGAAATCCCAGATACCTAGATTAAAAAGAAAGGCTGGTGGATTACTTATTTTGACGAGCACCGTGGCGCAGCGGTCATCACGCTTGCCTGCGACACGGATGGTCCCGGGTTCGAACCCCGGTCAAGGCAAAATGAAAAATGATCTTTTTCAGATTGACCTGGGTCTTGGATGTTTATCTATATAAGTATCTATTATAAAATATAGTAACGTTGAGTTAGTATCCCATAATACAAGTCTCGAACTTACTTTGGTGCTAGCTCAATCTGTGTGATTTGTCTGTATATATTTATATTTATTTATTTTATTTATTAACTCTGCCTCAAACCGCATAATGTTCAAGCCATTTCTAAGCTGTCCATCTTTCTCCAATTGCCATTCCCTCAGGGCAACCTATGAGTGGTTTGTCCTAAAATTCGTCGAGCGGTTCTTTGAACGGCCTCTCCCTCAGGCGTTACGTGTATGTACATACCTACAACTGACCCCTGGTCTAGGGGTCAGGCCACCTGAATACGTTCCGCGTTTGATTCTCGGTCAAGCCAATTTAGGAAATTACCTTAAGTGACTGATAAAAGTACGGTTAACGGGTCTCGCACCCGTTTGTCTTGCATATTTCGTCCGTATATCTATTTTTGTTATATTTTTTATCGAGATTTATACACAAAGACCCTAAAAAAATGATGATGATTTGGTGGAAACTAAGAGTAAAGTAGAGTAAATATAAGAGCGAGGGCCTTCGGAAAATATTTTAAATATCAAAAGCTCATATAAACAACGATATCCGGATACTAAAATAGCTAAAACTTTATTGTTTATTTGTCTGTCTGCTTATTTGTTTGTTTGTTACTGAACCGATCTTCTTGAAATTTAGCTGCTCTAAATGTATTTTAACTTAACATCATGTACTACCATATTTTAAGCAAATAAATAAATGATTATGATTAGCACACGCATAGGTTAGGGTACTGAGAAGGACATAGGGTACGTTACATCCCTGAAAAAGGTACTGCTCCCGCAGGATTTGCGATAAACGATTCGGCAAATTTTGAAGCGACCGAAGCTACGCGCGTAAAGGCTAGAAGGCTATCAATTACAAGGACGAAGTTGCGGAAAATTGCTAGTATTAAATATATATAGAGAGTAATATATAGTCACGAAATCAAATACAAAGTATCTAGACAACATAGAGAGAAATGTAAACGTGCTTCGGAAGGCACGTTAAGCCGTTGGTCCCAGCTGTCATCATTGGTGGCAGTCGTTAGGCTAGATCAAATGCCTTTAGGCAGCTTGAAAAATCTGACACCAGTGTTGGCTACTTACACACAGACGAAAAATAAACAAACAAATAGAGAGAAATCCAAAGGTGAAAGGGTCCGATGGGCTAAGGTAACATCATAACTTTAAAGGGACTGTATTGCAACGCATCCAGGTCGGAGCGAAGGTTGAACTGTTACGCGTGAGATGTCGAACACTGTACCAGGCTATGTTTATGTTTATTAAGATTTAGACTATAGTACAGATTACGTAGTAACTTGTTAAGAACGTTTATTTAGTTTATTGTTTATTTAGATTTAGCTTATTTTAGACTAAAGTAGATATTACGGAACGTAAGGCCAAAACCAGATGAGCGTCATTGTATTAGTCATTAACTCCCCCTATTTCACCCCCTTAGAGGTTTTACTTTCTTTACGCTCACTTAATCGATGAAGGAAACTCTGTACCAAATTTCAAGTTTATAGATACATTCGTTTCGGCTGTGCGTTTATATATACATATGTCAAGTTTGCCTTTTATATTATATAGATAAGACTGATGTAAACGACTGCTTGGAGAAAGTCAATAAACTCTTTATCGTATAGAAAATAGAGAGTAACAAATAACCACGAAATCAAAAAAAAAAACATTTCTAGACAATATAGAGAGAAATAAAGAGGTGAAAGGGTCCGATGGGCTAAGGTAACACCATAACTTTAAAGGGACTGTATTGCAACGCATCCAGGTCGGAGCAAAGGTTGAACTGTTACGCGTGAGATGTCGGACAATGTGCCAGGCTATGTTTATTTAGATTTAAACTATAGTACAGATTACGTAGTAACTTGTTAAGAACTAAGGCCAAAACCAGACGAGCGTAATTTTGTGTGTCACTACACCCCCTTTTTCCGTTTCCGTGTGGTTCCCGGCAGAGTAGAATAGGACCACTCCAAGTCTTCTCGCGGATGTGGTAAAAGGCGACTTAGGGGAAATAAGCTAAACAAAGCTTTAAAATATCAAAGATACCTCTCTAACCCGTCTGGCCAGCGTGGAGAGTGTAAGCCAAATCCTCTCACTGCCCTGGCTAATATACGGCTCTGGTGAGAGAGGGTCGTGCTCCTGCAGTGGAGACTAACAAAGACCCTGATGATGTTGATGATGACACCCCCTTTTTCACCCTCTTAGAGGTTGAATTCCTAAAAATCCTATCTTTATGCTCACTTACACCACGAAGGAACTCTGTACCAAATTTCAAGTTTCAACTTCAAGTTGATATATATGTCAAGGTTCATGCTAGATCCTGTTAATACGAGTAGTATTATTTAAAAGTTAATTTAAATTAAGACTAAAGTACTGATACGTGTGGCACGTGGTTCCCGGTAGACGAGAAAAAGACCACTCCATCCAAGTCTTCCCGTGGATGTCGTAGAAGGCGACTTAGGAAACGCAAGCCAAGCAAAGCTTGTAAACATCAAAAAGACCTCTCCAACCCGTCCGGCCAGCGTGAAGAGTGTAGTCCAACTCCTCTGACTGTGCTGGCTAATATTATGTATGCGGACTAATATACCTATATATATGCTCTGGTAGTACAGAGAGGGTCGGGCTCCAGCGGTGGAGACTTAAAAAGACCTGATGAAGTCCTGTTTGAGCCAGACGAGCGCAAATGTGTGTTTTAAATGAATTTTCAATGTTCCCAAGTCGTCCGCGTAAAACTTCACCTCCCTTTTTCATCCCCTTAAGTATTGAATTTCTAAAAATCTTTTCTTAGTGCTCACTATATCATGAAAGGAACCTCTATACCAGTTTCTAGGTAGTAGATTTGGCTGTACGTCGATACTATATGGCCTTGTAAATATCATCATCATCAGGTCTTTGCAGTCTCCACAGCAGGAGCACGACCCTCTCTGTACTACCAGAGCCATTTATTAGCTTCAGTAGTCAGAGGATTTGGCCTACACTCTCCACGCTGGCCAGACGGGTTGGAGAGGTCTCTGTGATGTTTATAAGCTATGTTTAGCTTGTGTTTCCTTAGTCGCCTTTTACGACATCCACGAGATGACTTGGAGTGGTCCTATTCTGCTCTGCCGGGAACCACACGGCGTAAATATATCCCATCCCAACTCCCAACTAATATTTTAAATGCGAAAGTGAGTTTGTTTGTTTGTTAATTTGTTTGTTTGTTTGTTACACTTTCACGCCGTATCTACTGAACCGATCATCATGAAATTTTGCATACACATAGGTTAGGGTATCGAGAAGGACATAGGCTATACATTACGCGGGCGAAACCGCGGGTAACAGCTAGATGAATATAAATTAACAAATACATTTTACTTGTCGCAAAAGTCGCAAAAGTATATTAATAAATGAATATACCTACAGATGTAACCGAAAGACGAAATATTTATATCGGTATCCCGGAGCTCAAAATGTAGGTAATATGTATATACCTCAAACATCTTGACATTAAATAGCAATTTTTTAATATTAATTTCTCAAAGTTTAAATTATAGTACACAGAAGACATAAAATTACCAATAAATTATATTTTACAAGCCCTATAATAGTAAAATCGTTATTTGTATGTCAAAAACCTTCAATTGTTATCTTATGAACTGACACGTACAGTTTCGCAACGAACGCAGTCGAAATGTCGAAAGTGACAATTGACAAGTTAATAGTTTATTGTATAACTAGCTTTAGCTCGGAGTTTGTGGTGGGAAGTCAAGGGGTGCAGTTGGGGTCTACCTTGGACGATTTTGCAAATTGATTTTGGTGGACTTTATAATATGAAATTGGCGTAGTTTGGTGTTATAAATACTCGTGCTCATGAACAATTTGTGAAATAGTTAAAGTAGACTTTTAAATGGACTCGTATAAATTTGTCACCAAAATCTCCCACGAGGCAGCCAAAGAACATACGCCATCTTTGATGCCACATACCGTACAACACCGATACTTAGTATCTCATTATACTAGACATTGGCAAAATCACTGAAATCTCGGTGGAAGCCATTTTATAAAACAGAAGAAGAAGAAGAAGAAGCTTCAGCTCGCGCCTTTGCTTGCGTGCGACTGTTGTAATGACTATGGTAACTAAAATTCTGGAGTAAAATACACAGCCCATGTATCCGCTTTTATTAAAACACAGGCTGTTACGGTAAAACTTACTTCATATTTATATTTTAATGGATATTATTGCTCGCGACTTTACATGCGGCGAATTGTCTTTATAACCGACTCGGTTCGACTGCAAAAAAAGGAGGAGTTTCCCATTTCCGTTGTTTTTTTTTAAATATTATTAGTAGGGTAATGTTTTTGGCGTGTATTTTTGTATATGCATTGTATGAACATATCTATGAGTATATGCATATTATGCATGTAGTATAGCTGTTCCATTGTCGCTAGCTGTTGCCTTGATCGATTGTGAAGCGTGAGGTGTCCTAGATTCGTATATCTAGAGTTAAACGCTTTGTGCCGTTACCAAAAAATCATAAACGTTGACGAATCTGTCAAAAAGGGCAGTCGGGTTTTCTATTTTTTGTGATAATTCTCCTTACTAGGATTCCGTACAAAAAATGAAACATGGAACCCTTATAGTATCACTTTTGTGTCTGTCTGTCCGTCCGTCTGTCACAGCCGATTTTCTCCGAATTTACTGAACCAAATTAGGTGAAATTTGGTAAGCTGGTGTAATCCTATGACCCAAACACGGATGTGAAAAGAAAATAACTATTTTGTTTTTATTTGGAAGAGTATTTGTGCCATTTAAATTTCATCAAAATCGGCAGTTGGTTGAACTAGGTTTTTTATTCGAAACATTATTGACAAGTTATACGCCGCGAACTTAGAACTCGCAAACACTTCTTTTTTCGAGTTTATGTAGAACAAGATGTTAAATAAATGTAAAAAAGTTGAAAAATACATTTTATTTTGTAGAAAGTTAGAGTAAAAAAAATACAGTCCTCATTATTAAATTTTACAAGTCCATAATATTATTTTAGGAATTATCTATTAATACAAGCATTTGGAAAAAAAATAGTTGTCATCTTCGTTTCATCATCATCATCATCAGGTCTTTTTTGACAACCCTATCTGTATTATCAGAGCTATATATTAGCCAGAGCAGTCAGAGGATTTGGCCCACACTCTCAACGCTGGCCAGACGGGTTGGAGAGGTTGTTTATAAACTTTGCTTAGCTTGTGTTTGCTAAGTTGCTTTCTACGATATTCACAGGAAGACTGAGAGTGGTCCTATTCTTCTCTGCCTAGGACCACACGGCATTATCTTCGTTTTCCTGTAATTAATTTATTGTGAAGTAGTGCTGGACTTTCGGGTATGTTGGGTGTGGAATACTGTACATTGAACAATTAGACTGGCTGGAGAAACAATTTGGTTCGGTAATGAATGAATTGACAACTTTTGATTAGTAATAATTACTTTATCTTCTCATAAATTGTAGATATTTATAATAAAATAGGAGAATAATATATATGTTAATAATAATTTATTTCATTATTAATTGAATCATTAAATATTATTAATTGAATTGAATACTCTTCATTCGATATTAATTATTAATGGTCATTAAATTTAATTCCATAAAGTGTTCTATTGTATTTTGACATTAAGTCTGCTTATCTATCGTGTAAAACCAAAACACTGTAAAGTCACATACAGTGTTTTGTCGCTATAAAGCTTATTTGTTTTCTGACATCCTTATACATTACCTAATTCATTGACATTCGGAGAAATTACGTTTTTTGCTTAGTTTTTGAAGTACGATTTACACCTGTATCTTCTTATTAATAGGATTTGTTATGCCATATCACTGTATCCACTCTTAGAGTGTTTTTAGTTTACAAGATTACTCGCGCCCTACGGATACAGTGTTTTGCCATATTTGCGTTCAGTAGAGATAGAACTATGGAAGCGTATCTCTCGTCCTATTGCTATCTCGCTCGCACTTAGCATATTCGTGTTGCTATTGGTCATCGCACGGAGTGTGCGGGAGTTGGGTCGCGTATCAAACTAAAGTGGGTACGTCGCCAGTGCATTGTTTACATTTGTTGTGATTGATTGTTTTTATGCGCGAAAATGAGTAATCAACGGAATAAACTATTAGTCAAGTTATCACAAACTAATAAACAATATTATAATGATTCTAACCATGTGACGATTGCTTCTGAGTTGAATCAGTTAAATTCTGAAGAAGACATTGAAGATGTATGTGATTTTGATTTACGTGATATTAGCCCTGTACCTATGGTCCCTTTGAGTGAATCTTTACTTGAGGAATGTATCTTAGAGGCACGCGAAGAGAAAAAGGAATACACGGTGTTGCTGCCTTATCAAGAAAAACAACAATTTATGAAGTTGCAAGGCGAAATCTCAGAAGTTGAAACCACGGTAGTTCAAAGTGTTAGTACTCAGGAAATAACAAAAGTTGCAGCTATGATTCATTCACCAAAACCGGACCTAAATTGCCAAAATCTGACTCTGCCTATCGATGAAAGCCTGCAAACGTTACATGAAAAGAGGATCCATGTTATTAGCTCTAAAGTGATCGTGCCCGCACCTATCCCGCCCGTACCTGAAAATAATATAGTTTCAGCCAAAGTATTCACTTCAGCGGAAACCACAGAAGTAATTCATTCTGACATCGTTCCAACGAGTTCCATGTCGACGGAAATAATTCGTGCACCACTCCAAATGGAAAATCCCGTCGATATGTCTTCAACGTCTGCCATGCTGAATACATCACAATCATCCGTGTCGGACACATCAAAAGAAGAGCCGCCAAAGAAAAAAAAGAGAGCAAGAGACCCCACCAGCATGACTCAAAATCAACGGGAAAAACATCCTATGTTAGGACCATGTCAGTGTGCTAAAGATTGCTCCGGAAAAATAACGCAGCCTGAAAGAGAAGAAATATGGACACAGTTTTGGGGTATGGATAGACAACGACGACGTGATTTCATATCTCGACAAGTAGAAAGAGTACCAACTGCACGGACAAAACGTGAGTCGCGCAGACATAATACAATAATATGGTCATTAAATAAGATCCCAGTATGTAAAATTTTCTTTTTGCATACCTTAGGATATAATAATGACGAAGCAGTGCAGTCAGTCTTGAAAAGTAATTACCTTAATGGAAATAAACACCCTGATATTAGCGCTGCCCCTGACTCAAGAGGTCGTCGAAAGCCTTCCACTGCATTTTCCGACCAATATCAAAAGGATATGGAAAGTTTCATACTAAGTTATAATCCCGTTTCTTCTCATTACAACTTAGTTCACGCCCCTAATCGAAAGTATTTGCCGGTAGGTGTCACATTTTCAGATATATTTAAACATTTTAAACAACATTGTGCCGAAAACAATATGAAGATTTGCAGCTGGCCACATTTTCATGAAATGATTAAAAAACTCAATTTATCGACATCAACACAACCGCAAGACATTTGCACAAAATGCAGACAACATGAAGAAGAACATAAAGATATGCCGAGACCATGCAATTGTGCTAGTTGTCAAACTCTGGGCCAACATCTCGAAAATAAACGAAATTCCAGAAGAGATTTTCAGGCAGCTGAAGAGATTTGTGAATCATCTGAAGGAAAAGAGGTCTTATTTACGGTGGACATGCAAAAGGCTATCTGTATGCCAATAATTGACATAAAAGATAGTTTTTTTTCTAGAAAACTGGTTTTGTTTAACGAGTCATTTGTACCTCCGGGTAAAAATAAAAAAGCTATATGTGTAGTCTGGCACGAAGGCGAAAGTGGTAGAAAAGCTTACAATATAGCTTCCTCGTTCATTCACGTTTTGAGAAAACATTGCAGAGACAAAAAATGTATTTTTTTTTTTTTGGACAATTGTAATTCCCAAAATAAAAATAAAGTATTACTTTCGACACTAATAAGACTGATAAATGATAAAAGCACTTCTATAGAAAAAATTGTCCTGGAATATTTTGAGCCCGGTCATACTTACATGGCTGCAGATGCAGTGCATGCCGCTATCTCTAGAAAACTATCTGCTTCTGGAGAAGTGTATGATTTTGACGATTTTATTGATAAAATAAAAACCGCTCGTAAGAATTTAGAAGTAGACGTGGTCGACCATAGCGGTATGTTTTTGATTGAGAATGATGCAAAAATTCAATTTCCTAAAGGCTGGAATCTACAAAATTTAAAAATAATAGAATTCAGGAGAGGTCAATTATCAATATTTGCTAAAAATGGCTATAATGAAGAATTTAAAGAGATACATTTTTTAAAGAAGAAAATCGAGACTGAACTTCGCACAAGGTTAAAAGCAGGAGATGTTAATGATTTATTTGATAATATCCAGAAAGAAACGCAGCCAAGAGGAATCAATGAATTAAAAAAAAAAGAATTGATTGAACTTTGTAAAAGTATGCCACATTCACGTCGTATATTTTATGAGAATCTTGTCGTATCTGATGTCGTAGACCTGTCTACAAATATTGATTCGGATGTTTGAGAAACATGCATATTTTACTTGGTTTCTTTATTTTCCTTATTTCTAATTCTGTTAATGTTAATATGTCTGCTGCTTGTCTTTTTGATTTTATGTTCCAAGTACATTTTATATAGAATAAATATAAAAAATTGAAATACTCTTTTATTTCATCAAAAACTAACCTAAAAATATGATGTAAAGATAAACTAGAAAATCAATTCATACAGTTATACATATAGATACAGTGTAAATACGTAATTGATTTTAAATATACGTGCAATCTTATAAAGCCAAAATAATGTATCATTCAATACATTGTTTTGGTTTTATACTAGGACTTAAATTCAATTGGTATTAACAAAGTAAAACAAGTTTTGTTATATTTTTAATATACTGACTTGTCGATTATACCAAAATATATATGGCTAGTAAGATATTGATAATATCTTGTGTTTCTTATAAGTATCAAGAACAAAGTCACATTAGGAGTCCCAAAAATTATAAAACAAACAAAATATCTTTAAACGCCGTTATCTCAAAATGAGTATTTTGAAAGTACAGTGTTTTGGCTTTACACGATAGTTATGCTTGTGGTGTTTCTAATAGCAGCAAAATTATGTATGTATGGATGTTTGTATGTAACTCCTTCACCCAATAAATGTAAGCTAGGGAATTTCATTCTTATTAAATTAAGAAAAACCGGCCAAGTGCGTGTCGGGCCACGCGCAGTATAGGGTTCCGTAGTTGCGAATGACAACTTTGAGTTCACACTGTTTACACTCGCACCTCACAGTTTAACAACCAAAAACATCTAACAATAAAGATTGTATGAAATTTTACTTTCCAGTACATTTTATAAGTTGGTTGCCTATAACTTTTTAGTTTGCACTTAATACCCAGCTCTGATAGTTTTCCTTTCAACTTCAGTATATATTCTACTGCTGTAATTTTTTTAACGTATCCATATATAACCGTTTAGCAGATAGAGGGGGGGGGGACACGTACCTCTAACAAAAATTTGCACTTTAAAACCAAATATTTCGGAAACGGATCAGTAAATCGAAAAATGGTGTTCTCAACCTCACAATATTTTTCAAAGACCTTTTTAACGATACCCCACACGATGGGTAAATAGAGAAAAAAAAATTACTCCCCCACTTTACTTGTATGGGAGCTACCCAAAATAAAAAAATTTTTCAAGATTTTTTTCTACGACTTTTTTGCCATGATTAATATACATACTCATACCAAATTACAGCTTTCTAGTACTTATAGTCTCTGAGTAAAACCGCGGACGGACAGACAGACAGACAGACATGGCGAAACTATAAGGGTTCCTAGTTTACTACGGAACCCTAAAAAAGATGTGTGAAATTCCAACCCGTTTTGCCAGCGTAGAGAGTGTAGGCCAAATCTCTGGCCAGACGGGTTGGAGAGGTCTCTGTGATGTTTATAAGCTTTATTTGGCTTGTGTTTTCTAAGTTGCTTTCTACGACATCCATGGGAAGACTTGGACTTCGAGTATACTTTAACTGACAATCACAGAAAAGTTATTGTATTAAAGTAAGACGAACTCCAGCCGGCGACACGGGAGTCCCGGGTTCGATCCCCGGTCAGGTCATGATGGAAAACGATCTTTTTCAGATTGACCTGGGTCTTGGATGTTTATCGATGTAGTATATATTATAAAATATAGTACCGTTGAGTTAGTATCCTGCGAAAAAAGTTCTCAACTTACTGTGGGGCTAGCTCAATTTGTGTGATATGTCCCTTTATATAAGTATTTATTTATTTAATTATGATGTTGTAGGAAGGTTCCAGGGCGTCATAAATTGTCAAAAATGTGACAGCATATAACAATGGCCCTTCAATCATTGCGAAAACCTTGGAAAAAATGCGACTTACCCTTGATCTATGATAATTAACTAAACCTTGAATTTCAGGACGGCGGCAAGTGTCGCGCATTTTAAATAGAACTGGCTGTTGCCCGCGACTTTATCAGCGTGGATGTCTATTTTATTACACAGTTTATTTCACCCTTTTGTTGGTTGTATATAAGGTTGATATCTAGATTTAAACCAATAGAGTTATAAATATGTTTTATGAAATCACAGCTGGGTTTCTTTACAAGCAACAAGTTGCATCCCTTTGACGTTTATGTCCGCTATATAGATTATTTGCTGATGTCACAGCTTATCACATTTGTGTTACCCCTTCCCCCTAATGTGACGTCACATATTTTGATTTAAGAAAATATCAAACTACAATCCCAATCCCAATCCCAATCCCAACTAATATTATAAATGCGAAAGTGAGTTTGTTTGTTTGTTACGCTTTCACGCCGTATCTACTGAACCGAACTTTATGAAATTTTGCACACACATAGGTAAGGGTACCGAGAAGGACATAGGCTATATATTACGCGGGCGAAGCCGCGGGTAACAGCTAGTAATATATATATTCTAAATATATTGTTCAATTTTATAAAGCTTATAATCAAGCAAGACATTAATTTTTTTTAGTTTTCCAGTAAAATTAATCACGAGGGAGCGCTAGTAGTTGTATTCGAATGGACATTATTTTTATACTAAAAAGGCACCAGTGATCGGCTTTGTACGTGTGCCTTCACGAAACTTAAGAATACAGTAGGGCCCTAGGCACGCCCTAGGGGCGAATACAGTTGTATTACGTAGTTAGTATTGTGTACTGGACTAGCGCTCACTCGTGATTAATTTTACTGGAAAACTGAAAAAATTGTAACAACCTGTCACTCTTCCTTGACCCCTTCCCCTCCTAGGAGGAGGTACGTGTGACGTTACATCACAAAGCTAATGACGCCTGTCTACCTTATTTTCACACTCTGTCACACTTTATTAACTCCCACAGATCTGTCCCCTCCCGAACGTGTGACGCAATTTAACGATGGAAGGTTAAAAATACTAGAATCGCACAATGACGCGCGAGTGACATCCCTGGTGTTGCAGGCGTCCATAGACTACAGTATCCGCTTTACATCAGGTGGGCCGTTTGTGTGTTTGCCAACATGGTTTTATAAAAAAAAAGATGTCCCTTCAACCGCGAATGTCAAAGAGTGATCAACTCAAACCCATCGTCTTACACAAGTATGTTTACAAAAGTAATTTTGCCTAGTTTGTTAAGGTCAATCCTCAATGAGATTTGAGAAATTCGGTAAAATGAATGAATCATTACATTCTTTGTTAGCTTAATCACGTCGTTGTGATTGTGAGAAGATATTGCCTCATCTGTGATGTTACGAAATTAAATTTGGTAATATCTTTGACAATGAATTAATGACATAAAAAATAATACGTACCTATGTAGCCACTAGTAGTAGTCACCACAGACATTAAGCTAACCCCACAGTAGTGAAACTTAACACAAGTTCCACAACTGTGGGGCTAGCTTACGGATACTAACTCAACAATACTATATTTTAAAATATACATATGTAAATTAACATTCAAGACAGATGCTAATCTGAAAAAGATAGTTTTAAATGACCATTTGTTGCCGCTTCTGCACTCCGCTTTGGCAGCGGCGTTAAACTTAGCCAGCCATAAGTATATTACTGTCGTCAACAATTTTTCAGTTGTAAAATGATACACAATATGACAATTAATAAGAGATTGAATTGGTACAGGCGTTAAATTGTGGAAGTCAAAGTTACCTGCACTTTAATGTAAATTATTTTGCGGAAGCTCACAAAATAATTTGAATCAAAGTCATCATCATCATCAATTCGTGTAGGTGACATGGTCAGTCGACCATGCACACCCTGGTGTCAGAGTTCTTCGGAACCGCCTCTGACGTGGTTCCTTTAACGCTTACCAGATATCAGTCGGGACCACCGGCTTAACGTGCCTTCCGAAGCACGGAATCATCTTTCTTATCAGACAATCAGGTGATTCATGCCTGCAATGTCCTTACCAAACTAGAAACAACTTAAGAAAGTATGCTTCCCATGGGAACCGAACCCACGACCCCCGGGTCAACAAGGCAAACGCCTTCACCACTAGACCACGGAGGCAGTTAAGGCAGCATTTAAATCAAAGTGCATGCAGTTAATAAGAGTTCTAAGAAACCTATTATAACAAACTTTTTGAATTTGAATTGATTTTGAACTGGCCGGGGATCGAACGCGAGAACTCTACTGTCGCAGGTAGGCATGATAACTAATGCACCACGGAGGCTCGATGTATTTGGAGCACGACGGTGTGTGGGTGCGACAGTAACGCCCAACGCCGGAATCGAACTGATTTACCACAACACAGCGCCGTAAATCTGGCCCTATCAATGCAGATAACTTGGCTCTTCCGCGAGCAAATCCAGGTTTACTTGATTTGTATTACTTTCTAGGAAATTTACGTTTTATGTACACACGAAATACACGAAAATATCGGGCTGAAATGATAGGGTTTGAAGATTTATTGTGAGCAAAACATTTTCAACAACAAGAAAATACAGTACGGCACACCAGCCCATCTACTAACTCGGATGACAGGGGTCGATGCCTATCAATCTAGGATTTGCTGTTACAATGCGGTTTTTGTATTCCAAATAAAAAGTTCGAGCAAACAAAACCCGCATTGTAACTGTAAATTTTAGATTGATATGCATCGACACCTGTCATCCGAGTTAGTAAATAGGGCAGGAGAGCCGATAGAAGTGAAAACTGGGATAATTAAGTACTTACGTGTGTATTTTTTTGAATCGTCAGGAAATATAACATAATATTGTGTAGGTAATACTTTTATATATACGGAGGTGTCGGTTTTTTGATGACTGTGTCGCTAGTCGCGAGATTAATGGTTTTTTTCCCATCTCAAAAATACCCTACAAGCTTAAAGAAGTTTTCACTTAAAATAAAAACAAGCTTTCAATAGATATATTATACATTCAGATACATTCTCGCTCATTTTTAGTGCAATGGAAGTCTATAGCTATCTAACGCGTTTAGCGCTTTGGGACTTGCTGAATTGTTCCATCATCATCATCATCATCATCTCAGCCACAAGAAGTCCACTGCTGGACATAGGCCTCCCCTAAGGAATTTCCAATATGACCGGTTAGAAGCGGCCTTCATCTGAATTGTTTATGACTTTGTTATAACACCTTTGACATAATATAATTAAAAATAAACAAATGTATATTAAATCATGGATTCTAAAGGTGCTACAAAATAAACCTCATTTCACACCACGTGAACGAGGCTCGTAAAGTATATCTGAACCTGAAATGCATTAGAGGGTTTACGACCTAAATAGACAAAGGGTTTTTATGACCCAGTCGTAAAAACCCCATCCCAGCCGCGATTCCAGCCCTCATTATTATTTTAATGAGAAATGCCTAGAATGGAACTAGTTCTTGGTAGAAAGGTGCGGTTTTACACACAACTGCAAGTCTCAACAAGTATTTTTGATCTTTAAGATTTTTTCTTTTTGAACTGAAAACTTTTTTAGCAGCGCTGTGCCATTTTTGGGATGGGGAAAAAATTTTAAACTCGCGACAGGTCACGTGACCGACAGATTCGTCAATTTGAAAATTGCGCATGTGTGTTTGTGTCACAGCGTGCTAAGTTTAAATTAGTTGTACGGAAAGCTAAACAAAGACAAAATATTAAACTCATAAAAAATAGTGATAATAAAAATAGAGCCACTTGGAATTTCATAAAACAATGTACAACTCCTACAAATCACATCAAAAACACTGTTGAAAAAATAATCTTAAATAACACTACTACTGACAATCCACATATAATTGCTGAATGTTTTAACAACTACTTTATTAATAACAATTTACAAAGCAATTTACCAAATAATTTTAAATCGTACACACCAATTCAAGAAAAAACCATATATTTGAAACCAGTCGATGCAAGTGAATTAAAATCTATTGTAATGTCACTAAAAAATAAAAAGAGCAGTGGATACGATAATATACCAGTTCAGTTAATAAAACTATCTCTGCACTATATAAGTGATCCCTTAATCTATTTACTTAATCTAATGATTGAAACTGGAACATTTCCCGAAGCATTGAAATTATCTAAAGTAAAGCCTCTGTACAAAAAAGGATCCAAAACAAATGTAACAAACTATAGGCCTATTGCATTATTATCTTCTTTCTCAAAAATCTTTGAAAAGGTAATTGAAGTTAGATTAACAAACTTTCTTGAAAAAAATAACATTCTAAATCAAAATCAATTCGGGTTTCGGAAAAACAAATCAACAAATGCAGCAGTATTCAATATTTTGAAAGATATATGGGACACACTTAATAATAAATCAATGTGCGTAGGTCTATTCTTAGACATGAGTCAAGCCTTCGATTGTGTAAATTATAATATTCTCCTAAAACAGCTGGAGAAGATAGGAATTCGAGGCTTATCACTAAGATTAGTTAAATCATACTTAACGAATAGAAAGCAACTGACAGTTATTGATAAATACAATGAAAACAATAAAACAATAGAAGAAATTAAATCACCACAGGCAGATGTAGTTCTTGGCGTTCCTCAGGGCAGCATATTGGGCCCACTTCTCTTTCTCATTTATGTCAACGAACTCCCATTAATAACAAAACACAAATGCATCATGTTTGCTGATGATGCGACATTTTTTATATCTGATGATACAAGAAATACTACCAAATATGAAGATGAAATAAACAAAACACTAAAAACCACTGTAGAATGGCTTAGGTCAATAAATTTAAAGGTCAATCTGTCAAAAACTAAAATAATACAATTCCGGAATTACAATAAAGAAACATACAATTTAAATATAGAAGAATCTCACACAAAAATTCAGGAAGTAAAAGAAAATAACTTTTTGGGTGTTACAATAGATTGTAATCTGAATTGGAAAGCTCACATAAACAAAGTCAACAAAAAAATTTCAAGTTACTGTTTCGCTCTCTCTCTACTAGCCGAAAACTCTTCAGTAGAAGTAACACGAGCTGCATATTTTGGTAATGTTTATCCCTATCTCACATATGGAATAATATATTGGGGAAATTCTGTAAATGTTCAGAGTACTTTTATCTTACAAAAAAGGTGTTTGAGAATAATCCATAATATGTACACAGAGGAAACATTAAGATATGTATTTAAGCAAGAGGGATATTTAACACTTGTGAATATATACATCTTAGAAATATGCATATTCATTAAAAAAAATATGTCATTTTCAAAGAAAGATTGAATTTAGGAACAATTTACGGGACTTATATAAGCATGACCTTTACTTACCTATTGTAAATAATCAAGTATATAACAAAAGCACATTTATTTCTGGTATTAAAATATTTAACCATTTACCGACGGAAATAAAGAGCATTAATGACTGTAGTATATTTAAACGTCAACTTAAGTCTTGGCTATTAGAACATGTATTTTATGACCTAAATGAATACTTTGCTTTTAAAACATGTAGAGCAAGAAATTAGTGAAATTTGTACTGTGCATTGCATGCCTGAAAGGGCAAACTGTTGATACTAAACATATTGTACCATCTTTAATTTACACAGTTATGCAATAAAGAATTTTGAGTTTGAGTTTGAGTTTGAGCACAAACCATGGAAGCTGACTACTGTTAGGAAAGGAGTTAAATTATAACTAAATATTACAAGTGATAGTATTTAAGTTTTCACTTCTGCCGGCACTCTCGGAGTGCAACCCGTTGTTTTTTTCAAACACATTTTCTATTCGCTTAAGATTAAGAACGAAACCGTATATTTATTGCATACAATGCAGTTTTGCGATGTTTTAAAAATTAATTAGGTTTTATTTTATTACTCTACACATAAGCTCTTATCTTATCTTGAAATATAGGACGTAAGTATCACAATTTTCTATCTCGTTGGGTATTTCAATAAACTCAATAGTTTCGGTATATAAAAATAAATATTCAGAAAGCCAAAGTTCGCAGCAAACTACAAATATTAAAAAAAAAAATTACATAATTCAATAGATTTCCTTGTGTTTTGGGTCGAAACCCAAAATGTTATTGTGTCTAAACACAGCTTGAGTGAAAATATGAAATACTTGTCAAAACTAAAATCTTAACTTTCAATAAGTGTTGCATCATGCAGCTTGCAGTCCCATACGGAACTCCACCTTAATCCCTCCAGACTTTATTTACTTAAACATAATTTATTTTTATTGTCCCCATATATTGACATGTGAAAGGCTCAGAGGGGATAAAAATTACACTAGCTATTTACTTTTACTATAATTCTGCTTTTCGCCCTAGGTCTTGGCATAAACTTTAGAACTTTTAATGTCGGCGTAAAAAGATATTTTTAGCTGTTTAGAGCCTTTATCAGGTCTTTTTTTAGGCTCCACTGTAGGAGTAAGACCCTCTCTGTACTACCCCATATATAAGCAAGAGTAGTCAGAGGATTTGGCCTATACTCTCCACGCTGGCCAGACGGGTTGGAGATGTCTCTTTGATGTTTATAAGCTATGTTAAGCCTGTATTTCCTAAGTCTCCTTCTGCGACATCCACGGGAAGATTTGAAGTGGGTCTATTCTACTCTGCCGGGAACTACACGGTTTTTGTATACCTACATAATTTAAGATACTTATCAAGCGTATTCTTTTTTCTTATTAGGGGCATCTGACATAGCTTAACGACTACTATCAATGATGACAGCCAGGACCGGGCTTGAAGTATGACGAGCTCCGTGGCGCAGCGGTCTACACGCTAGCCTGCGACACGGCGGTTGGTCACGGGTTCGATCCTTGGTCAGGTCAAGATGAAAAGTGATCTTTTTCAGTTGACCTGGGTCTTGGATGTTTATCTATATATATGTATTTGTAATAAAACATAGTATGATTGAGTTAATATCGCATAACACAAGTATCGAACTTACTTTGGGGCTAGATAAATCTGTTTGATTTGTCCGTACATATATATATTTCAGCCTCAAAAACTCCCACGGCCAAATGCCTTAAAATACTGACATCCTTATCCATCATGTAATTCAATCCAAGACAGAACCCGGAAACCGCAAAGCGGTCAGCACAGAGGTCAAGACCTCTTCAGTACTAGCCAATAATTATTTGCCTAGAACTCAAGAGCAATAGGTCGATCTGAGAATTAAAGATATCTTTGTTTTGGCAAGTTCAAGGTGTGGTATCCGGATTATATAAATTACTTGTAATTATCTTCATCAATGATTCTTATTGTTATAAAATTCATTAAATTAAAATGGATAATGCAAAATGGATAGGTTTTTTTTTTTCATTTGAGTCCATCTTAAAATTTTATGAGCTCGATCCATCAACATGAACAACTTTTCCTATTGGTCCAATGTTTGTAACAGTTTCATCATCATCATCATCATTACCTTCATCATCAGGTCTTATTTCGTCTCCACTGCAGGAGCACGACCCTCTCTGTATTGTCAGAGCCATAATTAGCCACAGCAGTCAGAGGACTTGGCCTACACTTTATTGTACATTTAAAAAAAATACAGATAACAAAAGGCAATTATTAAAATATAAACACGTGCTTATCCCAGGAAGGGATTTCTTCCAGTCAACCCAGAATAAAAGAGGACAATTAAGAAGGCAACAGGGAATGCTGGAAAATCACTGAGTAGCCGAAAACACTAGCTTTACAACACTAGTATGAAAATGACAATATCTTATCGAGTTCCTGCATTTTTCTTGTAGAAAAGTTGTTCATATAGACAGGCTTAGTCACCCCTTCAAGGCCATGTCAATAGTCAATTGACACCCTGTATAAGTGTATTTAAACCTATGTAGAAAAGCTTATTGCAAATTCGGTTTCTTTAATTGATCCCTTACCAGTGGGCAAGTAAGGCTCCTTATTACAGGGTTTTAGGGAAAACTCCTTTATTCTTTCAAAGCATCAAAACAGTCCGTCAAAATTATATATTTTTCCTATGATACAAATGTTATATTTAAAAAAAATCGACATTTTCATAAAAATTGTCCGGTCGGGGCCAGCTGAACATTTTTGTATAGAAATTAAATTTTTCTCAGCTTTGGTCTCATATTATTATTTTTTATTTA
The DNA here is from genome assembly GCA_963082605.1 of Rhodophaea formosa. Classification (NCBI taxonomy): domain Eukaryota; kingdom Metazoa; phylum Arthropoda; class Insecta; order Lepidoptera; family Pyralidae; genus Rhodophaea; species Rhodophaea formosa. The sequence continues at coordinate 2,905,267 of OY720226.1, forward strand.
TTTGTTGTTTATGGTATAAATAATCTAGTCCTGCGAGATTGTTGCTATTTTACAAGTAACCCTGTACAAATATACAGGGTAGTCACCTTGTATGGGTTGTTGTAGCGAAATAACGATAAACATACTCGTACATATGTTTATCGTAATCGCTATTAACCACATTGAGGTAATTCCAAAACTACCGTAATTCGATATAACGAAGTATTGACTCGTTAAATCGATACACGTACGTTGCCTTATTTGGTACGAAATAATCGCATAATGATCGATATTCCGGGATCTCGGTGCGGTTATTTACTAACTAACCACGCTAACAAAACTGACCACTGGTGTGGCCAGTTGACAATAATTTGACATGAATGATTGTGATATTAGATTTGAAAAATGACATGAATTATCATGTGGAAACAAATTATTTGCTTATTTTTTTAAATTAAATAATATTTTTAATGACATTTTAAATAGTGTTTTGTAGTTGATGAATCCTGTGGCTCAGGGGTACCGCAAGTGCCTTTGAATCGCAGAGTTTTAAGTCTGAGCCCTGCCCCTAGGTTAAATTTGTAGTGAAATCTTTTTTATATTGGCCTGGATTTTAGATGTTATCTATTATAAAATATACGAAGTATTGAGGAAGTACCCCACGACATAAGTACACAACTTACTAAGTCAGTGTAATTTTTAGGTCTAAATTTATTTTAATTTTAATAAAATTTTATAAAGTTGCAAGATTCGATTAGAAGTTAATTTATCTACAGGTGGCAAAGGCTATAATTAACGCAGATTATGTTGCGAGAAAATTGCTAGCATTAATGATAATATTCCCAGCAAAACTTATATTCAGAAAGTAATTAACTCCATTCTTTTGCATGCCACTATTGGCTAAATGTATGTAATATACCTAACTCCACCTTTTATGACTACATTTAACGCAAATATAATTTCATTTCATTTCATTGGCCATTCACCACTGATCACGCGTGATCAGTTAGTGAAAATTCTCGGTACGGTACCGATCACCGTTATCGGAAACCGTGTGTTCAATTGTTTTGTTGCGAAAGTGTGAGAATTGAAGGCCGAATTCTACACGACCATGTGTTCAGATTAGGCAAAGTGTGAAATTCTCTGACATAAGCCAGCAAAAGTTACCAACGTATCTTTAATTTACAATCTTGAAATAGTACGCCGAACTTGTCCATCATTTACATCCTATAGAAAAATAAAAGTAAAATTAAAATTCAAAAAATCAGCGACCCAGATTTTCATTAAACATGGCTAAAAAAAAAATACCCTCAAGTTTTTTTTTTTTAGTCTCCACTGCAGGAGCACGACCCTCTCTAATCTATATATCATACCAAAGTTATATATTAGCCGCAGTCATATGATTTCACCTACACTCTCTTCGCTGGCCAGACGGGTTGGAGAGGTTTACTTGATGTCTATAAGCTTTGTTTAAATTGTGTTTCCTAAGTCTCCTTCTACGAAATCCACGGGAAGACTTGGAGTGGCCCTATTCTTCTTTGCCGGGAACCAAACTGTTTCCTCGGGGTTCCCGGGGTTGCCGTGTGGTTCCCGGCAGAGTAGAATAGGACCACTCGAAGTCTTCGCGTGGATGTCGTAGAAGGCGACTTAGGAACACAAAGCTAAAAACACTCTAAATATTTGTCCCAAAACAAAAAACTTTCTCTTTCTTATAACTAAAAAACTACATAACTATATTCATATTCCAAATCGTAGAGATTAAATTGTTTATTTGTTTGCATTTAATAGGCTCCGAAACTACTGTACTTACCTATTTTTCTTCTTCTTCTTCTGTTTTATAAAATGGCTTCCACCGAGATTTCAGTGATTCTGCCAATGTCCAGTAAATTTAGATACTAAGTATTGGTGTTGTGCGGTAAAGTTGTAACAAGTAGCATCAAATATGGCGTATGTTCTTTGATGCCTCGTGGTCAGGAGGTTATGGTGACAAGTCTATACGAGTCCATTTAACAGTCCACGTTAACTATTTCACAAATTGTTTCATGAGCACGAGCATTTATAACACCAAACTACACCAATTTCATATTATAAAGTCCACCAAAATCAATTTGCAAAATCGTCCAATATAGACCCCAACTGCATCCCTTGACTTCCCACCACAAACTTTCTACCTATTTTTAAAATTTAATATTATTCCTTGTGTGAATTATAACGTATATGGTAGTTGTCATCATTTTTAATGCTCAATATGAGAAAAAGGAGCTTTACGCCTGTCTTACTTGTTCACTAAATTATTTACTATTTAAAGTAAATTCTTATTATGAACATCTTCATGCTTCGTTCATTATGATCTTTTACTAATGAGTCTATAAGTACTTTTTTGATGGGTAATAAATACTTGGGACGGTCAGCAAAACAAATATTACTTATAAGTGAGTTATTAACCATAAAAAATTAATGTATAAATATTCTGTGGAAGGACGGCCTCTGTAGCGCTTGTCACCAAAATCCCCTTTCAGGGATGATTCAGGCCGTTAAAATGAAGAAATTTTTCTTTGCGACCAACGCTAGTAACTAAAAAACTGGCCAAGTGCGTGTCGGGCCACGCACAGTGTAGGGTTCCGTAGTTGCGAATGACAACTTTGAGTTCACACTGTTTACACTCGCACCTCACAGTTTAACTACCAAAAACATCTAACAATGAAAATTTTATGAAATTTTACATTTTCGAGTACATTTTATAAGTTGATTGCCTATAACTACCCGATAGTTTTTCTTTCAACTTCAGTATATATACTACTGCTGTAATTTTTTTCACGTGCACATATATAACCGTTTAGTAGATAGAGGGGGGGGGGGGGGGGGGGACACACACTTAACTCTAACAAAAATTTGCATTTTAAAACCAAATATTTCGGAAACCGATCCCTAAATCGAAAAATGGTGTTCTCAACCTCACAATATTTTTTTAAGACCTATTTAACAATACCTAACACGATGAGTTTGTAGAGAAAAAAAAATATTCTGTCTTTACTTGTATGGAAGCTACGCTAAAAATTTTTTTTTCATGTTTTTTTTCTACCACTTTTTTGGCATGATTAATCATACCCATACTGAATTACAGCTTTCTAATACTTATAGTCTCTGAGTAAAACCGCGGACGGACAGACAGATAGACGGATAGACAGACAGACATGGCGAAACTATAAGGGTTCCTTGTTTACTACGGCACCCTAAAAAAGACTTTTTCATACAAATTGGCGTGCCGGACACACTTTTGTAAAGAAACGTTGAATATGCTTTATAATATTCTACGTTTGTCTATACTTATATCCTACAGAGGAAAGATTTGATTGTTTTTTGCATTGAATAGGCTCCAAAACTGCAGGACCAATTTTCAAAATTCTTTCACCCATAGAAAGCTAATTTATCTGCGAGTTACATTGGCTATAATTAACATGGTCGATGTCACGAGTAAATTGCTAGTTTTGTATAAAGCAAGTCAAGCCGCGAAAGCGAATAACCTACATGGATAGAAGCACTCTAGATTATTATCTAGTAATTTTTATCGTCGAAGATGTTTTTGCGGACCGTACTCAATTCTCCAAGTAAGGTAACACCATGACTTTTTTCCCAGCGCCAGCAACCTGCCAGTAACACGATCCTTAGATTGCCCCCGAGAACCGGTAGGCAAAAACTTGACGGCCATTATTTTTAGTCCGTGGTTATTCACTGCTAGCCAGGTTATACGTACTTATAATTCGTTACTCTTTACTATTTGTTTAGCTAACTTTCACTAGCGGCTTAGCTCGACTTACTGTCGATAGAGAACAGCTTGTCAGGGTGAGAGGTAGCCTATGTTCTTCAATATATCCCAAGCAAAGAATTTGCAAAATTACATGATAGTTGTTTCAGTAGTTACGGCGTGTAAGCTAGCAAACAAACTCACTTTCGCAGTTATATTTTTCTTATTTGAAGTCCCACCTCATAGATAAAAAAATGGGAGAAGATATATAGATTGTACGATAAAATGAAAAATCAAAATTAAAATATGTCACATCGCACGATCCTTAGATTGCCCCCGAGAACCAGTAGGCAAAAACTTGACGGCCATTATTTTGTCTGTGGCTATTCACTGGTAGCCAGGTTATCTGTATGTACTGTTACTAGTAAGTATAAATATGTTTAGCTCGTGTTCATATCGAAAAGGTTACAAACTAAATTCTCACTCATAAATGGGATAAGCAATATAGATGGTACTTTAAAAGGAACAATCAAAATAAAATAGATGTCCCATCGCAAGATCTTTAGATTGCCCCCGAGAACCGGTAGGCAAAAACTTGACGGCCATTATTTTTAGTCTGTGATTATTCACTGCTAGCCAGGCTATCTGTATGTACTTATAAATTATTCCTTACTATTTGTGAAACTAGCTTTTGCCTGTAGCTTAGCTCGCGTTAGCATCGCTCCTTCGGTAATCTATATATCTATCTATCAGCCAGGGACGTCCACAGCTGGACATAGGCCTCCCCCATAAATCACCACAAATTGTGATCTTGTACATATTGAGTCGGGAATAGTACGGGAGGTATATGGACTTTCCTTATCTTCACTTCAAAATTAAAAAAAATTCCCATGGGACTAAAAAAAACGATACTTTCCATCATCGGTTCCATAAGACAAGTTGTTAATTTTTACAGGCTGATTTAATGGGTTGAGGGACAACGGTGATTATACTAACTAATATTATAAATGCGAAAGTGAGTTTGTTTGTTTGTTACGCTTTCACGCTGTATCTACTGAACCGATCATCATGAAATTAGGCATACACATAGGTTAGGGCACTGAGAAGGACATAGGCTATATAACACGCGGGCGAAGCCGCGGGTTACAGCTAGTATAATAAATGTGAAAGTGAGTTTGTTTGTTTGTTACGCTTTCACGCCGAATTTACAGAACCGATCATCATGAAATTATGCATACACATAGGTTAGGGCACTGAGAAGGACATAGGCTATATACCACGCGGGCGAAGCCGCGGGTAACAGCTAGTGTTGTATAAATGCAAGACAAAAGTAGCCGTCTACTATAAAGTGCTAACGATCTAGGACGTAATACTGAAAACGCGGTCAATATCCTAAAAGAAAGCTAAAAATAAATACAAACGATGTCTGTTTATGGACAACCGTAACCTAGAATCGGAACTATATCATTGATCCAACATCAAAGTCAAGAGCGTCAACATAAAATAAATATAGTGCAGAAGAGAGTGAATTAAAATTACAGAAACTGCTGTGAGTCATTGATTTTCACCACTTTTCTGTTTGGCAAACATAGCAAATACATTTTAATGGGACATTTTTATTGAGATAGTACTGAGTACCAGTTATAGTTAGCTGTTGATTTTTATCACGTTTTTGCGATTTATTGTTTTATTCTAAACTATATTCTCGTTCTCCACCTACAAGCTCACCAACACGCTAAACGTGGCTTTTAGGTTTTATAGACCTGGGCTCTGTCTACCCCGCAACGGAAAAAGACGTGATAGTATGTATGTATGTATGTATAATGCACAAAAATTTTAAGATAGATGAACTTGATGTATAAATTTCTGTCGGTCAAACATACAAAACAAATTGATTCAGCGAAGACAAAGATTTTTTCCTTTTCTCATCGTATACAGATTTTATTTCGTAATTTTGGTGTGTTTATTTACCAATTAGTTTATTTGTAATTCATGCGTGTAAGAGGCCAACACTGGTGTCAGATTTTTTAAGCTGCCTAAATGCATCTGACGTAACCTGTTCGCCAGTCATCAATGATACATGTGAACTGCTAAACAATGTCTTTTGTACTCAAAGGCAAAGGCCTCCCTGCTCTCTATATATCTCTGCTTTAATCTTTGGTTGGTCAGTCTAAGGAGTACGCATCTAAGTCATCCCGCAAACTCTATAGGGGTCTTTCAAGTACCAGAGGGGGAGACGTTTTCTCAATTAAATGCGGTCTTACTAAATCTAAAAAACAGACTATAAATGTAGAAACAAGTCTTTCAAAATAAAAATAAAAACTAAGTAATATCTCCGCGGCTTTATGTCTTTACTTTCCTTATTTTTGAGTGTTCTGGCAAAATTTGCATATCGACATCAAGCTACACGTAATAACGTAGAAGATTTAGTGCCTTGGTGGCAAATAAACAAATATTTGTGCGAGGCAACGTCCGATTTAGAATTTACGAAAGAAATGTATCAAACATACCTATACGAATATTCGGCCTATTATTACACTACAGTATATTCTTATACATTAAGTTTTGTGTAAATTGGTTAGAAAAGTCCTTATCAAAGGTGTGATAATAAAAAATAAAAAACTAATATTTTCATATAAATGCCTTCAAAAATTTACAGCACCTTTGGTTACGAAGCTACACAAACGCAAAATTAAACATGGCTGCCGAACAAAATTCTCGCAACACCAATATAAAACGCTACAGAAGTGATATTACGTTGTGCTGTGTAACAAATCCCAACTAATATTATAAATGCGAAAGTGAGTTTGTTTGTTTGTTACGCTTTCGGTTCAGTTCAGTAGATACGGCTATCTACTGAACCGATCATCATGAAATCTTGCATACACATAGGTTAGGGTACCGAAAAGGACATAGGCTATATATTACGCGGGCGAAGCCGCGGGTAACAGCTAGTATATGATAAGAAAAAGACTAACTTATAAAAACTACAAAAGGGCTTGACATAAAAATAAACGCAGAATGCACAAAAGAAAACCAACATTTCTTTAGAACCGTGACTTTGTATGTTTATAAAGCGAAGCAAAAGATATAAATAAGGTACAATAACATTTGAAGCTCGGCCGTGTATTTACGCTTTTATACAAGTAACCGCGATTTACTATGCATTTGCATTCACTAGTGCTGGGACACGTTTATGAAATATCGACAAATTGCGTGACTATTTGATATTAAGAGTCTCCTGGAAGCGCATGTCTCCATACAAACGGAAAAAGGGAATTGTGGCAATATTTGATAATTTTGGAGTAAAATTAAGCATTTAATCAATTAATCTCATTATAATCTACGTACGTTCCTATACAGATTGGTTAAAATACCAATGGTTTGAGAATTACAAGCCTTTTCACATTTGTATGGAAATCTTGAGAGGCATATAATTCTCAAAAATTTGATAATTTAACTAAACTGTATAGGAACCTACGTAGATTATAATGAGATTAATTGATTGGATGCTTAATTTTGCCCTAAAATTATCAAATATTGCCACAATTCCCTTTTTCCGTTTGTATGGAGACATGCGCATCCAGGCGACGCTTAATCCGACGATTATTGATGAGCTCGTGGCGCAGTGGTTAACACGCCAGCCTGCGACGCGAGAGGTTCCTGATTCGATCCACTGTATGATAAGACGGCAAATCTTAAACAAAAATATTGGACCGAATGAAGGCCTGCTATAATGTAGTGTGGTCCCCGGCAGAGTAGAATAGGACCACTCCAACACTTCCTGTGGATGTCGTAGAAGGCGACTTAGGAAACACAAGCTTAACAAAGCTTATAAACTCAAAGAGACCTCTCCAACCCATCTGGCCAGAGTGGAGAGTGTGCTTAGGCCAAAAAAATTGTGACTATGTTGTAATTTCCTCATAATATGGTAGATAAAAAGTTGTGACGCTATCATTAGCGTAGTAGTATCTATTAAGTGATTTAGAAGTTGGGACCACATTGTAAGAACTTAGATTTGGTAGTGAACATTTTTAAAGCGGAATGGAGAAATTAGTTTATAAACGATTGAACGTTACCTACTTTCTTCACCGTTTGGTTATAAGTGAGAATCTTCGAAAAAATAAACAAAAGAAACCCGCAATTCTTTGATATATAATTGTCTTACGTCTGCCTATGATTTAATAAAACAATTATTCCTGTTTTAATATTCATACGTCTATAAATACATAAGACTAATGCACCTATATTTATGGGTATGAGTTGGAAACTTGTATCGCCTGCTTGCTTTTGAATTTATTAACATAATTTTTTGCATGTTTGTTTTGGATATGAATCAAACTGGTTAGTTAAGTCGTAAGAAATGTATTTTTACATTTTATTTATTACATTTCAGTTTATGTTTTGCTATTACCATGGATTATATTTTCAATCTCCTTCAACAAAAAATCGCAAAATTAATCGGTTAGGACTGTTTCGAACACGCACGATATGCACCTGTTTTAATGAACGTCACATATTTTCGTAAAGAGGATAACGTATGTTTTTAATAGAGTAGATATTAATTGTGGTACAACTACTAATTACATGAATCATCAAACAGTCTTTCCTTTATGTTTTGTAGACATGGTCCAAAAACATAGCGCGTGCCTCAATACACTATCTTTTATTATATACTATACTAGCAATTCTTCTTCGTCGTGATCCGCGTCCGCGACTTCGTCCGCGCAGAACTTCACCCCTTACCACACACCACTCATCCGCTTAGGTGTTAATTTTCTATTTTTTTTATACTTTCTTAGTACTCACTTACATGGGGGTACAGGGGTGCCAGATTTCAAGTTTCTATCAAGATGGGACACCTTATATTAGACTATTTACTTATAGGTTTCAATAATTTTGCTTATCTTCAATTTTAACAAAAAAATCGAAATCTCCCGGCGCGGCCCGTATAATTTCATAACTATTATCGATATAACATTACTAGATCCCATCACTACGAGACATTAAGAGCTACATGTCACTAACTACGTCGCCTACGCGGATTCCTATCGCCTCGTCATGTCTGTGACCTTGAGTGTGACCCCAATGTGTGCTTAGCCTAGGTCTTAGTCTGTCTGACTAAGGTGCTAGGTTTTCACAGGTAAGGAGTTTTTAATACAAAATCATTACTCTTTGAAAAAAATGCTGTAAAATAGTATTTAAATAAATATATAGGTATATACGGACAAAACACACAGATTGAGCTAGCCCCAGAGTAAGTTCGAAACTTGTGTTATGGGAAACTAATGCAATCATACTATATTTTTTAACAGGCACTTATATAGATAGACATCCAAGACCCGGGGTAAAAGATCATTTTCCATCTTGACCTGACCGGGGATCGAACCCGGGACCATCCGTGTCGCAGGCAGGCGTGTTGACCGCTGCGCCACAGAGCTCGTCTAATAGTATATTGTTTATGAGTAAATTTTATGATTCTAGGTCAAAGGTTGATTATACCTATATACATGGTGAAATTTTGATCGTTTTGGAGCCTTAACAACTCTTCCTGTGGGACCAATGATAGGAACTAAAAAAAAAAGTATTTTAATGCAATTTTTTTCGCGCGTATTTATATTCGTATGATTGTTTCATGTGACCTCCTGTAGCCTTTAAGACCTGACCAATTTTGAAGTGTGTGGTGACATTAGATTCATATTCTTCTCGGAGTGTCATAGGCTATGTAGCGTCAACAAAAAACAAATATGGCGGACGTGAACTATCAAAAACGGGGCTGTGTTTTGTATCTTTTTAAATAATACAACTTGTTATCACATGAGCAATTTAAACGAGATGCCGTACAGACCACTTATGATAGCGACCTTTTGATACCAACTCTTTAGTTATAACATTAATAACAATATCCTTGCACTATTCTATATAAGTATTGCCGTGTGGTTCCCGGCAGAGTAGAATAGGACCACTCCAAGACTTTCCCGTGGATGTCGTAGAAGGCGACTAGTAGGAAACACGAGCTAAACAAAGCTATAATCATCAAAGAAACCTCTCCAACCCGTCTGGCCAGCGTGGAGGGAAGGATCTAGGGAAGGATCAGAAATCCTAGGGAAGGATCAGAAATCCTAGGGAAGACTTGGTGTGGTCCTATTCTACTCTGTCGAAACCACACGGCAAGTTTTTGACCGTATTCGCTGTTAATATACTTAGTTTATAGTTGATATATTTTATTTATCGTACCCTATTATCATAACCTCATTAGAATCATGTTAGAATGACAATAAAATTTATATCTCATTTATAGTTACACTAAGCAGTACTTATTTATTCTGCGAACAAACATTAAATATAATAATTAGAGACCCGTTTTCATTGACACGAAAAATGCACGTAAAACTAAATGTCTTAGGTCGTCTCTTCTGTACGTCTTATAAACAAATACCTAGATGAGTCCTATCAAATGTCACAGGTCACAACCACAGCACTAGTGATGTGAAACATAAGACATCGAGTCTAAATTATTTAATAAAAAAATATGTTTCAATTATTTTTTGCGATTTTGTATTTTGTCACTGATCTTGGTTCCAAGTCACGATCACTACATAGTATCAGGAAAAGTCACTTCCTTGATATCTGTCTGTCACTTCACTACGTATGCAAACCGATTTTGGTGGGATCTTTTTAATAGATAAGAGTTATTAGAGAGAGGGTTTATATGTATAATACGTGCCCAGGTGCAGCCGGGGAGAGCTGCTAATATTTATGGATATTGGACAGACAGCGCTGCTCGAATCGAGTTCAATATAAGTGCTCGAGTTGGTTTAAATAAGGGTTGCATCTAGTTTGAGCTTAAAAGATTAGTATAAGTGTGAGTGATATTGACTAATGCCTTATACAGATTGGTTTTCGAATTGAAAGAAAGAAAGAAAAATAATTTATTCGGAGCCACACAGTAATACATTCAGTTTAGTGTAATTACATTTTTATTTTCTGTAGAGTGAGGCACCAAAAAGGGCCACTCAGCATAAGGCAGTGATGCAACTGACATCACGCCGCTGGTCTTCCGTAACACCTTTTAAAAGAGAATTAGAGCGCTGCTGGGCATACTACTGGTATAAATCAGGGTTTAAGAGTATGAAAATGTTTATTCTGTTAATTAAGAAAGTTAATTTAACTTATTTATTTTTTTGAGCAGATGTTGGTATCTCATTTGTTTTTGTGTGCCCCGATTCTGCACACTAGGCTCCACTAAACGCTCGATTAGAGTTTTTTTCGGGTTTAAAAATCAGTTTAGTATTGCAATAATACAGTCCGATTGATTGATCCGAGTCGATGCGCAGTACATGATATTAGCTTCAGCGGGGCGCGAGCGGGCGGCAGGGTGCGTACGGCGCAGCTCGCAGCTAATATTCCAGGCACCATAACGTTTGATTCGGAATGTACAGAAAGTTAAGTAAATGAATATAGACTCGAGTTTTTACAACACTACTTAAGACTTGTCACTTGTTCGGAGGTCGCCAAACATGTGCCAAGGTTGAGACGGTTACTTGCAAGTGCTTGATGTGACTATGCATAATTTTAGATTTATTTGTTCATTTAAATGTCTTAATAAATAGTGTCCTAAGACTGCAATCCATACCCATTTAGTCCTGCTCCTGTAACGCAAGTCTTTCCTATACATACATACATACATACATACTATCACGTCACGTGAACATGCTTGAAGTCCACACTTTAAACTTAGCGTTTTTGACAAAATGGCCGTTTTGACAAACACGCTTAGAAAAACTTCACAGGCCTGGATGGACTGTGTAATAAAACTGAAACTCACGCGTACACTCGCAGTAGAATATAAAATTTAAAAGCTTTTTAGCTTCATCGTTTTTTAGGGGCATAAACTTTATCACAGTAATTTGTGATCGTTTTGCTAATCGATATCGACGTAATAAAGAAATAAGAAGAATTTAACCTTTTTTTAAAAATTATTTATCATTTTTAATACTTACTTAAATATTATCACGTCTTTATCCCCTATGGGGTAGACAGATGCTAAGGCCATAAGACCTGAATGCCCCGTACGTGACAGTGGGCATATAGTTAAAAAACTGAATCATCTCAAATAAAATAGTCATCATCATCAGGTCTTTTTTAGACTCCTGCGATCCATATTATTTATTGTTATAATTGCCAAAAAAAAAAAAATGTAATAAAAAAGCATGCAAGCAAGCCCGACCCTCTCTGTACTATCAAAGCCACATATTAGCCAGAACAGTCAGAGGAGTTGGCCTACACTCTCCACGCTGGCCAGACGGGTTGTAGAGGTGTTTCCTAAGTCGCCTTCTACAACATCAACGCGTAGACTTGGAGTGGTCACATTCTACTCGGCCGGGAACCACACGGCTAAGCATCACGTCAATCATCAATGAAGTGGCAGTGGGCTGGCATATTAGCTGAAGAACCGATAACCGTTGGGGCAAACGAGTTCTTGAGTGGAGACCGCGTCTCGGCAAACGTTGTGTAGGACGTCGTCAAGCACTGTGGACTGATGATTTGCGCAAGATGTCTGGCAGGAGCTGGATGCGAGTAGCCGAAGATACATCTCGATGGCGTGCAATTGGGGAGGCCTATGTCCAGCAATGGACAAGTATAGGCTGATGATGAAGCATCAGGTCACGGAATTCCAAAAGCTATTTGCTAGAAGGATTTTCATGCATCATTCCCGTAATACCCTTAATGATTATTACACGCAGACGAATCCTGTAGCAAGCGTATGACTACAAAATAAATAGAGCGTAGAATTGACATTGTATACACATTGACAAGGATCATCTTGGTTTTTCACGGTTGCCTCTAGAGCTAGTGGTAATTATTTCGGACGACCCTTACTTTAGTTAGAGGATCATATGTGTATTTTCTTCCAACTACTGTTCAAATTAAGTCCACAAATTTGCCTATGTCAGACTGACATGTAGGCCAGAGGACTACTGCTCTTCCATTGGTTTTGACTCTCAGCAAGTTAAAGTTCTATTCGATAATATCACATTAATTAGGTTTGCATCGATTTTCATTGCCCTGAATTTTAACACTTAGGCACTTCTTGGGTGTGGGTGTAATTGTATGGAAATAATGCACGCTAAGACTTAAATTTACTTTTTACGTGGGTAACCCGTTTTTAAATATTTAAATAATATTTATATCTCACGTTTGTTTTAACCAAATGAATTGGGTAGTTTGCAATTGGCTTCTTATTTTCGTATTTTAGTAATTAACAACTGATATATGGATATTCTGACGATGTTTTCGTATATCAAAAGCAAAAGTTAGTTTATGAAAATAGTGCTTGAACTTTTAGACTAGGTACACAGAAACGTTAGTTCTAACGGATGAAGTACTATATTTTTGGCGCAGTGAAGAGTTCCTGATCAGAAGGCCTTCCTCAAAAGTGGGGCACTATCCCAAAAGACTTGTAAAAACCCTGCATGTGACATTTCCTCATGATGATTCTTCTACACACTTTATAATTTCCGCCATAACATAGTACGTCGATTATTAAAGTAAAAAAAAGCCTGCAGCCTGTATTAATGACGCAGTTTTAATGTTCTTTGTAATTATCTCATTGCAAAATAAAAGTAAAATCGATCGTTAAGGTTTAGCCCGTGGCTCTACGTTACCCGACTGCGCAGGGAGGAGTAATGATATTGGGGCAGTGGTATGTAAGGCGAGATGATAATCAAATAGGCAGAGCCGTTAACGAATCGACAATGAATAAATGCCTCTGACTAATATGGCTCTGGTAGTACAGAGAGGGTCATGCTTGCTTGCATGGTTTTCCTTTTTTTTGCTTACTTACAAATAATATGGATCGCTGTAGTATGAAATAAACACAATTTATATACTTTAATTTTTTGTATAGACTTCACTGCAGGAGCGCAAACCTCTCAGTACTACCAGCAGGCCTATTTGCTAACTTTTGACAACTACGGTGTACATCATTTTCAAAGTAACTTCAATATTCATTACGGCTTCAGTATTAATGTCTATTTTTATTTAAGATATGATAATCGTAATGGATGCTAAAGTGACAATCAGATCGTTGTACACCGAGTTAGCAAATCGGCCCGCTGGGCCATAAATTTGCCAGCGCAGTCAGAGGATTTGGCCTACACTGGCCAAACAGATAGATTATGTCTCTTTGTTATCAGCTTTGTTTAGCATGTGTTTCCTAAGTCGCCTTCTACTACATCCACTGGAAGACTTGGAGTGGTCCTGTTCTACTCTGCCGGGAACCACACGGCTTACTAGTAGGTGTTCCAAGTCAAATCCAGATCTAGACTGGGCGGCATTTAACTGTATTTTTGCGAAAAACTAGACAGACCGGCCCAAATAACACGAGATTTTATCAAGTGATGGCACTGACCATTCAGGTTCTCGCTGACTTCATATTGCATGGAGACGACTACTATTATTATTTGAAATTAAAAAGGTTTTTTAATTCTTTTGCAATTATACCAACAAATGATATGGATCGCTGTAATATGGTAAATAAAGACAATTTATATTTTATTTATTTCAAATATAGATTGAGAAAAATAATGGAACAGATTTGAATGAGACTGCACCAGGTCAAGTATATTTTCTTTTATATACTTTTTTATTTCTAATTAGTTATATGTACTAGTAACGAAGTTTATATGTAGTTAACAGCCTAGTTGAAATGTTGCGCTTTGCTCTCAGTAAAAAAAAATATTACCTAGTGCTAGTTTCGCTGATGTAACCCCCGAATATTGAAAATAATCGTAACTATTGACAATCTTAAATCTCAGGCTGTCGTTGTCTAGCTAGGTAATTTAAACAGTGACATAACGAGAATTGAGAATGATCATAGACGGATCGGACCATCACGGATGGTTTCGGGTTCAATCCCCGGTCAGGTCAACATGGACAATGATCTTTTTCAGATTGACCGTCTTGGATGTTTATCTATATATGTATTTGTATTAAAATATAGTATCGTTAAGTTAGTATCCCCATAACACAAGCCTCAAACTTACTTTAGGGCTAGCTCAATCTGTATATATTTATACATGGCGAAATTTTGATCGTTCTAGACCCTTAAAGGGGTGATTCAGCCCGTCGATATGAACCATTTTTCCTATGAGACCAATGCTAGAAACTCAAATTTTATTTCGACATTTTCATACAAAAGTGTTGAGCCGCCCGGGCAATTTGTATAGGAATGTCGAAATTTTTTTCGAGTTTACAGCATTTGTCCCATAGGAAAATTTGTTTATATTGACAGGCTGAATCACCCCTTTAATGGTCCGAAACGATCAAAATTTCGCCATGTATAGCTAAGATGCATCAAAGATGCCTGTATTCTTACGCCCAAATACACAAGTGTAGAGTAGTCAGTTCTGTTCATCAAACTCAATACCTTACAAATTATTCGCTGCAGTACGTACACCGTTATATTCTTGTAATTGAACGAGTTACGCAACAGCACTTCATTTTTCGTATCCTGTCGGCTTGTGGCGGGATGTTATCTGTTTTACCGACTTCCTAAAAGGAGGAGGTTATTAACTTATTAATTTGATGCTATACAGGGTGGTTCTGATCAATATATTTTAATTAAGGGCTAAATTTTAAGGATGGTATCGGAATCTTTAATGCTAACAATTATTATAAATGAAATAACGAACGTGATTTTGTTTGTTTATTTGTTTGTTTGTTACGCTTTCCCGCCGTATCTACTGAACCGATCATGAAATTTTGCATACACATAGGTTAGGGTACCGAAAAGGACATAGGCTATAAATTAGGCTTGCGCAGCCGCGGGTAACAGCTAGTAGAATATAAAAACGCATGAAAAAAGGTAAAAAATGAATATTAGGATATCCCATACAAAGACCACCTGATTGGTATTTGTATGGGAGTATGAATATTTTTTTTATATTCATTTTTTATTGCTTGTAGGGATTTTGATTCCGACATAAAATTGTTGTAAAGTTTTTTTAGAATCCCTTGTATGTTCCTGTCCGATGTTGTCCGACTGTCCTAAGTCCTGTTGATCATCCCTTGTCCTCAAAGAGTCCGAACGAAGCAAGATAAATCTATGAACCGTGCAATGTAGTCAAAAACTTACCGTTTAAACCCAAGGCTTTCGAAGTTAAACCTGTGGACAAAAAAAAATTACATTATTTTAAAGTACATCATCAATATAGATAGGGTCTGTTTTAGTCTCCACTGCAGGAGCACGACCCCCTCTGCACTACCATACCCATATATTAGCCAGAGCAGTCAGAAGAGTACAATAGTACTTAAGAGTCGCCTGGACGCGCATGTCTCCATACAAACGGAATTAGGGAATCGTGGCAATATTTGATAATATTGGAGTAAAATTAAGCATTTAATCAATTAATCTCATTATAATCTACGTACGTTCCTATACAGCTTGGTTAAAATACCAATGGTTTGAGAATTACAAGCCTGTTCAAATTTGTATGGAAATATTGAGAGGCGTATAATTCTTAAACTATTCATAATTTAAAGCAAACTGTATAGGACTCTTTTTTCTGACTAATATTTTTTTTCTTCTTTCTTTGTTTTAATTTTTTTTTATATATATAGGGGCATATCACACAGATTTAGCTAGCCCCACTGTAAGTTGTGAACTTGTGTCGCAGGATACTAACTCAACGATACTATATTTTATAATATATACTTATATAGATAAACATCCAAGACCCAGGTCACTCTGAAAAAGATCGTTTTTCGTCATGACCTGACCGGGTCGAACCCAGGACCCCCGTGTCGCAGGCTGGCGTGTAGACCGCTGCGCCACGGAGCTCGACCTGCGCCATGGAGCTCGGCAGAGAGGGTCGAGCTCTTGCAGTGGAGACTAAAAAAGACCTGATGATGAATTATGATGATGATGTATAGGTAAGTTCCACCAGGTTCAATGCAATCATGACGAGCTCCGTGGCGCAGCGGTCAACACGCCTGCCTGCGACACGGAGGTCCCGGGTTCGATCCCCGGTCAGGTCAAGATGGAAAATGATCTTTTTCAGATTGACCTGGGTCTTGGATGTTTATCTATATATGTATCTATTATAAAATATAGTATCGTTGAGTTAGTATCCCATAACACAAGTCTCGAACTTACTTTGGGGCTAGAAAAAAAAAAAAAAAAAAATCATTAGTTTGTGCAAAAAACAGAACGAACCTTAAAAAAAGGTTTACCGGCCTAGTTTATTACACCAATCAGTCATATGTTTCATTTTGAACAACTTTATAAAGTGACGTCTCGCATCGGTTACCACCCTAAGCTTTTATTATTATATGCAATAATACACCTTCAAGCTGTCAGAATAGAATACAAAATTGAACAATAATGATTTCTAAACGATATTACGCCTATTGAAGGAAATTTTAATCTTAAAACACTAAAAATAAGGTTGTTTTTTGAGATGTAGTATTTTTATGACGAATATTTTTGCATTGTGGGAAACGAGTGTGCATATAACATGCAATTTAAATGATAGTCTAGAAAAAGACGCAAGATTATTTTTCTGAGCTGAAACGATATATCATTCACTAGGTTAGAAAAATAGGAGCTAATAATTTAGTTACACATATAAAGCAACTCTGGGCCCTTAGTTCCAAACGAAAAGCTATGACAGCTTTATTCTTCTTCTTCTTCTGTTTTATAAAATGGCTTCCACCGGGATTTCAGTGATTTTGCCAATGTCCAGTAATTTGAGATACTAAGTATCGGTGTTGTACGGTAAAGTTGTAACAAGTAGATAGCATCAAAGATGGCGTATGTTCTTTGATGCCTCGTGGTCGAGAGCTTATGGCGACAAGTCTATACGAGTCCATATAACAGTCCACTTTAACTATTTCACAAATTGTTCCATGAGCACGAGCATTTATAACACCAAACTACACCAATTTCATATTATAAAGTCCACCAAAACCAATTTGCAAAATCGTCCAAGGTAGACCCCAACTGCACCCCTTGACTTCCCACTTCCCACCACAAACTCCGACAGCTTTATTATTGACGGGTTTAGGGGCAACTAGAACCGTCAATATGACAGCTTTTCGTTTGGAACCAAGGTAGGAAACCCGGGTTTTTTCACGAATTTCCTATACAGAGGGTAACAACCCTCAACATACTCTTAAAATAATGATTAGATTTTTATATTTCTTTTCCATACATTTCTTCAGGACGATAAAACACAATGTCCAAAAAATTTTTGAGTTCCTAGCGTTGATCCAATGGCAAAAGTTGTTCATATTGATGGGCTGAGACACCCCTTTAAGGGTATGTCGAGAATCATGTTACACTCTGCAAGAACTGTTCAGCCGAACGGGCAATTTAAATGAACTTTTTTTCGAATTTCGCGCATTATATCGATAGAGGTAAAGTTGTTTATATTAACGGGCTCACTCGCCTCTTTAAGGATAGGACAGAGTTTATTAACAAATTGTAGGTATACAAATTGCCCAGTCGGCTTAACACTTTGGTATGGTATTGGTAATTTTTCTTTTCAAAAACTTTCCCATAGGAAACATTGTTCAAAAGCAAAGCAGCCTTTGCAGACATTTGTTCACGTCAAAGCACATTAGAAATTATCTTATTTAATTAACATATATTTAATTATTTGTTGTTCAAAATCTGCAGACTACTAGCATTTTGAAACCGACCACTGCAGAGAAGAAACGCCGAAAGAAACTCTTTTCAATAGTTTTGGTCGCCTACTCGCCTGGCTTTGTATTTTTAGGTATATTTATTAATTTCTTGTTTAGTTCATATTAACAAGTTGAGTCAAAAACTCAGCTTGTACTCACTCAGCAGCAAAGAATTTCGAAGGTATGTTACACCTAAATACAGTAAAGATAGGCACTTCCAAAGTGGTAAAATGTGTGCCTTTTCAAATAGGAGAGCGAAAAATCTAGAAAAAAAATATGATGTAAATCTTAAGCCATCTAGCACCACCCGTCATTTCATTTCTTTTACACGGCAATTAAATAATTTTACACCCAGTATACAGTAAGTCTCGTAGTAAATATCGCGTCTTTCGACTGGTTCGTGACTCTGGCCGGACAGACGCACAGATAAGGCAATTAATATGTGAGAATGAAGGCGGACGTCCGCGGGCAGCCTTATAAGCGGCGTGCGTGTGCGCGCATCCTAATGCATGCACTTGGCGTTGTGTCACTGACTTCTTATCCCACGGAGCACGGTATGTCATCTCATCATCATCATCATCATCAGGTCTATTTTAATCTCCACTGTAGGAGCACGACCCTGTCTACTAGAGCCATATACATATGTATTAGCCGGAGCAGTCAGAGGATTTGGCCTACACTCTCCACGCTGGCCAGACGGGTTGGGGCGGTCTTTTGATGTTTATGGCGACTTTGAAAACACGAGCTTAACTATATTGATTAGCTCGTGTTTTAAAGTCACCTTCTACGATATCTACCGAAAGATTTGGAGTGGTCCTTTTACTTTTATTAGTATTTTGCCTAATCTGTGCTTGCTACTACGGAACCCTTCATGGGTGATTTCGTCTCGCACTTGCCCACCTTTCTTTTCTTCCATACCATCATGGAGTAGCCTAAAAAAGAAAACTATTTGTTCAAAGTGCAAGGGTCATTGCCCTGTTGATCGTTCAAATCAGAGGTGAGAAATTCATTACATGTGTTATGTTAGTTCTCCATTAGGCCCTTTGTTTTATGGTGTGGCTTTAAGAGGCGCGTGAGGCGTAAAGTCAATAAAAATTGATGAACTGTTAGCTGAGTAGAGCTACATGGTTTTTCTAGAAAAATCCATGCCAGTCTCACTCAGGGTAAACAAATATAGAATGTTAAGCAATTCCAATCGTGGTTAGTATTTGTACCTATTGGTCAATAGATCCCAATCCTAACTAATCCCTTCCCATCCCAATCCAAATCCCAACTAAACAAAACAAAAAGCAAAATTATAAATGCGAAAGTGAGTTTGTTTGTTTATTCGTTTGTTTGTTTCTACAGAATCGATCATCATGAAATTTTGCATACACATAGGTTAGGGTACCGAGAAGGACATAGGCTATATATAACGCGGGCGAAGCCGCGGGATAAAGCTAGTCTACTAATATTTTTTTTGTTATATAAATTCAACTTGTATATATTGTTATATATTGTTCTGACTACTCAAGCTTATATATGGCTCTGGTAGTACAGAGAGGGTCGTGCTCCTGCAGTGGAGACTAAAAAGACCTGATGATGATGATGATGATGATGATAAATTCAAAAGTGAATTTGTTTGTTACGCTTTCACGCGCTATCTACTGAACCGATCATCATGAAATTTTGCATACACGTTGTCTGGGGTACGGAGAAGGACATAGGCTATCTTTCATCCCGGAGAAAAGAACTCTTCCCGAGGGATCGACATTAACGCGGGTGGACCCACGGGTGCATGCAAGCTAGTAGATTATAAAGGGGTATGGAAGTAAATAAGGGGAAGTCAAATGAACAATAAGATGATTTAGACACATCTGATGCCCCCGATCGGCTTTAGCGATCTTTGCGGGAAGAGAAGCAGCTGGTGCATTTTACTTTTTTCTTTTCTCCCCAACCAACATCTTCCTCTTCTTCACCTTCTCCCACTTTATGTGGGGTCGCACAGCATGATAGTTTTTTCCACTTCACTCTATCGCTGGTCATACTCTCTGTTACGCACTTCTTACACATGTCCATTACGCATTCCACCCAGCTTTTCTTTGGTCTTTTTTTTTTAGAACTATTTATTTTATTTATTTGTTTATTCAGGAATAACAAACAGTCTTCAGGTCAGTCAACAGGTCAACAGGTCTTCCTCTATTTCTTCGACCTCTAACATCCATTCCCGAAACTCTTTTCGTTACATGATTTTCATTCCTCCTCATAACATGGCCATACCAACCTAACCTATTAATCTTTAATTTTTCAGTCACGGGTACTACTTTCGAACTTCCTCTGACGTACTCATTTCTTACTTTGTCCTTTTCCTTCTCCCAGACCAACATGCACCATTAGATGATAAAACAACGACATAGACTTCCTATGACATCATGTGCGCCTGGTAGCTAGAAATGCTATCCCCTAATCAAAATAACCGATAGATAATAGATGGATTATAAAAGTGTACTATTTAATATAAAATTAAATAATAAGATGATTTATATAAACACAATATACACACACAAAATAGGCCTTTTGTATATTATTTAGTATCGTGATAATAAACATAATTAAATTAGATGACTCACGCACGACATAGACTTCCTATGACATCATGTGCGCCTGGTAACTAGAAATGCTATCTCCAAATCAAAATGAAAACATTACAATAATATGTGGTTATTTAAAATAAAAATAAATAAAAGATTTAGACATTATGTACTCTATACAAAATAAGTTTTACTGGTTTTACTAATATTCCATCGTGATAATAAACATAATTAAATTAGATGACTCACGCACGACATAGACTTCCTATGACATCATGTGCGCCTGGTAGCTAGAAATGCTATCTCCTAATTAAAATGAAAACATTACAATAATACGTGGTTTATTATTTAAAATAAAAATAAATAAAGGATTTAGACTTATGTATACAAAATTATTTTACTGGTTTTACTAATATTGTGATAATACCTTAATTAAATTAGATGACTCACGCACGACATAGACTTCCTATGACATCATGGGCGCCTGGTAGCTAGAAATGCTGTCTCCTAATTAAAATGAAATATTTAAAATGAAAACATTACAATAATAGTGGTTTATTATTTAAAATAAAAGTTTTTTTTTTAGGTTAATTTAGTTTTAATCAATTACGAGTATGTTTAATTTTAATTTAGTTGTTAATATTTTAGTCTTTAAAGTTAATCGTTTTGTATTATTAAAAGTTAATTATATATATATATATATATATATAACGGGCAGGTGCAGCAGGAATCTCAAGACGAGCGAATTGTATAGAAGAAACGTCATTTATTATGTCGTCACAGTTACATCGTGAACCCTACGGGAAGGCCGGGAATCCGAGCACCGTCCCTTACATAGTGAGCTGTGAGGAGGATTGGCCCTAGTACTAAGTCCGGGAATCCGTACATTAGTACTAGGTGGAGAGTACTCAATCATCCGTAGTTCAACGGACTACTTATGTGAGGACGAAGAAACTTTCATAGCGCGTTCTAAATTACGCTCAGCGCCATCTAGTTTTGGGCTTGGTAAACTAGCGTGCTACATTCTCCCCCTCTGTCAACGAAGACGTCCCGGCGAGTTAGACAGGACAAGTCTGGTGTAGGTTGCTTCCTCCATTCGTGGGGCATCTTTGGTGAGCTGGGTAGGAGCTATCAGACGAATCTTCTTCAGGATGTTTACTGCATCGCTCCCCCTGGACCAAAACCGCACCAATGTCAATGAAGGGGATGTCCTCCTTCGGCAACCTTATTCGAAGTGGTGAAATGGATAGGCTGGGCCTCCAAGCACAGTCCAAAATCACGGGTACTCCCTCTGCTCTGAGTCTACACTGATGGCATAGATGTCTGCATTCGATGGTTCTTTATTCGCTCGCGTGCAATCTTCCCGCAACGCCACGTTAATGGGTTCTTGAGTCCGAACTGTCTACGCTGTCGACGCTGCTGTCGATGTCCACACGGCGATTTGCTTCAACGTGCGAGGCGCGGAGAGTTCGGCCCCACGTTGGGCGCCAGATATAACGGGCAGGTGCAGCAGGAATCTCAAGACGAGCGAATTGTATAGAAGAAACGTCATTTATTATGTCGTCACAGTTACATCGTGAACCCTACGGGAAGGCCGGGAATCCGAGCACCGTCCCTTACATAGTGAGCTGTGAGGAAGATTGGCCCTAGTACTAAGTCCGGGAATCCGTACATTAGTACTAGGTGGAGTGAACTCAATCATCCGTAGTTCAACGGACTACTTATGTGAGGACGAAGAAACTTTCATAGCGCGTTCTAAATTACGCTCAGCGCCATCTAGTTTTGGGCTTGGTAAACTAGCGTGCTACATATACATGTATATATATATATATATATATATATATATATATATATATATATATATATATATATATACATGTATATGTAGCACGCTATATATATATATATATTTCACATCTGGAAAATAAAAATAAATAAAGGATTTAGACTTATGTATACAAAATAATTTTACTGGTTTTACTAATATTGTGATAATACCTTATTTAAATTAGATGACTCACGATATAGACTTCCTATGACATCATGGGCGCCTGGTAGCTAGAAATGCTATCTCCTAATCAAAATGCAGCTCTGGTGCTTATAACAATAGTGCCACATTAATATGCGAGGCGCCTGCGTGCGACTGTAGATAGGACTTTTTAGAAATTAGCGGTTTATTTGCATATAATATGGTCGTTAATTATAATTATTTTCCTACTGTACTGTAGACGCGATCAAAGGCTTACAAATATATTTTAAACTAATATATAATCGTGGAAAGAAATAGTGGCTCTCACTCTGGTTACTTTTTGGTGCAAAGGATGGCCATTGCGATACAGCGTGGTAATGCAATTTGGGCACTTTTGCACCGAAAACGATACAGGGCGGGTTCTTATTATAATAGTAAGTTTGACATGCAGTCCTTCTTCAGGAATCACCGTGTGGGTGAGTAAGGCATGGGGTAAGTACAAAATAACCCAAAAGTAAGACGTGCTTCCGATTTATAATCGGCCCCAATTAAGATAAGTTTGACATTGACTGACAGTGATTTTCTCGAAATTGTATTGTTTATACTATTAATAAATATTTTAACTGTTACTTCTTGATACCTGTTTCGCCGTGTGGTTCCCGGCAGAGTAGAATAGGATCACTCCAAGTCTTCCCGTGGATGTCGTAGAAGTCGACTTAGAAAACACAAGCTAAACTAAGCTTTTAAACATCTAAGAGATCTCTCCAACCCGTCTGGCCAACGTGCAGAATGTAGACCAAATTCTCTGACTGCCCTGGCTAATAGATGGCTCTGGTAGTACAGAGAGGGTCGTGCTCCTGCAGTGGTGACTAACAAAGACCTGTTGATGATGATGAAACCGCGAAAGAATAAAATCATATATATCCTCTTATTCATTAATCTTGTTTTTCTCTACTAGCGGTCCGCCCCGGCTTTGCCTGTGGTACATACATAGCCTATGACTTCCAGGAATAACGAAACTCTTTAACGGTGAAATAATTTTTGTAATCGGGCCAATAAAAGGCCGGCAACGCTCCTGTGACACCCTTGGTGTTGCAGTCCATGGGCAGCGTTGATCACTTACCATCAGGTGACCCGCTTGCTCAATTGCCGTCACATGACATAAAAAAAAATTAACATTCAAAGAAACAAACTCTTCAACTTTATAATATCAGTATAGATTTAATTTATATTACGAAAAATAAAGTCGTACGATCCAATGGCCCGTTTTATGAAATCAGATCAGATGTTAAATAAGAGACACGATTTAAATCGATAAAATTTGAACCCGCAACCCGTGGTCTTAATCGCCCGACCACCATCGCTTCAGCATTAGCAATTATACTGTTCCATGACAATACATAAACGTCAGTGGTAGAGATAAACTACGATTACATATTTATACCTTCATCCACTCAACACTTGCAAAGAATGCTTATCTTATAAAAAATAAGAGTATGTTTGATTTTTAGATTTTTATGCAAGTAAAAGTATCGATAATAATAATATAGAATCGTTGAATTATTATCCTACGACACAAGTGCACAATTTACTGTGGGGCTAGCTCAATTTGTGCGATTTGTCTCTATTTATTTAATAGTGATAGTAAATGTTTAACCAAATCAGGCCTTTAAAACTGATATAAAATATCTTCTCATTATAAGGTAGTCACAAAATTTTATTGAGTTTTACACCACCGTTGTCTTTTAACAACGTGGAATACATACCCGTAATAAATCGAACCACGGTCTATACTAGATCATTATAGCATAATGAAATTAAATTAAAAGCCAAAGAATAAAAGTAAATTTCGGGATTTCCATACTAAAGTGTCCAGGCGCTCGGGCAATTTGTATGGGAACGTCGATTTTTTTTTGTTTTTTTTTACTGATATTTTAATTTCATTATACTAAAGTAATCTGGTATAGCCCGTGGTTCGATTTATTACGGGTATGTCCCTTCCACTTTGTATTTTGTGTATAGTAAAGAATTATTATTGAAATCAATAATTTTGGTTTAAAAAATAATAATACTATCTTATTATTCATATGGCGTGTATATCCAGCAGTGAACGAGTATAGGCTGATGATGATTATTCATAATATATTTAAGAGAAGGCACAAACGATAAGTCATAAATGATGGCATTTACACAATCAACTCTCTGTATAATTCGTTTATATTCTAAATCGAAAGGGGTTACCTATCTTATAGTGGTTTATCTCTACGACTTGGTGATCTCTATTAACCCTTTAAAAGGCAATATTTCTCGATCGGGGCTTGAACTTTGGATTGCGGGTGGTCAATACGACCTGTCAATGATCGGGACTGAGTTATAGGTGGGTAATGAGGTAATATAGAAATAAAATGATGCAGGTCGAGCAATTTTTCTTCATTTAAGGTAAAAAAGGAAGGTTTGTTCGAATTGTCTGGTTTAAAAAAAGGATGCATTGATGAATCAGAAATGAAAATATCTGTATAAGAACAAAAGTCACTGACAAAGCTAAGCTCAGCTCCTTGGTGGGGCGCTCATTGCCACTTCAAGGAGTAATAATAATAAATTGCCTTTTCATAACGCGTAGAGCGTTGGTGGTAGAAACGTTCTCAAATGGCAACCACCTACCAAGAAGCACAGCGTCGGTTGCCGGTGGGCAACAAAACACGAGGTGGTCGGACGACCTGACTATGGTCGTAAGAAAACGCTGGATGCAGGCTAATTCCAGCCATCATTTTGGGAATCCTTGGGAAGGCCTATGTCCAGCAGTGGGCTTCTTATTAGACAGAGTAACTTTGGAATTCATAATATTACTAGCAATTCTCTCGCTAATTCGTCCGCATAAATTACAGCCTTTTCACCCGCAGATAAAATAGCTTTTTATAGGCTAAAGTATTTTGAAAAGCGGTCCAGTACCTTCGGAGCCCATTCAATTCAAATCTTTCTTCTTCTTCTTCTGTTTTATAAAATGGCTTCCACCGATATTTCAGTGATTCTGCCAATGTCCAGTAAATTGAGATACTAAGTATCGGTGTTGTACGGTAAAGTTGTAACAAGTAGCATCAAAGATGGCGTATGTTCTTTGATGCCTCGTGGTCGGGAGGTTATGATGACAAGTCTATACGAGTCCATATAACAGTCCACTTTAACTATTTCACAAATTGTTCCATAAGTACGAGCATTTATAACACCAAACTACAACAATTTCATATTATAAAGTCCACCAAAATCAATTTGCAAAATCGTCCAAGGTGGACCCCAACTGCACCCCTTGACTTCCCACCACAAAAACCCGCTTCATTCAAATCTTTATAATATTAGTATAGATTATTAAGTAGGGATAGGAATAGTAGGGATAGGGGAATGGGCTATTTTCCTATAAAAATATAATGAGTCCGTTAGTTAGATTATCAAAAAACAGTTGTGACATGTTTTTTCTTTTGTCAATCAAACAAAAAATGACAAAGATATAGCCCGTTAAAATTGTGTGGGACATCACTAGTCAGTACACTTTTTAGTGGCCTGTAATGTCACAAACCCGCACTCATGAACTTTATTGTTCAATTAACGAAAGAAAAAATACGTGTCTAATATTTTTTGATTGTCTAACTGGCGGTCTAATTTTATTATTAATATTTTGACCTAGGAAAATAGCCTATTGCATCAGCCATGGAGTAAATAATCTTCATGATGACAGCAGCATAAGAAATACAGATTCTGAAATTTGAACTAAACCTTACGGACATGCATCGTGTGAATTGACCCTCAACATTCACTTTAAGGGGTGACTCAGACGGTCAATATGAACAACTTGAAAAAATTAATTAACTTTCAATTTCTCCGGTGGCTTGGCTGAACACTAATGTATGAAATGAAAATGTCGATTTTTTTTCAATTTTCATCATTATCCCCGTAGGAAAAGTTGTTCATAGTGACGGTCTGAGTCACCCGTAAAAGGATATGTCGAGGTTCGATTTACCTGCTGTGTAGGTAAATGAATTGGCAAACAGATGGACAGTGAAGTTAGGTAATAGGTAATAGAACTTTCTTCACACCCTTAGGGTACGGAACCGTAAAAGACTTTCCAATCTCGTCGTAGAAAAGTCTGCCTAAGTACCTTCTATATTTAGCCCTAGCCTTTTTACTCTAGAATCAATCACGCTTGACTGATGGGTGCTCACGCCCCAGGCAGCACTTTTAATATACCGCCACACGGGGATAGTAAACGGTGGAGTGATATCGGAGAGTTCTATGACATCCATATGGTTGCGTACAGTCCGTTATGAACGTAACTTTCTTCCACGTAAGCTGAAGTATGAACTTCCTGCCATCATTTTCCCGAGAGATTAAAACATGAGTTTCTTCAATAGGTGCCTGAAAAGATTTCTTCAGGGTCGGCAACGCGCGAGTGGCACCTTTGGAGTTGCAGGCGTTCTTAGGCTATGGTGACAGCCAGGTTTTTCAGGAGCCCTTATGTCTGTTTGGTTTCTTAGTTGTATAAAATAAAAACTATACACAAGATATATAGGTATGAAGTACCTGGACGGCCGGGTTTCACTAAGTAACCCAGGGATGAGACAACAGAGAAAACAGCTAAGTATCAAATTTGATTTTATTTGTTGGAATATATACTCGTTCAAAAATTGGTCGTCAAAGTCACTTGGCATAGTTAGGTATAATATTGGTACTTTAGTAATGATACTGTTTGTTAAATTATTAATTGTTTAAGAATATATCAGAATAGCATTGTGAATGCAAAAAAACACTCATAGAAATTAAATATTTTTTATCCCTACTTCTACTAGTCAAGAACTCTCAACTAACTAGTAGTGAGTTTAACAGCCTCCGTGGTCCAGTGGTTAAGGCGTTTGCCTTGTTGACCCGGGGGTCGCGGGCTCAATTCCCACGGGAAGCATACTTTGTTAAGTTGTTTCCAGTTTGGTTAGGACATTGCAGGCATGATTTGATTGATCTGATTCTCTGATAAGAAAGATGATTCCGTGCTTCGGAACGCACGCTAAGCCGTTGGTTCCGGCTGCCATCTGGTAATCGTTAAAGGAACTACGTCGGAGGCCGAGAGGCACTCTGACACCAGGGTGTGCATGGTCGACTGACCGTGTCACCTACACGAAATGATGAGTAGCAAGTTCACTCTACCCGTGTACCAAAGCTTTCACACTACATTCCTTACTTAACCTAAGTTAGTATAATGCACGTCATTAGTACTTGTACTTGTACTCGCCTGAAGGATACAGCGGAGGTGTTTTTAAATGGACAAATGATTGCTACATTGTAAAGGCTTAGCCATAACTTGAGTTATTACTTCTTTCTTTAAAACTTTTATTAAAATTTCAACTGAGTCAAGTGCGGCAGCGAAATCATCATGCATATTATCATCATCATCATCTCAGCTGAAAGAAGTCCACAGTAGGACATGGTCCAACCCCTAGGATTTGCATCATGGAGATGTTTAGCCTTGTATTTGGTAATGGATATTATAGCACAGAGCGAGAAATTTATGTACTAGTACCATGATCGTACTTTTAAGAGTATTTTGCGAATTTGTTATTTTTGACAAAATGGTAGCACCGTAAGTAACTAGTAATCGTAATTGGGAGAATTTTCAATGTATTATTTTTACTCCTTTGGGGGTTGAATTTCTGAAAATCCTTCGTGGTACTCACTTACATCATGAAAAGGGTCACATAGATGATAGATTTTACCCGTAAAGTAAGCGATATACGGCATATGTCCAGCAGTGGACTGCAATAGGCTAATGATGATGATGATGAAGCGAAATAAAAAGTCCAAAATTGACCACTAACACGCACATAAATAAGACACAGAAATTACTACAGTTCCGAAGTATGCGTCACACATTCCGAAGCATCTTCGGTTAAAATAAATGGCTTTGGTGTGAAGGTGTAAATGATAAGGTTGACTCATATATATGGCATGTCCAAACATTGCACGACAAGTTGAAAGATCAAAAAACGTTTTATTGTATAGTGGAACGTCAATCGTTACTCTTTTTAACCGACTTCAATAGGAGGCCCTCATTTCTTCGGAAGTTTTTGATAGTTCTATGAATAACCTATACTGATTTTATGAAGTGTATAGAAACAATTTATGTATAACCTGACCCGTATTCATCATCATTTCGTGTAGGTGACACGGTCAGTCGACCATGCACTCCCTGGTGTCAGAGTTCTTCGGAACCGCCTCTCGGCCTCTGACGTGGTTTCTTTAACGACTACCAGATGGCAGCCGGGACCACCGGCTTAACGTGCCTTCCGAAGCACGGAATCATCTATTACCGTATTTATGAATTTTAAATAGAAACAATTATAAAGTCAAAGTCAATCATTTTATTCATCACTAGCAGCCCTACCCGGCTGCGCCCGGGCATGTATTATTCCTTAAAACCTTCCTCGTGAATCACTCTATCTATTGGTGAAAACCGTATGAAAATCCGTGGAGTAGTTTTTGAGTTTATCGCGAATAGACAGACAGACAGACAGACAGACGCGGCAGAGGACTTTGTTTTATAATATGTAGTGATAAGATATTTCAATATCATTTAGTGAACGTATAGTTCTCCAATTTAAAGTCTTCTGATTGGATTCCAAATGGCAAGCGACTGCCTGGTCGGCCCCGGACCCGCTGGTGCGACGAATTAAACAAATTTAATAAGAACCGGCGCGCACTAGTACAATCTAGAGAATTTTGGAGGAGTGAAAGAGAGGCCTTTGCCCAACACTGGGACAATCATGGCTATTAAAAAAATAAAAAATTAAAGTCTTCAAAATAAACTCATTTATCTTGGCATTACATTTTTCTTGGCAAATTTTCTTGGCATTACAATTATCTTGGCATTACATTTTTCTTGTAAAAGCCTGTAAAAAATTGAATTAAAAAAAAACTTGTTTGTTTGTGTTGTGTCTTCTATTATTTTTATTTTATCATTGCACAAAGTTCAAAATACTCTCTCAAGAAGTTTTACGACCCTTTATGGGACTTCACCTGCCGGTATATCTTTTTTAGGGCACCGGACCAAAGAACTCAGTAATACCAAACCCAGTAGATACCAACGGACGCCCATTACTAAGCCTTCGATGTCCGTCTGGCTGACGGCTGGCAAACACAACAAACTGCCGAAAAATTGTCTTTATAGATATTAGGGCATAAAAAACTCGTCAAAGTTTGAATGTGTATCCCCCAATACAAATTCAAATTCAATTCTTTACCCTTACTCCAATATTTGTCTATGGTATCTATTGCCTAGAGAAAACATAAGTCACTCGGTCGTCTGATACTGGTACTGGTAATAGTATTTTCTTTATAGTTTGTGGTTTTAATTATTAATTGACAAAACTTTAATTCATCTTAAGATATTTTAAATATCATTTGGTGAACGTCAATTAACATTACAATTGGGTTACAATGTTATATTATTGTCGACGTCAATAATTACATCATCATCTTCAGGTCTTATTCAGTCTCCACTGCAGGAGCATGACCCTCTCTGTACTGGACTACCAGAGCCATATATTAGCTAGAGCAGTCAGAGGATTTGGCCTACACTCTCCACGCTGGCCAGACGGGTTGAAGAGATATCTTTGATGTTTATGCTTATGCTTTGTTTAGCTTATGTATTCTAAGTCGCCTTTTACGACATCCACGGGAAGACTTGGAGTGGTCCTATTCTACTCTGCCGGGGACCACACGGCGATATTTACTTGAATATTTTAATAATTTACTTGAAGCTAAGTTTACGCCGCTTCCAAAGCGGAGTGCAGAAGAAGCAGCAACAAACTGCACAGCGCATTTTCTCCAAATGACGTCAACTTACAATCTACGACATACGAGTACCTACTTAACACTAATATGTATGTATACTTGAGCTTACATTGTCATGTAATAATTTAAAGTTCAATAGTGATTTAATTATTAAATGATATGGATCTCTCCACTACACGGCTCAACTCACGCTTAGCCGATTTATTGTTTATCTAGCAATATATTGCTAATGCCATTTTAATGATGAAGTTAAGTGGAGAGGTAATTATATCGGTATAGGTGGTCTGGTCTATTAACGAGTAAATTATCTATCGGGTTGTCATTATTGTTTGCTAAGTTTATGAATCACCATCATCAGGTCCTTTTTAGTCTCCACTGCAGAAGCACGACCCTCTCTGTACTACCAGAGCCATATATAAGCCAGAGCATTTAGGATTTGGCCTTTTCTCTTCCAATGGATTGGAAAGGTCTCTTTGATGTTTATAAGCTTCGTTTAGCTTACGTCCCTAAGTCAGCTTCTACGGCATCCACGTGAATACTCTGCTGGGAAAGGTATGAATATTAAAACCGAATGCAACCTTATGGCATATTGACAGAGCCTGGCGCTCTGCAGGACTATTTGCTACGATTCCTGAAACTACACAAATAACTTCCGTGCTTTGATGGCAATCATTAAGCTATGTCAGATGCCTTTAGGTACCTTGGAAATCTGACACCAGTGTTGGCCGCTTACACACACGAAACAAAACAAAAACAACAACATTCTTTTGAAGTCGGTTGAAAATAAGATACCAAACGCGTTGTATCTCAACTAACTTGTTAACTCCTTAACATTGTATTTGATGTCCATTATGTTCTTTAAATTCCATTCACGAATTTGATACAAATCTCGTATTGAATACGGCGTGTCATACAACTCATACATCAATCGAACATGCACATTAATGTCT
The DNA here is from genome assembly GCA_963082605.1 of Rhodophaea formosa. Classification (NCBI taxonomy): domain Eukaryota; kingdom Metazoa; phylum Arthropoda; class Insecta; order Lepidoptera; family Pyralidae; genus Rhodophaea; species Rhodophaea formosa. The sequence goes on from OY720226.1 coordinate 2,937,004, forward strand.
CAACCGATTTTGAATTCTCTTTTCAGTACGTCAGGGATCAAAATCGATTAGAGATAAATTCTGTGGTTTAGGCAATGGTCCTTGCATGTTATATGAACATATAAGAATGTGATTTAATATATTGAATCTTAATACAAAGCAATAAAATGTATTTTTCGGTGTATTATATGATTCATGCGTTTAGAATGTTGACACGTTTTACACTGTTGCTTGCAGTGCAATCGTTAAATACTTAGGTATTTATAAAGTTGCTTGTAATAGCTTTTGTTCAATTGTTGGTCAAAGAAATTACGTATTTGTCTGTCCATCTGTCCTTCAGTACGTCTGTCTGTCAAGCAAGATCCTTAGGAAAGCGCGTGGGCATAAAGTTTTTTATTAGTCGTTAAAGGAACCACGTCAGAGGCCGAGAGGCGGTTCCGAAGAATTCTGACACCAGGGTGTGCATGGTCGACTGACCGTGTCATCTACACGAAATGATGATGATGAGTAGCAAAAGCTAACTTAAAGCTAGAATCACAGTACTTTAACAAAAAGAATTCGTATGTCGTCACACCCGCCACAAACAACATGGCAGGCAAAAAAATATAACAGTATGTATAGTCATGTAATTTACAGACAGGTGTGTCCTATATGTGAAAGTAGTACCAAGCCGTTGGCATTGCCTTGGCATTTTATAGTCGTTTAATTACACGTTGAACAAAAAAAATTGTAACAAGACCGCTTAATATTTCTCTTTGTTTAAAACTAATTTTAGGACCTGAGGTTAACAATAATCCCAATCCCAACTAATATTATAATGCGAGAGTGAGTTTGTTTGTTTGTTTATTTGTTTGTTTATTTGTTTGTTTGTTTGTTACGCTTTCACGCCGTATCTACTGAACCGATCATCATGAAATTTTGCATTCATATAGGTTAGGGTAATGAGAAGGACATAGGCTATATATCACGCGGGAAAAGCCGCAGGTAACAGCTAGTAATTTATAATTAGTTTAAAAAAACTAAAAAACACGCTTTTAGTACGCTAGTCATGTATTGTCATTAGAACTCAGAGCGTGTGCAAAATTTCATCCTAATCGAAGACCGGGAAGTGGGTCAAATTAAGATACCAAGATTTTTTTACATACAAGTAAAGCTAATAAAAGCATGTTAAAAAGTCTTTTTTGCATTGCTATCTCTTCTTCAGGTCTTTTTTAGTTTCCACTGCAGGAGCACAACCCTCTCTGTTCTACTAGAGCGATATATTAGCCAGAGCAGTGAGAGAAATTAGCCTACACTCTCCACGCTGGCCAGACGGGTTGGAGAGGTATTTTTGATGTTTAATAGCTTTGTTTACCTTGTGTTTCCTAAGTCGCCTTCTACGACATCCACGGGAAGACTTGGAGTCGCCCTATTCTACTCTTCCGGGAACCACACGGCATTGGTATCTCACGCACATATAGGTATAATTCTACCGTAAACAGCCCGATGGTCCAGTGGGTGTGAGCTCTATGAGCGCTTACGTAAGTTAAGCAACCCCTGGTGCAGTCCCTACTTGGATGGGTGACCGCAAGTGGCATAAAAATATCTCGAGCTCCTCCGTGCTTCGGAAGGCACGTTAAGCCGTTGGTCCCGGCTGTCATCGTTGATGGCAGTCGTTAAGCTATATCAGATGCCATAAGGCAGCTTGAAAAATCTGACACCAGTGTTGGCCACTTACACATACGAAAAACAAACACCGCAAACAGCTTACATACATATTATAAATGGCGAAATTTTGATCGCTCTAGATCTTTAAAGGGGTGATTCAGAACGTCGATATGAACAACGTAGGTAGTAACTAATGGGCTATTTTCCTAAAAAAAATATTATTAGACCGTTAGTTAGATTATCAAAAAACATTTGACACGTGTTTTTACTTTTGTCAATCAAACAAGAAATGACAAAGATATTGCCCGTTAAAATTGTATGTGACGTCACTAGCCAGTACACTTTTTAGTGGCTTGTGATGTCACAAGCACCCACTCATGAACTTTGACACCCTTTATCTTTGACATTTATTGTTTAATTAACGAAAGAAAAAATACGTGTCCAATATTTTTTAATTGTCTTATTGACGGTCTAATTTTATTATTTATATTTTGACCCAGGAAAATAGCCTATTTTAGTATGTTTGAGAGATAATGGAAGATGGAAGTATGTAAGGAAGGGTGAGTGTGTGTGTATTGGGTGAAAATGAACAACTTTTCCTTTGGGAACAACGCTGGAAACTCAAATTTTCTTTTACTTTCCCATAGTCGATGTATAAGGTCAATTTACATGCTGTGAACAGTTCACTAGGCACTTTTAGCGCCCAATCCTCATATCCGGGGTTGCTTAACTTGCGAAAGCGTTAACAATGCATATTGCGATTACCAACGACGTCGAAGTAAATCTGTCAGCGCAACAATAGACTGCATATGAGCACAGGCGTCGAGATTTGAAAATATGGTACTGACTGACTTAAGGTCAAGTGCTCACAACAATAATTTATATTGCAAAATAAATATTATGTTTGTTTATTTTTCGTGTTCGTATTTTCAAGCTAACTAAAGGCATCTGATATATATAACGCATGCCATCAGCGATGCCAGCCGCGACCAAAGGCTTAACGTGCCTTCCGAAGTACGGTACTCGAGATATTTTATGCCACTTGCTGTCATCAAAGTGGGGACGGCGCCCAGGATTGCTTAACATGTGGAAGCGCTAATAATGCACACGCCCACTGGGCCATCGGGGTCCTCTAAAATAAATTGTGCGTGGCCTGACGATACATTTTGTATATCGTCAGGCCACGCACAATTTATGGTTGAACAAATCTGAAATTAAAAAAAAAATTATCCGCTCTATTAGTACGATAAATAGCTACTGATTCAAAATGACATATTGATTAATGAGCGGCTGACATATTTTTCTCGATTTCAGGCTTGTTCACAGAACGAAATTATTTCGTTTTCATTTTGAGAACATGCAGTTAAACTATCGCTAGCATGTGGTCTCAACGCCTTAATCATACGATTTATTCTCAGAGACTCGCATAGATGGCGCCACTCGAAACTACACAACATTGTATCTACCGTATTATGAGAATATAAAAACATTATTCACAAAATATATCTTATTAAAAATCAAAACAATATTTTACGCATAATATTTTAAAATGACACCTTATATTTAGTAAGTTAAAGGCTAACGCAGATTACCTCCATCTAGTATCGAGTAGCAAGCAACTCTCCTGCGCCATACATTCGCCTGCTTTTCGCAACCTTAAGTCGATCCAATATTTTTGTATGAGGTGGGCAGTCTATTACGTTAGTATTATATTGTCTTTGTCGCTAGCTACCAAACACATTAGATATACCCATGCGAGATTTTAGCTTTCTAGTACTAATAGTGTCTGAAGCGGCAAAAAAAACGAAATGGTGAAACTGTAAAGGTTCCTTGTCTACAACAGAAACCCTAAAAATGCAAAAATTAGACCATTTTTCGACTCCGCTTCCGTATCGGTATCAACCTTCCAAATGTCCTCAATTAATCAAAATGAAATAGTATCCTTGCGTTCGTGAAATACAGTACCGACCATAAATAAGGGCTATTGATAAATTTTCATAATGGGGACAGTACCTTTGAAGGCTGGGCGTAGCGGGAATTCAGGAAACTACTCGTATTGGGTATTCTTCTCTTTAACAACCTAACGAATAGATAACTGACACCTGAGCTGACTACTTTTAAACAATCTAAGGAAATGTCTGTTTGTTCGTTTTGAACTGAAGAAAAAACGGAGGAGGTTGTATGTATACATACATACATACATACTATTACGTCTTTATCCCTTGCGGAGTAGACAGAACCCAAGGTCATAAAACCTACAGGCCACGTTTAGCATCGTAGTGCGTAAAGGTGGAAAGTGAAATCAAAATAGTGATGGGGTGCTAGTCGCATCGCCTATCAATGTGATTTCTTAGATTTTCGTCCAATCCCTTGACCGGCTTTCGGGAAGAAAAGCAGCTGGTATATTCTATGTATTTTTCTTTTCTCCCAAATCAGCATGGAAGATGTATGACCACGCATAACTTTTTACAGAATAGTCCGATTTTGATAATTCCTCTTTTATTGGGTTTATACCCCGAAACAAATCTATATATATAAAAAGATAAACTGAATGACTGACTGACTGATATATCAACGCACAGCCTAAACCCCTAGGTCTAGAGACTTGAAATGTTGCACATAGGTTCTTTATACAACGTAGGCGAGCACTAAGAAGGGATTTTTCAAAATACAACTCTTAAGGGGGTTAAAAGGGGTTTGGTGTGAAAATCAACATACACGCGGACGAAGTCGCGGGCAACAGCTAGTCCCATATAAATTTGGAAATAATCCAACCCTAAGGGTAGGAAAACGGCAGTTTATTTCGATGGATTAATATTTTTTGGTATTTTTTTAGTACCTTCCTTTTTTATGTATTCTAATGAGTACGTGAAATTCGTAGCATTAGATTTTATTTAGGAAATAAATATCTGTTATTGGTAGTCAGATTAAACTATTAACCTTTTATAATACATTTACTAAGTGCTTTTAGCTCGGAAATTAATAAAATAGTAAAAGAATTTGAAAGGTGTTAGAATTATTTTAAATTTTAGCTTTTTGAAATCTATAAAATAACAAAACTAATGCGAAAATTCTATTTATCAGACATGAAAAGAAGCACAGGGAATACGATACCAGACAATTGATTTCATTTGCCTTTGTCAAAGGAGGAAAGACGTTAAATATGAAAGTACAGAAGAATAACCCATGTCTGCCTCTAAAACAAACATATGGCAAAAAAAATTGTAGTTTCGCGGTTTTATTCTCCAACTACCTCGTAAGAAATAGGACGTTACTTAGAATGTACGTATCCTCAAAGCAGCTGTTGAAGTTATTTATTACTTTATTGCCAAAGTAAACAGTGTATTGTATTTAACTTTGTTGTCAAGGTGAACATTGTAATACTAGATTTTCATTCGCATTAGTAATCTCTTGGAAACAGAATTTTCCAAGATAAGAAGTGAATGTTATTTACTGTACCCCTGGCAACACAGGTAATTTATATTCAAAGTTTTATGATGATTGGTTTAAACGTTAGGGCAGAAAAGCGTAAAAGCAAGCAAAAAAACTCGCCTTCGCATTTATACGCAATATCAGTTAGGCTGAAATGAAAATGGAATGAAATATTTTTTTTATTGTAGTACTCAAACACATACACACGAAAATGGAAAAAGAGTGCAATGATATATATGAGGATATATAATATGCATTATGCAGTGCACTACAATAGGTGGCGGCTCAGTGTTACGCTGGACAGAGAGATGACCAGCTCTGAACAAAGATGACCAACACTGGTTTACATCTGTTATCTCTATATTTTGATGGCACACGGGAGCAAAGATATAATAGACAAGAGTCTGCTTTCTTGTAGCGACGCTAAAGTCACCAATGTAATGCTATACCGGGCGCGTATTGCCAAACTGCATGCAGAGATTGCAATGCGGCTTGCTCTGTGCTCGACCACAGTTTGTTGAGACAGTGTCTGTGTGGAAACAAAATATGCTTTATAATTTAAGAGCATTTTTTTCCCTTAAACGATACAATCTTGTGCACGTTTTAGTTCTGCTACATTATTTATTTTATTTTGTTATATATAGAATTACGCAACTAGAGATATATTGAGAGATAACACATAACGTACAAACTTTTTACGACGTATTTTCTTAACTTTTCTTTCATACGGTACTAAAAATATGACTATGTTTTAAGTTATTGTTTGCAACAAGCAAAGTTCACCGATAGTATGCTCTTTATTTATGCTCACTAAAATTAAAGCATTATACCAGATTCCTTGTATAGGCAGGAAAATACTTTAGCTATAATCGGAGGCTTTGTGCTAAATAAAGAAGAATAAAAACGAGCTCAGACGTCATTGTTTTCATACAAGTAAGTTGTAGTATGGAATAGTTTATACATAATATTATACTGGCTGTAAAATCTTTCGTCAAATCATATTATGACAGCATGTATTCTTTCCTAATAGCAGACGCCAGGCTCCAATGCATCTTAAGTAAGGATGCAACCGAGTATAACGCTGAGATGAAGAAGAAAGTGGTACACTTCAGTCTGATGTCATTGTAAATTGACTGATGAGTCATGAAATTCCCTTAAAGGGGTGACTGAACCCGTCCAAATATACAACTTTTCCTATGGGACCAACAGTGGGAACACAATTATTTTTCTTTTGAAATTTCCGTAAATTATATGAAAATGTCGCATATTTTTAGTCCACGAGCATTAATCGCGTAGGAATAGTTGTTCATTTGGAAGCATTAAGTCACTTTATCAAGGTATGCAAATTAAATCTCGAAACTCAGTTTCAATTTTCACGCTGTACAGTTTCACAATACGCATCCCAGACAATTTGTTACGCTGTTACACCGGACAATATTAAATGTGTGACTTATGTTTATCTCAGATTTACAATGCTACGTGTTTTCTTTGGCTTCTTGGTTTGTATTGTAGAGTATAGTTTATTATGCTGTGATCATTTACAATGAACATTTAAAATTATATCAATTCTATCTTATATATAATATACTAGCAGCGTTCTCCAGCTGCATCCGGGAATATATTATACTGTTTTTTTGTTCTTTTTTTCGTGTGTGTAAGTGCCCAACACTGGTGTCAAATTTTTCAAGCTGCCTAAATGCTTCTCTTACATAACTTAACGACTGCCATCTATGATGACAGCTAGGACCAATGGCTTAACGTGCCTTCCTTTAATGTTAAATATTTTTTAACTATCTTCATGAATCTATTTCTTAAGTGTACTGTATCTACAGTGAAATCTCGAACGTTCGAATTTTATATACGGGATCAAAGGTTCGAAATGAAAAAAGTGCGTAAAAGTGAAAATAGACCGGATGAGTTATATTTTCTAATAGTTTTGTGTAAAAAAATTAATTAAATTCAGTGTTTAAAATAATGTTCGGATACCGATAAAGACCCTGTGTGAAACTGTATTTGGAGTACTACTTTTGAACCTGTGACCGCTCGTCTTCAAACGATTTTTGTAACGGCGAAATTTCAAAATTCCTACCTCTGTAACGAGGCAAAACTTGGCCTTAACAAAACAAGATATGTAGTCGCGTGCGTGTCCCACATTTAGCACCATCAAACGATTCTATTCACGAAATATGTTCTTTTGCACTGTACTACATTGTTGTTAACTATGAATATACATATGGGATGGCGGGGCAGTGAAAATCAATCGTCTTGAATACTTATTTTTTTTACTTCCACAAGCGTCACAGAAAAAGTAACCACCATTATTGTCAAGCGAGAGAGGCCTTTTTTTCAGTGTAGCCAACCAACCGGAGCCCGGTGGTCCAGTGGGTGTGAGCTCTGTGAGCGCTTACGTATGTTAAGCAACCCCTGGTGCAGTCCCTACTTGGATGGGTGACCGCAAGTGGCATAAAAATATCTCGAGCTCCTCCGTGCTTCGGAAGGCACGTTAATCCGTTGGTCCCGGCTGTCATCGTTGATGGCAGTCGTTAAGCTATGTCAGATGCCTTAAGGCAGCTTGAAAAATCTGACACCAGTCTTGGCCACTTACACATACGAAAAACAAACAAAACAACCAATAAAACAAATTAAAAAAAAGTTAAGTAATGCTAAGACAAGCAAGATGCTATACACGTTCTATTCTAAATCCCACATACATATTGTCACGTCTATTGGTCCTAGAGGTAGACAGACCCCAGTTCTAAAAGACCTAAAGACCACGTAAAGCATGTTGATGGGCATGTAGGTGAAAAACGGAATCAATATAGTGACGGGTAACTCGACGCATCGACATAATTCTTCAGATTTTCGCCCATTCCCTCGATCGGTACCTAACTAATTGGTAAAGCGTAAGTCGTACACAGACTACAGACTGCTGTTCAAATTACTCACGCGTTGAATTTTTTCCCATAATTGATATTTTGTCAAGGGTTCAAAAAACTTCCACATAAGAGTCTTGCTCTTAAACACGACAGACAGACGTAATAATTAACTCTCTACTAATGACAAGTGCCACGCGTAGAGCGCTTAGTGGTAATAATTGTCAGTTTCACCATAGCTACTGTGACATTGAGTACACGAGTCAGTGTACACGAGTATAATAAGAAGTCATCATCATCATCATCATCAGGTCTTTTTTAGTCTCCACTGCAGGAGCACGTCCTTCCCTATAATGCCAGAGCCGTAAGTGGGACTGTTCGAATAAAACATGCCATATATTAAGCCAAAGCAGTTAGAGGATTTGGCCTACAAAATAAATAAATAAAATAAATATATAGGGACATATCACACAAATTGAGCTAGCCCCACAGTAAGTTGTGAACTTGTGTCGCAGGATACTAACTCAACGATACTATATTTTATAACATATACTTATATAGATAAACATCCAAGACCCAGGTCATTCTGAAAAAGATCGATTTTCCATCATGACCTGACCGGGGATCGAACCCGAGACCCCCGTGTCGCAGGCTGGCGTGTTGACCGCTGCGCCACGGAGCTCACCTAGTTGGCCAGACGGATTTGTATTTGGGGTCTCTTTAATGTTTATAAGCTTTGTTTAGATTTGTTTCCTAAGTCGCATTCTACGAAATCTACGGGAAGACTTGGAGCGGTCGTATTCTTCTCCGCCGGGAACAACAAGGCACGTCTAGCTCTTAAACACGACAGACAGACGTAATAATTAACTCTCTACTAATGACAAGTGCCACGCGCGTAGAAAGCGTTTAGAGGTAATAATTGTCAGTTTCACCATAGCTACTGTGACATTGAGGTCAGTGTTTACGGGTATAAGTAGTAAGTAATTATTACTTTTCTTCTCAGTCATGATAGGTTGCAGTTATTTATTTAATAATTTATTAAATTATCTGCTTGCTTGAGACTTACAAACCATCTGATAAACAAACATTATACTTAAAATAAATCATCATTCAAAGATATGTACATTAATCAATATGATTTTTTAAAATTTAGGTTGTCATTGGAATAATTAATTTTTAAGCCAAAACCTCAATTATGTTATAAATATAATATTAAATAAAGGGTTAACTAAAACTACTACATATTTACAAATAAAACAGGCCTGGCGTGCCCAGAAGGCTGGCAGCATTGCCACGCTGTATGGCAATGCTAATCTTTTGGCCAAAATATAAGCCAGCCCTCTGGTCACGAGACACATCTATTAATGTTTTGGGGATGGCATTGAATAATTTATATGCCGAGGGTCCCCACGGCCCTAGAGTTTCAACCCCAAACGGTTCAAATATGTTTAAAAATTAAATCAGTTGTCTTGTCATATCTGTGTTTTACGGTTCTAGATTTATATCCGAGTCCGATGTCATGAGCACGAGCATTTCTGAACTAAACTACACCAATTTCGTACTATAAAATCAATTGACAAAATCTTTTAAGGCAAACCCAACTGCACCCCTTGACTTTCCACCACAAACTCGGTATTCAATAGTCAATTATCTCATTATTTTTTTTAGAATAGAATAGAATAATGTTTATTTGAAAAGGACACACAGTACACACAGTTACATATCATCATCATCATCAACAGCCTTCTGCATCCCACTGCTGGGTATAGGCCTCTCTCAATGCATGCCATCCATTTCGATCTTGTGCCTTGATCTTGTAGTAGGGTTTTGACAGAATGGTGGCCAATAGATGGCAAGCGAAGCGTAGGTCGTCCGAGAGCTAGGTGGATTGATGATGTTAGGAAAATCGCAGGTCGAAACTGGCTACGTAAGTTACATATAGAAAAAAAAACATTAAATAAAAGTGAATATGGGGTTCCACTCGACAAAAATGGCACCCCACCGCAGCACTGTGTCCGTTTTCAAATAGGTCCCAACTCAGCGCCAGCACAAGCCAGCACGGCTTTAAGGCCAGCGCTGGTCTTCCGTTGGGGACCCATGTTGACGTCACGGGTGTGCGCGACTTACTAAATAGAAAATTTGTCACCCAAAGTAGTAGTTAAAAGAAGATCAATAATTAAGTATTTAAATATATAAAAAAGACACAAATAAAGCGAAAACATTAAATATTAAAGCTAACTATACTCAAAAAACAGAAGTAAAAAACAAAGTATTGTGCGGAAAAGTCGCTTTTATTACCCGTGTCATTAAAACTTCGCTGGTCTGGGAGAAAAGAAAAAAACGTAGAATGTACCAGCTGTTTCTCTTCCCGCGCAGATCGTAAAAGCCGATCGAGGGAATGGGCATCAGGAATCATGACAATAGGCGATGCGGCTAGCAACCCATCACTATTTTGATTCCGTTCTCATCTACAAGCCCACCAACATGCTAAACGTGGCCTTAAGGTTTTACAGACCTGCGCTCTGTCTACCCCGCACGGGAAAAAAAACGTGATAGTATGTATGTATGTCATTAAAAGAAAAATAAGACTTATGAAGATAAGAAGATCAAGAAAAGGTCACGGTAAACGTTAAGGGTCAGCGATCTTTTGATCGACCAGAACCAACAATGGTTTCATGCATGACCAGATAGAATGCCTTGCGTCATGGATATGACCATAAAGTGACGTAAGAAATGGAATACGAGAATTTTAGTGTAAGAAGCAATAGTGAGTTGTTATCTTAGAAACTGGTTCCCGGCAGAGTAGATTAGGACCACTCTAAGTCTCCCCGTGGATGTAGTAGAAGTCGACTAAGGAAACACAGCTGAACAAAGCTATAAACATCAAATAGACCTCTCCAACCGGTCTTGCCAGCGTGGAGAGTGTAGGCCAAATCCTCTGACTGCCCTCGCTAATACATGGCTCTACGACATCCAAGAGAAAACTTGGAGTGAACTTACTATACTCTGCTGGGAAGCACACTGCTATATAATTATATCCCATGTACACCAACCTTAAAGTGCGTAATAAATGTAAATGTAGGTCGTATGACACTTTCTACGTTTTTGTTCTTAGAAAACTACTGACATTGTCTGATGTGATGCGTATTATGACATGTGGACCGTGGGTGTTCTATTGTTTGAAACAAGACTAAACGTTTAAGGAAGTGTGATTAAAGACTTCTCTCAGCAATGGTCGGTGAGGGGTCGTTCCGAAACGCTACTAATTTTTACACAACTGTCCTAAATGGTAGTGTTATGTTGTCAAAGTTCATACCTTGTTCATATATTTGTCAGCCTCCGTGGCGTAGTGGTAAAAATGCCGGGTCTTTAGTCGTTTCGTACCACTAGACAGCGGTGCGAATCGCCCAAGGGCTCTTTTTGAATGGGTTCTTTCGCACCGCAGTCGTTGGAGCGGTGCGAATGGCCCAATGTATCTTTTGGGATGGGTCGATTCGGACCACAGGGCGAAACGATCCAATACTCTTTGCATGGGTTTGATTTAGACTCATATTAAAAATTAAAGTATTCGAATTATTTATTTGTACAGATAAAAAGAAAAATGGACGATGAAAAAAAAAACTTACGAGAGAGTATGTTATGAAAAAAGTATTAAATTTAAACATGGCATAATCACAGATTGAATAACTATTGAATTGAATTCCCGACGCGGTGTGAAATATCCTATTGAAAAAGAGCTATTGGGCGAATCACTTGCGGTGCGAAACGACTAAAGACCCAAATGGGCCGTAGGTATGTGGGACGAGTTGTGGATTACTCGGTCCCGGGTTTGCTCCCCGGCCAGGTCATGATTGCCAGGATGGGAGATTGCCAAACGATCTTAGTCAGATTGGCCGAGTCTTGAATGTTTATCTATATCATCATCATTTCGTATGGCAGGTTACTGCAAGAATCCTATATGTTCAATTTTAAATTCTTTAGCCATTCTTCAGCTTTCGGAGTCAAAGTGTGAAGTTCGCTGAGTCCTCCGGGGAAACGATATAGTGGGCACTCTTCGGCAATATGTCTCAAAGTTTGGTCTGCTATCCCACAGTCGCACATAGGAGAGTCCCTAAGTCCCCATTTGTATAGATGGTGATTGAACCGTCCGTATCCTGTCCGGAATCTGTTAAGTTTGACCCAAACGGCTCGTTGAGCATCAAAACCGGCTGGTTTCTGGATCGGGTCCGGTATTATCTCCTTTTGCGCAAGCTCGCAGGTCTCCCAGGATGAGCGCCAAGATGTTTCGACACTAAATGGAGCTTTAAGAGTGTCATCCGTCCAGATTGGCGATCTTGATGAAAGGCGTTTATCTATATATGTATCTATTATAAAATATGGTTTAGTATCTTCGAGTTCACAACTTACTATGGGCAAGCAAGGGGAAGGCGAGCTTCGTGGCGCAGTGGTCAACACGCCAGTCTGCGACACGGGGGTCCCGGGTTCGATCCCCGGTCAGGGCATGATGGAAAACGATCTTTTCCAGAATGACCTGAGTCTTGGATAAGTTATCTATTTAAGTGTATGTTATAAAATATAGTATCGTTGAGTTAGTATCCCGCGACACAAGTTCACAATTTACTGTGGGGCTAGCTCAATTTGTGTGATATGTCACAAAAAAAAAGCTTAATTTGTGAGATAAGTAGGTCCCATTTATTTATTTTATATAAGATATATGTACATTTTTCGTCGTTATTTATTCCATCGTAATTTCAGAATACTTAACCAGATTTCGATCTGTTGGGTATCGATTGAATCCTTGCGATTTCGAGTCTCATGGGATATAATTACTTAGGCTAGGCAGTCGCCTTTATATTTTCTTAAAAAGACGTGATCATCTTATTATTTTTTTACATAGTTACTTAAATGATTTAAGTAACTATGTAAAAAAATAATAAGGCAGAAAAATTATATCATTTAAGAAGAAATAATAATAATAACAGTAATATGTTTAAGACCCTCATAATGAGCCCTTTCATAGGATATGAGTTGTGAACTTATATCGTGGGATACTAACTCAGCATGAAACGACAATTTGTAGGTGCAATTTAATACTTCACAATTATTTGTTATTTATTTTATTACAATTATTGCATGATACTACAAATGAGATTTATTTTATTTCAACATACTCCCTTTATTATTTCTAATATGGGTTACTTACTACTCCTTTGCACGATCGCATTACTAATTTAATTATAATAATTACTTCTGCACGTGTTCTTTTAGCACCACTGACTCATACAGCCACACCAACAAGTAGTCTGTAGGATTAATTATCTCATACAAAGGCGACACAACCTGCGCTCCTTGCTGTATTATAAAATAAAGAATGGATAGAACGATAAATGTATACGATTGATTGCTTCCTTTTACCATGAACATTGGACAAACAAACACAATTACAATTAGGATATAGGTATAATTCAGGCATCATAAGTTAAGCAAGTAATATAAGTTAAGAGTAACTGCCTCCGTGGTCCAGTGGTTAAGGCGTTTGCCTTGTTGTCGTGGGTTCGATTCCCACGGGAAGCGTACCTTGTTAAGTTGTTTCTAGTTTGGTTAGGACTTTGCAGGCATAAATCACCTGATTGTCTGATAAGAAAGATGATTCCGTGTTTCGGAAGGCACGTTAAGCCGGTGGTCCCGGCTGCCATCTGGTAGTCGTTAAAGGAACCACGTCATAGGCCGAGAGGCGGTTCCGAAGAACTCTGACACCAGGGTGTGCATAGTCGACTGACCGTGTCACCTACACGAAATAATGATGACTGACAAACTAAATTATGAGAAGTTCAGAACACAAAACTTAATTTCGTATACATACCTATCTTCAAAACATACATTGGATAGAAAAAAAAAATATAATCTTCATAATAAAAACGACTAATGTATATAAAACTCTAAATAAACGCAAATGATGCAAAAAGTGAAATAGGACCATTCCAAGACATCTCGTAGATGTCGTAGAATGCGACATAGGAAACACAAGCTGAACAAAGCTTATAAACATCAAAAAGACCTCTTCAACCCGTCTGGCTAGCGTGGAGAGTGTAGACCAAATCCTCCGAGTGCTATGTTAGTCATAGAGGGTCGTTTTCCTGCAGTGGAAACTAAAAAAAACCTGAAGATGAAGATGATGCAAAAAGTTGCAACGCCTTAGTAAACAATTGCACCTAGCAAGTGTCGCGTCTGTTATTTTTTTTAATTTGTGTCTGTGCAGTGGTCAGCCACCCCAAACAATAAATAGATTGTTATCTTTTAAATCTTAATAATGGTACTTATTTCAATGCGCTAGGAATTCGACTTAGTCACAGATTGCGAAAATAGATTGAGTTTTGTGGCTTAAGTCACAAGTGAAAAGCGACTTGGAGTTAGTGTGGTAATAAACGAACTGAAGTCCTTTGGATAAAATATTTAATACCACCAAAGAAAAAGTAAATATTTTGAACAGTACGTATGTATTATGTTTTTTCATCATTTCCGATACAGAACACTGAAATACATCCTGTGCTCTGTGATTTTAGCCTTTTGTTAATTGTCTGCGGCAATTTTCTGATAAAGAATCGTTTTGATAGAAAACTATTATCGGAACGAATGATATACGGCTTATTTTTATTATTTGTGATAACAAACAACACAGAGAGGTTGAAAAATTATAATAATATTCTATTTTCTTATTATATGGTTTCCACTTAGTTTTTGGTGATTAAATAGATACAAAGTATCGGCGTTGTACGGTATATAGGAAACAAGAAGCAGTAGCAGAGAAGAAATGCCGAAAGAAACTCTGTTGAAAAGAGTTTCTTTCGGCATTTCTTTTCTGCAGAGGTCGGTTCCGAAACGCTAGTAGTCTGTAGCTTTTGAACCTATATATAGTGAAAAAGTGCCTGCAAAGACCTATTTTCTGAATAAACGTTTTGATTTTGATTTTGAAGTAGGAATATAAGGTGGCGTAGTTTCTTTGAAAGCTTTAAGGGAGCTTCTGGTGACAAATCTATACGAGTCCATGTGACAGTCTACTTTAAATATTTCACATATTGTTCATAACACGAGCATTTATAACACCAAACTACTCACATTTCATATAATAAAGTATACTAAAACCAATTAGCAAAATCATCAGCAAGATGCTAAACGTGGCTTTTAGGATTTATAGACCTGGGATCTGTCTACTCCACAAGGGAAAAAGACGTGATAGTATGTATGTAAACCCCAACTGAAACTCTTGACTTTCTACCAAAATCTCTCAGGGTTAATAGTTGAAGATTACACTCGTAAACTAAAACGCTTCATCTATTCACTTGGGCCAGCCCTCCAGCTGTCTTTTAAACTAATTTCAAAATGTCCCTCAATGCTCAGCGCAGTGCCTTGACCCCAAACCGACCACGAAGTGCCTTCCTCCTGCACTAATTACGATCAAAATACTGATAACACATAGTTTAGGTCACCTATAATGTTTCTAATCAAAATAGGGTCAAAGTTCAATCTTATTTTTCGAAGTGCAACAGATTTTAATCAAAAAGATTAGGATTTTTTATTTACACGGAAAACATTATTGTTGACAGCCTACGTCACGCAGCGATAAAAACGCATTAGGTAGGTAATACAAGTACAATTTTGGAGTTCATTATGCCATCAAAATCGGTTAAGTAGTTTATGAGATATTTAAACAAATGTTGCGAGGTTGAAGTTCGTGACGAACTACGAATATTTATTAGGCAAAAGCACATACATAGGTACATGTTATCATGCCTTTTTTTCTTACGGGGTAGACAGAGTCTTAGGCAACTGGTTCCAATAATAATCAACTTATAAAATTATCACTCCAGATTTGCAAACCTTGTAGGCGAAAACGAACAGCTTCAATATTTTAATAATTCATCGTAATTTATTACCTGAAAAAAAGAAAAGAATATTATTAGTTAAGTACTACATGGTGCCAATTTACACAAGATGAAAAAACAACCCTTTCCCACTTTTTCTTTTATTTGTTTGAAGTAACTGAGCCTGGGCTTTCCTCTCCCCATTCCTTCTATTTTTGACACCCGACGCAAAAAGAGAGGGGTGTTATAAAGTTAACGTGTCTGTTTGTGTATCTGTCAGTGGTATCGTAGCTCCCAAAATAATGAACTGATTTCCGTCTGGTTCCTTTTTGTGTCATAGATAATTTTATCCCAAGTGTTCTTAGCCATGTTTCATGAAAATCTGTGTCGGGGGGTTTTTTATTTTTTTTGATTTTACTTTATGACTTTTATAATAGTTTCCATAAACTGGTCGTGTCACAACAGTTGTCCGTTGTCCTATACATTTTCGTTTCGAATTAGTCGATTTTAAATATTCTTTCACCTATAGAAATTATCTGAGTTCATTATCAGCGAGTAACATAGGCAATTTATGTAAACAAAAAGCTAGCTTATTCCAAAACATAATTTTATTGTGAGGATAGTTCTGAATAAAACATGAGATAATCTGTGTCGAAGCTATTAGGACCGTAGCCAAGTGAACCAGGATTTAGTAATTTTGCTAAATTAGTCAATTTGCCGACGCGACTGTTATATTATAAGTTATTGTTATTAGCGTAATTGCCAAATTTTACGGATAATGACTGCTGCTAATGAAAGGATATTTTAGCATTGAAATTTCAGCTTTCCACCTTTACACCCACTAACACACTAAACGTGGCCTTTAGGTCTTATGACGTTTGGCTCTGTCTACCCTGCAAGGGTTATCCTTTGCCAACTTAATGTTTTTATAAAAGATTTGATTGCAAATTTGAAATTGTTATTTATAAACCTTACACTTAGAGCATTAAAGACCTTAAACTATTTAATCGATTTTATAGTAACTTTCGAGAGTAAAATAGGCAATTTATTTGAACAAAAAGCTAACTTAGTCTAAAACATAATTTTATTGTGAGGATAGTTCTGAATAAAACATGAGATAATTTGTGTCGAAGCTATTAGGACCGTAGCCAAGTGAACCAGGATTTAGTAATTTTGCTAAATTAGTCAATTTGCCGATGCGACTGTTAGCGTATTAGTCAAATTATACGGGTAATGACTGTTGCTAATGGAAGCACGGTTTAGCACACTAATACGGAAAGGCTACATAATTTTAATAGACATAAGATAACTGAAATACACATTTATACATATTCTGGGTCTTCAATTTCTATCTTTACAATATTAAATTTTGATTAGTACCCATTTAAAAAAATAAAAAGCTTTAAAGGTTTCTTTTTGATCTTTTATTGATTGTCATATTTGATTTCATAACTTTCACAGCAAAATATGTTGACGTTAGTAATTTACTAAAGACTAAGTTTAGGCCGCTTCCAAAGCAGACTGCAAAAGCAGCGGCAACAAACTGCACAGCGCATTTTCTACAAGCGACGTCAGGTTACAATTTTAGTTAACTTAAAAACTACTTATACATACACTTAATCGGCGACGCAGCTCGTCAAAATGGTTAACTTTTCAAATGCGACCAATGGTGCAAATTTGAAACAAAAACTGACATTTCCATACAAATTTGTTCGACCGGCCCGGCAATTTGTAGAAAGATGTAATTTTTTTTACATCCTCATACAAATTGTTTTATACAAAGAATGCCACCGCGCTCTGTCTCCCTTTCTTGCTCTAGTGAATGACGATTCTGAGAGATAGGAAAGGTAGCAGCAAATGATAATGAGATTCCGTGCTGCCAAATGTAGCTCAACCCATAGTATATTCAAACTAAGTTGCTGTAGGGACTTGTTTGTTTGTTTATCGTGTGTATAAGTGGCCAACACTGGTGTCAGATTTTTCATGATGCGTTAAGGCATCTGACATAGCTTAACGACTGCCATCAAGGATGACAGCTGGGACCAACAGCTTAACGTGCCTTTTGAAGCACGGCTCCTCTGTGCTTCAAAAGCACTTCACTTGAGATGTTCTTATGCTACTAGCAGTCACCCATTCAAGTGGGGACTGCGCCCGGAGATGCTTAACATGCGGAAGCGCTAAGGCTAGGCCATCGGGATTGTTTTTTTGGGAACTCAGTATAGAAATTTCTGTCTAAAGGCGGCAATCTCTGTAGTTAGTTTTATTGACCGTCCATAATAAAGAAATGAACAAGACATTTTTGTTAGACCAACAGCACCAAGGTTATACACGTAACTTTTTGCGCGAGTCCATCGCTGTCGGTGATCCGATTCGATGCGTTACGTCATGCTGTTATGATCGATTTTTTATCGATTTAATATCTGCATGCTGGCTGGAACATTCTGTTTTAGGAAGAAATATAAGATTGACTTTGACTATATATATATATACATGGCGAAATTTTGATCGTTCTGGACCCTTAAAGGGGTGATTCAGCCCGTCGATATAAACCATTTTTCCTATGGGACCAATGCTCGAAACTCAAATTTTATTTCGACATTTTCATACAAAAGAGTTCAGCCGCCCGGGCAATTTGTATAGGAATGTCGAAATTTTTTTCGAGTTCACAGCATTTGTCCCATAGGAAAAGTAGTTTATATTGACAGGCTGAATCACCCCTTTAATGGTCCGGAACGATCAAAATTTCGCCATGTATAAGTAGTGTATAACTGTGTCTGTATCAGAATCACCTTTCTGCTGAAAGATAATTTCAGTTAAATGTCGTGAAAGTATTTAGTAGGATCAAGATATGACGAGCTCCGTAGTTCAGTGCTTAACTAGCCAGCCTGCGACACGGGGGTCTCGGGTTGGATCCCCGGTCAGGTCATGATGGCAAACTAACTTTTTCAGATTGACCTGTCTTGGATGTTTATCTAAATAAGTATTTATTATAAAATACTAGCTGTTACCCGCGACTTCGCTTGCGTAATATATACCCTATATCCTTTTCGGTACCCTAACCTATGTGTGTGCAAAATTTTATGATGATCGGTTCAGTAGTACGCCGTGAAAACGTAACAAACAAACAAACTCGTTTTCGCATTTATAATATTAGTTAGGAAGTTAGGATTAGGATAGTATATAGATTAAAGTGTATCGTAATTTTATACCGGTACCATACCCTTTTACCTTTACCGTTTTCAACCCCTGCTTTATATTCTGTTTTTAGTAATTGTTGTTATAGCGGCAACAGAAATACATCATCTTTGAAAATTTCACCTGTCTAGCTATTATGGTTCATGCACAGAATATATCTCTATATACTTATATTTATACTGTGGTTCATGAGATACGGTCTGATTACAGGCAGACGGACATCGAAGTCTCAGTAATAAGGTTTTTACTCTTTGGGTATGGAACCCTAAAAGAACATAATAATTGTGCATTTCACACAATCACAGCAGCAAGAGAGTCAAGATCTTAATATGCCGGTTTCCTACCCACCTAATGATGTCGTGACTTTCGTTTTATTTATAATAAAATGTTTTTCCAAACGCTATCCCGTCTATTTACCCTGCCAAGCTTCCAGGAAGCCATTTCAGTCAGGATGGAACAGACAGACAGACAAATTACCGGGTAATTTGACTGAGACTTTCACGATGTGGTTTGGGGAAACAAATTGCAGATATTACCAATCCAAGTTATTACATAGCCAGCTATTATTGACTGACAGAATATTTTATAAGTGGGATGAGATACCTAAAGATGTACACACAGACACTTGTTCTGTTGAATATTAAGAGATAGGCTCTTGTTAGCATCATTATTTGAAAAAAAAAAATATAGTGACATGTCACACACATTGAGCTAACGTCGCACTAAGTTGCAAACTTGTGTCGTAGGTACAACTCAACGATACTATATTTATAACATAAACAACCTAGGACAAACTATAAAAGATTGTTTTCTGAATTGACCTGACCGGGAATCGAACCCGGGGCTTCTAGTGTCGCAAGCTGGCGTGTTAACCACTCCGCCACTTTAAAATTATCATTATATGGCCATATATTATTTAATATACATTTTTTTTGGGAAGTTGCTATCATTCTTATCTATTTTAAACATACTATAAAATAAAGTTGTTCCGCTGTCTGTTGCTTTAAAACTTTTTAAAACTAGTCAACGGATTTTAATGCAGTTTTCAGCAAAAGATAAAGTTATTCACGAAGAAGGTTTATAAGTTTATACTTATAGAGTATTATAACACTCCCGGGCGCAGTCGGGAAGGACTGCAGGTCTGATATAAATTATTTAAAAAAAAAACGGACAGATCAATTAAAATTTTGAATATGCATATAACGATAATGACTCTTTTTCTCGCTCAGTTATACCGGCATTGTGTAACACTTAAACAATACTTTAGACAAAGCAATGTACCTGTCAACAGCTGCCAACTGCCGTAAATTAAGATCAGCCAGATTCGGTTACAAAATTAGATGTTTTAGCTCTGAATCAACCGCGATTGTTACCTTGTTAGACAACCTTAAGGAATGCTTGTTGCCTAAATTGTTGTGCTACTTAGTTATAGCAAAGACAATATAATACTTACGACATAGACTGCCAACCTGATGCAAAAATATTGGACCAAATTAAGGTAGGCGAATTTATGGCGCTGCAGAATTGCTTTCCACTCAATACTAGATGGCGGTAATCTGCGTCAGTCTAAACTTACTAAAACTAGGGTGTTATTTAAAAATATTATTTTAAAACATTGTTCTAATTTATATTTTATGAATAATGCTTTTATATTCTCATAATATGGTAGATAAAATGTTGTGTAGCAACGAGTGGCGCCATCTATGTGAGACTGTGAGAACAAATTGTACGATCAAGGGGTTGGGGCCACATGCCTTGTTAGACAACCTAAAGGAATACTTGTTGCTCAAATCATTGTGCTGCTTAGTTATATCATATTTGAGAGTGACGTCATCTATTGACTCGTTGATGTCTTTTGTATGGTGCCCGAACTGCTATTAATTATAAATATTTTCAAACATTTTCTAACATTCAAATAAAATAACTTATTATGTAATATTTATCTTATGGGAGCTTGAAAAATTCATCCAAAGATGACGTCACATCGTAGTTGTTACATTCTGTCGTTGAAAAAATCATGAACGAAACATTATGTCGGTGGCTCATTCGGCAGCGAAACATTTGTCGGAGATAAGTTTCAGAATCACAATTTATTGGATATCTCCCTAATTGTAAGTAATATAAAATATTACTATTGAAATTTCCACCTCAAATAGTATTGGATTCTGTAAAAACAGTAGCTTATGTATATCTTTGACCATAAAATTGTTAAAAATAAGAATAAAAAAGTAGGATACTCTTTTTCATCGCCTGTTTTAAATTTTAATAGTATACAGCGCATTGTAATGCTGTTTCAAAACCATTTAATTGAATAAAAAAGTCCCCTTTTTGATTCTTCCATCTAAAACAAGAGAAGAAAAAGAGATTAAAAATTTAAAGTGCCTCCTTTTACCAAACCAATCAAGTTCCAACCCACGTTGCTTGCCCTGCGTGAGCGCTATACAAGCAGAATTCTCATGCAAAAGCGACCAGATAGACAGGTTACAATAGATATGGGCTGTCATAAAAATTAACGGCGGGAATCGAATTCTGATCACGTCGGTCGTCGGTCGATGACACGCGTGTAACGAACCCTGCATACTAGGAGGCGTATCACTCTTTTATTTCTCATTTTATTGAAGGGAAAACTTCTTTGGCGGCGCTGTGCACTTTTTGTGATAGGGAAAAACCGGCCAAGTGCGTGTCGGGCCACGCGCAGTGTAGGGTTCCGTAGTTGCGCATGATAACTTAGAGTTCACACTGTTTACACTCGCACCTCACAGTTTAACGACCAAAAACATCTAAAAATGAAAATTGTATGAAATTTTATATTTTCCGGTACATTTTATAAGTTGGTTGCCTATAACTTTTTAGTTTGCACTTAGTACTCAGCTCTGATAGTTTTCCTTTCAAGTTCAGTATATATACTACACTTACGCACTTACCTCTAACAAAAATTTTCACTTAAAAACCAAATATTTTGGAAACGGATCCCTAAATCGAAAAATGGTGTTCTCAACCTCACAATATTTTTCAAAGACCGTTTAACGATACCCCACACGATGGGTAAGTAGAGAAAAATAATTACTCCCCCACTTTAATTGTATGGGAGCTACCCTAAAAAAAAACCTTCTACCACTTTTTTGCCATGATTAATATACATACCCATACCAAATTACAGCTTTCTAGTACTTATAGCCTCAGAGTAAAACCGCGGTCGGACGGACAGACAGACAGACAGACATGACGAAACTATAAAGGTTCCTAGTTTACTACGGAACCCTAAAAATGTTAAACTCGTGACAGGTCACGTGACCGTCAGATTGACAATTCGTAAGACGGACACGTGACCTGATTGAAAATTAACGTTATTATTATTACAAGTTTTCACTTCTGCCGGCCCTTCAGTGCAAACCGTTGTTTTTTAATACTAGCTGTGCTAGCGACTTCGTTCGCGTGGAATAGTGAGCTTGGGTAGAATTGTTTCGAATTAAAAATTAGCCCATGTTCTTTCTTAGGCTTTCGACTATCTGTGTACAAAATTTAATTCAAATTGGTTCTGTGGTTTTCGCGTGAAAGCGAGACAGACAGAGTTACTGTCGCATTTAATAATAACTAGCTATTACCCGCGGCTTCGCCCGCGTAATATATAGCCTATGTCCTTCTCGGTACCGTAACCTATGTGTATGCAAAATTTCATTATGATCGGTTCAGTAGATACGGCGTGAAAGCGTCACAAACAAACAAACAAAATAAACAAACAAACTCACTTTCATAATAATATTAAAACTTACGCGAGATAAATTCATTATGAAAACTAGTCGGCAGATCCGACGTAATAAAACGTGAGTAAAGCCGTGTTTTCATAATGAAACTCACTTTCGCATTTATAATATTAGTTGGGATTAGTATGGATGGATTATCGTGGTCCGTCTGGCCAGCGTGGAGAGTGTAGGCCAAATCCTCTGACTGCACTGGCTTAAGAGGATCGACTACCTGTAATTTTCATACAAAAAGCGATAACTCTTCCACTCCCCTAAACGTTTACAAAATGAGAAAAAAAATATTGAAACTGGATTATGTTTAAGGAGTGGGAACGGTTATCACTTTTTTATGTAAGTTTACAGGTAGTCTACCTTCCTAATGTATGGCTCTAGTGTATAGAGTGGGTCGTGCTCCTGCAGTGGAGACTAACAAAGACCATGATAATGAATGTGGTAAAAATATTGAAAGCCACTGTTTTTTTAAATGAAAAAAAAAACGGAGGAGCTTCTCAAGTCAACGTGTAAATATTTTCAATGTATGACTTCGTATAACTTTTTACAGAATAGTTCGATTATGATAATTCTTTTTTTTATTGAAAAAAAGTAAACACTGAATTTGGCCCAAAATAAATTTTAAAAAAGAAGACTAAATAAATATATATTCAAAATTATATAAAACATAATCCCTTTCTAGTAAAAAAATAATTATCAAAATAGGACTACTCTGTAAAAATTTATGCGTGACAATAAATAATGCGTAGTCATACATAATAAAATCGACTAAACAACCTCCACCGTTTTTTCGCCGATTGAAAATACTCTTTAAACAGTGGACAGGCATCTTAACATTGTGTAATAGCATGAGTAATCGATTTGTTTTTGTGTATGTCAGTATTGATAAAAAGCGGTCCGAAACAGATGGTCAAGCCGGCCGAATTTTAAATAGATCATTACATACTTTTTTAGGGTTACGTGTCTAATATAAGTAATCATATAGGATCAATTCTTAGTCGTTATATTTGTTCGACTGGACTTTTTCTACATACATATTAGGTCCTTACCTATGAAATTGGCGTTTTGTATGGAGAATTTTGAGCAAAGTAATTTTTTTTTACTAACATTTTTAGTATTATTTTTGGTTTGATAAATTCAATAAAAATAAAATTTTGCATGTAGTTACGGGCAACATTAAGCCTAATTTGGACATTCTAAAATTCACAAATTGTTAGAAAAATAATAGACATAAGGTAACATTTTTGATTAAAATGGACAAAACTGAAACGAGTTCTTTTTCATGAGTATTTTCCAATAATTAATTTAAAAGAACCAAAAAATTTTATGCATGCAGAATGTTAATAACATAGGTTTATTTTAAGTTTAAATAAAAAAAAATGTGTTAACCTGAAAATTATTGTCATTAGGAACAAAATGACGTGCGAAAAAAACCGCCAATTTCATAGGTAAGGACCCAATACATATTATTACGCATAGGGGTAGGCAGAGATTATGGATCTCCACTTGCTACGATTTATAAACCTCTTTCGCTTCATCCACATCTATTACTTTTTTTCATGCATGCTCGCCGGTTTCGGGTCCTCCTCACTTCTTTTTTTGCGAGAACGTTCATAATTTGGTCACTTTTTCTAAGATATGAATGTATCAGGTCATGAGTTTGACGGCTTCCGAGGCGCAGTGGTTAACACGCCAGCATGTGACACAAGGGGCCCGGGTTCGATCCCCAGCCGGGTCAAGATGGATCGTTTCAAATGGTAACTAGTAGTGACGTCGGTCGTTGCGACAGATATTGCGAATGCTGCAACCGATCATCATCATGATCAGTTCTTTTTTAGTCTCCACTGCAGGAGCACGATCCTTTCTGTACTGCCAGAGCTGTATAATAGCCAAAGCATTTAAGAGGATTTGGCCTACACTCAGTACGCTGGCTAGACGGGATGGAGAGGTTTCTTTGATGTTTATAAACTTAGCTTAGCTTGTGTTTCCTAAGTCGCCTTCTACGATATCCACGGGAAGATTTGAAGTGCTCCTAATCTACTCTACCGGGAACCACACGGCGTCTAATTAATGTATTAATTAATATGGTACGAAACCAAAAATTTCAACATACAATGAGCTTTTTTGTTACATACTGTTGCCTAAAGAACAAGTTCTACAAGCTTGTAAAAAAGCTCATTACGAGTACAAAACTGTAGATGACATTATCAGTAATAAATTTGACAGAGAGGATCAATAACATTTAATACAGGCTAGGCTATTCGAACTCTTGACAACTACGGTGTCTGATCGACACTCAAAATGTATTGCGGCTGTCGTATGATTGACTTCCAACCAGCCTAGAAGATCGTATGTGTTTCTAAGTGTATTTCTATTTTTTTCTGCGCATATTGAAATAAATCATACATCAGATTGCAAAGACATTTGTAACATTCGACGTGGCGGAAACAGACTTTTTCAACGACGCGACCAGGCGGGAATAAAAGCGGAAATTTTGCGTAGTAGACGTGGCGCGACTCGACGTCAAGGCAAGCCTATATATAAACTTCGAAAACACGGCAACTTTCATCAAAATCGATTAAGTAGTTTTTGAGACAGAAATTTAAACTGGGTTGATTTTTTTATGTAATATTGTTAAGATATAAGACCTAAGGCAATGCTAACGAAAGCATTCACCGTGAGATCAAGACTTTATTATTATTACAAAAAAAGTTAATAAAAAAATTGATGCTATAAAACGGAATAGCACTCGATGACGTCAAAGGTTCTTGTCTGCTCTCGAGTTAAGTCAAGTGGGAACGAAAGCTCACTTTACGTGACAAAAGCTCTTGAATGGCTAAATATAAATCCTTTCATTCCATTTTTAGAGTTCCGTACCCAAGGGAAAAAAGAAAAGGAAAACGTCCTGTCGTAAAGAGATAAAAATAATAATAAATAAATAATAAATATATAGGGACATATCACACAAATTGAGCTAGCCCCACAGAAAGTTGTGAACTTGTGTCGCAGGATACTAACTCAACGATACTATATTTTATAATATATACTTATTATAGATAAACATCCAAGACCCAGGTCACTCTGAAAAAGATCGTTTTCCATCATGACCTGATCGGGGATCGAACCCGGGACCCCCGTGTCGCAGGCTGGCGTGTTAACCGCTGCGCCACGGAGCTCGACATCAAGGAGGACATCGATGTCAAGGAGTCAATCATCCCCTGTTTATCTACCCTTACAGATGGATTTTTCCAAATTTATTTAGCATCAGCCTCGGGGTATACCGTTTCCAGTAAAAAAAGAATTATCTAAATCGGACTAATCTTTAAAAAGTTGTGTGGCAATACCTAAAAAATAAATACATGGCGAAATTTTGATCGTTCCGGACCATTATAGGGGTGATTCAGCCTGTCAATATAAACAACTTTTCCTATGGGACAAATGCTGTAAACTCGAAAAAAAATTCGACATTCCTTTACAAATTGCCCGGGCGGATGAACACTTTTGTATAAAAATGTCGAAATAACATTTGAGTTTCCAGCAGTGGTCCCATAGGAAAAATGGTTCATATCGACGGGCTGAATCACCCCTTTAAGGGTCCAGAACGATCTAAATTTCGACATGTATAAGTGTCGATTTGACTAACTCCTGTGTTTTTTCGTAGATTGAAAATATGAAAAACTAGCTATTACCGGCGGCTTCGCTCGCGTGATATATAGCCTACTAGCTGTTACCCGCGGCTTCGGCCGCGTAATATATAGCTTATGTCCTTCTCGGTACTCTAACCTATGTGTATGCAAAATTTCATGATAATCGGTTCAGTAGATTCGGCGTGAAAGCGTTACAAACAAACAAATAAACTCACTTTCGCATTTATAATATTAGTTGGGATGTCCTTCTCAGTACCCTTACCTATGTGTATGCAAAACTTCATGATGATCGGTTCAGTAGATAGTGCGTGAAAGCGTAACAAACAAACAAACATACTCACTTTCGCATTTATAATATTAGTTAGGATTAGGATACTACACCGACAATATTTTTAAATATGAATGAAATGACCCAAAGGTAAAAACACTACCCTATTAATGAGACTGTCTGTTTGTCACCAGGCTGTATCTAATGAACCGTGATAGCTAGACAGTTGAATATTTCTGTTGCCACTTTTAACAACAAATACTTAAAGGCAACTTATGTTATGTAAATTTATGTTTAATTTCTTGTCGGTCTTAGGTATAATATATTGACTATTATGTATGTTTTAGGCATAATATATTGACTATTGTGCGTATCTTAGGCATTTTATATTAATTAGCGTTCTAAAATTTGCATGCTGTTAATATAACCAAACAGACTTGTTCTTTATATACGTGAATGTTCCCTTTTTAAGCAAGTTAATATACATTTTTGCATTCATATTCTTAGGAGAAATACTAATAGCTCCATGTGACGTTCACTAAATAATATTGAAATATCTTAAGAGTCTCACGTAAAGGCGCAATCCCATACAAACGTAGTTTCGTTTTAGTTTTACAACAGTTAAGCCAATCTCAACCAAATTTCGTACATACGACCGGATAAGGCATATTGATGTTTATAATCAGATTTCAATTTTAAAAACAATACCTATACAAAATTACAGCGAGTTGAAGTTTTGTATCGAAAACTAAACAACGTTTGTATGGGATTGCGGCTTTACGTGGGACTCTTAAGATGAATAAAATGATTGACTATTGACAGTATTCGAATATGGCTCTGCGAATATCCGTTCTGTACTGTACTTTTCTGGGGTCAAATCTTAATTGTATTAATTCTGCGGTCATGTCTCAGGTCTTAAATGTTTCTTCTCTGCAGTGGTCGGTTCCGAAACGCTAGTAGTCTGTAGCTTTTGAACAAATAATAAACACATATTATCTAATAAGATAATTTTAAATATGATATGACGTGAAAAAGTGCCTGCAAAGGCCTATTTTCTGAATAAACGTTTTGATTTTGAATGCTTCCATGCTGGCCTGGGAGAAAAGAAAAAAAACGTAGAATGTACTAGCTGTTTCTCTTCCCGCGCAGTTCGTAAAAGCCGACCGAGGGACTGGGCGTCAGGAATCTCGTCTATAAGCGATGAGACTAGCGACCCATCGCTATTTTGATTCCGTTCTCACCTACAAGCCTACCAACATTCCAAATGTGGCCTTAAGGCTTTACAGATCTGGGATCTGTCTACCCCGCAGGGTAAAAAGACGTAATAGTATCATCATCATCATCAGGTCGTTTTAAGTCTCCACTGCAGGAGCTTGACCCTCTCTGTACTGCCAAAGTGATATAATTATATTAGTAAGAGAATGTGTCTTAAATTTTTAAATTTACAACGCGAATGATTTTGCTCTATCAACTCGAAAAATACCGCTCCTTTGGCTGAACCCTAATGTTTAGTTATTTGTACAGCAATGGTTTTCGATATATTAGGCGAGTTTCACACGGAAGTATCGCAGATTTAGCTAAGTGCCGCGATTTAGACGGTACGGTTGACAAAACGAGCAGATTAGCATATAAATTTTATGTTTTCTCTTATCTGCTTTGAATTAACTTCTCACGGTACTAACTAGTACCGTTCTTTCAGATGTAGTGTCATAGCTTAGCGGTTCATACTTGTTCATGTGATATAACTGAAATCTAAAATCTATTACTAAAATAGGTATGGCCCTATGTTTCATTTTTTTCTTAATTTTTAGAAAAATTAACAAAATACATACCTATTTTATTGAGTACTAGATTTTATGAAAAAAGAACTGTGCCTCTAGAAGCAGTTTTCAGCGAGAAAAAGAGAATTCATTCGTATATAACCATACTGAAAAAATACTGCTAGGATACGCTCTTAACTCACACATTTTTTTCGGACAGTCGCTCAGAGATGGCTCCACAGCTTTGTATTTACCATATTATATGAAAATAAAAATATAATTCACGATATTTTTGGCATAATACTTATTATTTATATCTCAGGTTAAGCAAGTTTAAGCTTATGCTGTATATATAGTATAACACCATCTAGTGACGAGTGTCAAACAACTCTGCAGAATCGTTGTCCAGCTATGACGCCTACCTTGGCCTTAATTTGGTTCAACATTTTTGTATGAGATGAGCATACTATACGATAGAATTATATTGAATTTGCCTGAACCTAAAGAACACTAAAAAACACAAAGTACGAACAGGACCTTTCATATTACGTATCTACCTAGTAAGTGCAAAAAGGATTTAAATAAAAACTTAAATTATTGATACAAGGCGACTTAGGAAAAACAAGCTCATCAAGCTTATAAACATCAAAGAGACCTCTCCAACCCGTCTGGCCAGCGGGAGAGTGTAGGCCAAATCCTCTGACTGCTTAAGCTAATAATGGCTCTGATAGTTCAGAAGAGGGTCGTGCTTCTGCAGTGGAGATTTAAAAAGACCTGACGTTGATGATGATAATGATAAAACAAAACATTTTGTCCGTCTATCCGTTTGGACGATTATTTCTCTGAAATTACGCGGCGGTCGCAAGATTATAAACGCCATATAAGGCGAGGTGTAATAAACTAAATTCTCTTAATTTGGCTCGAAACATTGTCGATATTAATCTCGAAGAATTTATAAAATTATACTGTTTAAAACCGATCGAGATGAGATCGAGATACTGTAAAAAGAATATTAAGGCTAGATTTTTTTGCTAACCTTACAAGGTGAGACTGGGGTAGGGTATCTACGCTTCTGCGAATTTGTACTCTTTTTACCCACTCAGAAGATTAATGTCTTGTGTATGTCTGTTTCATTGTTACTTTCTAACTGAATGGCTTAACTGATTTTGAAGAATGAGGTACATTCATATTCTTTTCCGAAGTGTCATACATCAAAAAATCAAAATGGCGGACTTCAACCGTCAAAAAGGGCATAGTGGGGTAATGTTTCTTGTTTTATTTTCCATCGCATGTGACGAGCTTCATATCATAGTCATAGTCATGGCATTTTATCCAAAATCGGATACATATAGATATTTGAACGTCATATTTTAATTTTTTTAATTTGAGACAGAAAAATCAAAAGATGATGAAGTTATGAAATGCTAGCATTTCATAACGATCAATGGTGAAAAGTACAGCATACCTGTTCACTAACTTTTTACAACTTTTCTATTTCTCACCTCAAAATCCATTACATGTCTTAAAAAACAAGTCAATCACACGAAACGTAATACACCGTCGTTGTTAAAAGTTATATTAGCAAAGAAGCCTTCTGGTGAGTAGTGAGAAAGCATATTGTGAGCGATAAGGCTAGATATTTTTATGCAGGCATTAGGTGGAGCAACCGGAGGAATGTTGTGAAATCGTTAACCAAATATATTAAACTAGCAGCCCTACCCGGCTTCGCCCGGCCATGTATTATACCTTAAAACCTTCCTCGTGAATCACTCTATCTATTGGTGAAAACCGTATGAAAATCCGTGGAGTAGTTTTTGAGTTTATCGCGAACAGACAGACAGACAGACAGACGCGGCGGAGGACTTTGTTTTATAATATGTAGTGATGTAGTGATATAATTTTTGCATTAACATAATCACATGCAAGCTTTTGTCAAAATATATCAGGTATTATAATTACTTAAGAACTTACATTTTTGGTGAGTAAATGACTGATTAATGATCAGAGAGTTCAGCGAATGTCTTTATAATATATTGTCATGTATATTCTTCAATTAATCTCAGTATCGAAATACAAACAGTGTTTACTGAGAGTAGTTGCAACTCTTCCATAAAAAGTCTAAAGTCTACAGGCAGCCTTATCCGATTAAACCGTAATAGCGATCGCCGTACGCAGATCCTCGATAATAATTATGCGATACTTTTTGCTGCCATTACTCGACGAGTTGGGCTCGAATTACTTTTTAAAAATTTCTCTCATATATTAAAGAATAAAGGAGGCTTCATCAGTAATAAAAGGTAATAAATTTAAACTAAATAGGTTGAAAATAGAAAAACGAGATAGATATTTTGCAGTCTGAATACCTTTCTTGGTATAAACATATAATATATACTAATAACGATAACGAAAAATACGCTTCTATAATAGAATTCCCAACAACACGTTGGAACTATCGTTAAATAAATTTAAGACTGCAGAAGGCATATTACTGTATAAATGATAATTTTATGGATAAAAATGCTTGGAATTAGTCCAATGTTTGTTAATGTATGTGTACTTAACACGTACTTAACAACTGTTATGTATTATGCCCTTCAGGCACGTAGGGACCAAAACTGAACTAAGTTTATTTCGGCGCCTTCTAAGCAGGATACTAACTCAACGATACCATATTTTGTAATAGATACTTATATAGATAAACATCCAAAACCCAGGGCAATTTTGAAAAAGAGCTTTTGCCGTCATGTATTAAATCTAAGCTTTACGTAGAATTTCTTCCTTCCGGCAATTCTAGATGTAGTTGCGTACAAAAAATATTAAGTTCCATGAATCTAGCAGTCGAGGCAGGCTTGGTACAAGTCCAACAAGACCTGTCTCTATCGTGTCCAGTTTTTCCGATCTGTGGTATGGATGAAATCATTTGGCTCCTTCTTTAGACGACCTCCGTGGCGCAGCGGTCAACACGCCTGCCTGCCACACGGATGGTCATATATACTTATATCAATTAATGCTTTCCAAAGCGTACACCACAAGTATAATTTCATATATTTCGGTCCAGTCAGAAGGACCATTATCTTACTTATTATTATTTTTTCAGATAAAGCTATAAAAATCTGTACCTCAGAGGTATACGACATTAAGTATCAAAACGAAAATTTTACAGGACGAGCAAAAATGTGCGGTTTAAAACTTTAAACACCTTTTTAGGGTTCCGTAGTAAACTAAGAACCCTTATAGTTTCGCCATGTCTGTCTGTCTGTCTGTCCATCCGCGGTTTTACTCAGAGACTATAAGTACTAGAAAGCTGTAATTTGGTATGAGTGTGTATATTAATCATGGCAAAAAAGTCGTAGAAAAAAACTTGAAAAAAATTTTTTTTTGGGTAGCTCCCATACAAGTAAAGTGGGTAGTATTTTTTTTCTCTATTTACCCATCGTGTGGGGTGTCATTAAATAGGTCTTTGAAAAATATTGTGAGGTTGAGAACACCATTTTTCGATTTAGGGATCCGTTTCCGAAATATTTGGTTTTAAAGTGCAAAATTTTGTTAGAGGTACGTGTCCACCCCCCCTCTATCTGCTAAACGGTTATATATGGATACGAGAAAACAATTACAGCAGTAGTATATATATACTGAAGGAAAACTATCAGAGCTAGGTACTAAGTGCAAACTAAAAAGTTATAGGCAACCAACTTATAAAATGTACTGGAAAATGTAAAATTTCATACAATCTTCATTGTTAGATGTTTTTGGTCGTTAAACTGTGAGGTTCGAGTGTAAACAGTGTGAACTCAAAGTTGTCATTCGCAACTACGGAACCCTACACTGCGCGTGGCCTGACACGCACATGGCCGGTTTTTGATATAATGTAACAAACATACATTAATTAAACAAATTAAGTTTTATTATGTTTATAGGGATAATTCACAGGCCATAAATTATATTACGATAACTGCAAGGGGTTTTTATTCGGACTTGAGTTTGTTTACCTCCAATACAAAGTTAACTTATTGAAATAAAAAAACCCGGCCAAGTGCGTGTCGGGCCACGCGCAGTGTAGGGTTCCGTTCTAAAAAAAAATGACTCCCTCACTTTACTTGTATAAAAAATGTTTTTTTCAAGATTTTTTTCTACCACTTTTTTGCCATGATTAATATACATGCCCATACCAAATTACAGCTTTCTAGCACTTATAGTCTCTGCGTAAAACTGCGGACGGACAGACAGACAGACATGGTGAAATTATAAGGGTTCCTTGTTTACTACGGAACCCTAAAAAGGCATTATGATATCATACGATTATATACCTCTTTAAAGCATACAAAATAGATTAAATTTGTTAGAAAATAAAACAGTATGTCCAATTATCGCATAGTTTATTTTAACTTAGGCACATAAGCCTAAGTTTGGAAGGTATTTTTACAGCATTATCTAAGTATTCTTCATCAAGTCTTTTTAGTTTCACTGCAGGGGCACGACCCACCCTGGCTAGACGGGAGGTCTCTCTTTTGTTTATAAGCTTTGTTTATCCTGTGTTTCCTAAGTCGCCTTCTACGACATCCACGGGAAGATTTGAAGTGTTCCTATTCTACTCCGGCGGGAACCACACGGCTGAGTGTTCAAAATGGCTTTTTCTTTCCAGGAGCGAGTATTTACTAGATTAAACTAACAGCATAGAGCCGATCACGTGACCTAGCATTAGAAGTTCAAACCAGTGGTTAAGTCAAACGCTTCCTCGCTACTGTATACTGATGTGATGGTCGGTCTCCTATCATTATCGTAGGCCGTGTTTTATCCACTTTCGAAAATGGGAGAGATTCTCAATATTTTTAAGGTCTTTATATCTAATCAGTAAAATGATATATTCAATGCTTAACATGTTCTTATAGTCAGAATGATGAATTATTAAGATGATTCCGTGCTTCGGAAGGCACGTTAAGCCGGTGGTCCCGGCTGCCATCTGGTAGTCGTTAAAGGAACCACGTCAGAGGCCGAGAGGCGGTTCCGAAGAACTCTGACACCAGGGTGTGCAAGGTCGATTGACCGTGTCACCTACACGAAATGATGATGATAGTCAGAATTCTTAATTACATTATATATACTTACTCATTACTGGTCAATTTGAATTTAGCTTTTCGTGTGTGTAAGTGGCCAACATTGGTGTCAGATTTTTCAAGCTGCTTATAGGCATCTGACATAGCTTAACGACTGCCATCAATGAAAATGGGACCAACGGCTTAACATGCCTTCCAAAGCACGGAAGAGTTAAAGATATTTTAATGACACTTGCGGTCACCCATCCAAGTGAGGACTGCGTCCGGGTTGGTTGACGTGCGTAAGCGCTATTAATGTTCACGTCCATTGATGAGCAATGAGAGTGAATACCGAAAAAGTATTTATCGCGTATCATGTAAATGTTAAGAACTTGATTAAAACTAGTATATCACTACATATAATAAAACAAAGTCCTCCGCCGCGTTTGTCTGTACGTCTGCCTGTTCACGATACACTAAAAAACAACTGCACAGACTTTCATGTGGTTTTCACTAATAGATAGAGTGATTCATGAGGAAGGTTTATAGGTATAACACATGCCCGGGCGCAGCCGGGGAGCGCTGCTAGTATTAGATAAGTTAGGTAATTTTGTTATTACTATACTGCAGTTAGTTACTCAAAAATAATTGGTTCTTAATTTCATAATCCTTTACCAATTATAAACACATTTACTGACCCCTCACTTATACCAACTTAATCTCAGGTTAAGCAGTGCAGCCTGTGCTATTAAGTATTCAGAGGTAGATCTATGCAACAGTTAATAGAGTATAGCTAATCTGCCTTTCTGATTAGCAGATTGATTTAACTAGTAGTTAGTTTATCAGCTGTTTTGTTTCAAAATCAGCCATTTATAGGACAGATCCATACCTGTGCTAGAAATGGCTGATTTTGAAGCGCCATCGCTTCATAAGTGATCTGACCCCCGTGATGATCAAGCCCGGGACCCTCGTGTCGCAGGCTGGCGAGTTAACCACTGCGCCACCGCAGCTCGTCGAAACCCATACCTTCTCAGTATAGACTGAGAAGGTATGGGCATGTCTATAAATGTCACAATCATAGGATTATTGATGTTTTCCATGAAGTTTCAATTCAGAAACAGATTTGCGCAGAACTCACAATATTGTGTACGTTTTGGCCTCAGCCTTACCATCTTCAAATACAATTTAGCTGATATGTTTAGATTCTGTCATGACGCTGCACGTCGTATTGAAAGGACCACCATGGCAATGTTTAGACAGACTGGCAGGAATCAATATTGTTATATCACTGATAGGATTACTTGCGATTTTGTATTGATGAAGTGTAAGGAAAAGGCAATGGAACCTTTTGACATATCATAAATAAATAAAATAAATAAATAAATATATTGGGACATATCACACAAATTGAGCTAGCCCCACAGTAAGTTGTGAACTTGTGTCGTGGGATACTGACTCAACGATACTATATTTTATAATATATACTTATATAGATAAACATCCATATATGTATTTTAGAGTTCCGTTCTTTAAAACGCAAAAAAGAAATCCTTACAGGATTTTTATTGTCCGTTGGTTTGTTAAGACGTAATCAAATTACTAGGTCTACTATCCATTAAAGCTGTGAAAAATAAAACTTAAGCTATACGTCATAGCAGGGCCCCAACCATTTAAGGAAAATTTAAAAAACCATAAACTTGAGGATAGAACTAAAATACCTACATGATTATTTTACATGAGTGCTAAGTACAAAGTTCTTATCTAATTATCTAAATACGTATCATTTGTATGTAAAATTTGATTTTAAAACCCCAACTTAAGAAACAATGAAAAATAAGAAGTACCTGTTATTAAAATTGAAACTAAAAGATTTAAACAAATATTCAATTTGGCAATGCTGCCAGCCTTTTGGGCACGATGCCTAGGGGTGAGCAGCTGGAGGGACTGTATGATTTATATTTTTAGGCGTTTAATTTTATTTTTAGTTAGTTTTATTGTTAGAATAGTTAGTTATAATCAGATTAATTTGGCACTTATATCAAATAAAATATTTAACAAATATTTCTCATGACTGTGATCACTCAAGTGTTTTCTTTGGTTCATATACGTATATGAAATCTCATTATAATCTACGTACAATTAAAATTAATTCCAAACTAAAACTAACTATTCTAACAATAAAACTAACTAAAAATAAAATTAAACGCCTAAAAATATAAATCATACAGTCCCTCCAGCTGCTCACCCCTGGGCATCGTGCCCAAAAGGCTGGCAGCATTGCCAAATTGAATGGCAATGCTTATACGCTGAGCTAGGTAGCTTCCAGCCCGTTGGTCACGGGATACCTCAATAAGCTTTTTAGCCAAGAAACTAAAAAGCTTATGGGCTGATGGACCCCACGGACCCAATGTTTCTACCCCAAAAGGCTCAAATATGTAACAAATATTTAATTGAAAACTAAAAAAAAATGCTTCTTTTGTATCATGTTAATAGTACAAATCCTTATATCTCGATACCTCTTGGTACCTAATTATTACTTTAACAAGTTTAATTACCTACTAATAATATTATTTTACATTTTATAGACAAGGTTTATCGCCTAGCGACGCACATAGAGGTACGGAAAATGGAGTTGCCATTTAAAAATTGTGTTAATACAAAATATTCGTCATATTTAATACTCTACAGAATCAAGTTGTCGAAAAATTTTTGAACGCGCTATTTATTTTTGTAAACTTAGATTATATAAAGTCTAGACAGACTCTATTAGCTTGAACGGGTAGAAAAAATTCGTGTTCAACTCATAGACTATGATGCAAACACATACGAGTAGCATAACATGTTCAACAAAATAATGTACTTTGAAATGGTATTTATATCATACATCTAAAAAAAAAGAAAAGAAAAAGGAAAATATACAAAGCCCTTCAGGCGAGTAGACACCCAATACTGTAAAAAAGAGTTTCTTTCAGCGTTTCTTCTCTGCAGTGGTCGATTCCAAAACGCTAGTAGTCTGTAGCTTTTGAACAATAATTAATAATATTAACATTTTTCTTAAGTAAATCATATTTCTAAGTAAATTAGAATAAAGTATTTAAATTATGAAATGACGTTAAAAAGTGCCTGAAAAGGCCCTTTTTTCTGAATAAAATCTTTTAATCTTTAGCTTCCGTTGTGATGATATAAGTTGACATGACGCATTTGCATAGATTATAAAAAAAAACTGCGCCTTCGCATTTGTCACAAAAAGCTGTCAAGCACATGCATTGGAAAATTTACCTCTTTTGAAATATTAAAACAATACACCTATAACGGACTTAAGAGAGTAATAGTAAAAGCTTAAAAAAATAAAATTATATTCATCATCATCATGACCTGGTCCCTTTTAGTCTCCACTGCAGGAGCATGACCCTCTATATGCTGCTAGAGCCAAATATAACCCAGATGTGTTCTGGGCCAGAACACACTCTCCACGCTGGCCGTTACTCTGCTGCGATGCTCCAGGGATTGCAGTGTATAATTGTTTCTCCTCAATACAAGAAATCTAATAGTAAGTTATACGGGAATTTTAATTATATCTTCATCTACAGACCCAGAACGGGCCGCTAGCTCATAAAAACCCCGTAAGCCCATCGGATGTAACCCGTTGTAAATTTTAATCATCGATAAAACAAGAAATTTACGTTTTAAATACATAATTAAGAAATCGATTGATTTGCAACTGTATAATGTAGCTGCTTTTAGTTAACGATTTAGATTGCTAATCAAAATCTTGATGAACTTGAGAAAGAAAATGGCGGGCCTCGAGCCACAACTCTGGGTGAGGATACAAACTTCATACGTGAGTGAGTTAAATAAAAGCTTATAACAAGTAATTTATTAAGAAAATCTAAAAGACCCGACTGACCATTAGCAATATTTACGTCTGGGATGACGGTCAAACATTTTTAAATACTGGACTGGAGATTCGGTTCTCTATTTGGGTTCACAAGATGGTAAATTTTCTGATAAAAAAGGGGTTCAAAATTTTCTGTAACAAATCAAGATATTTTGCCAAAACTACTTTTTGCGTTTCTTCCATGCTGGTCTGAAAAGAATAAACTTAGGACGTACCAGCTCCAACTCAATATCTCATTTATATTAAGCATTAGTGAGAATTACAATTTGGATTTTATAAGCATTGCCTAGTACTTACTAGGTCTTTCACTCAGGCCGTGTGGATCCCAGCAGAATAGAATAGGACCACTCCAAGTATTTCCGTGGATGTCGTAGAAGGCAACGTAGGAAACACAAGCTGAACAAAGATTATTAACATTAAAGAGACATCTCTAACCCCGGCCGGGCGGCGTGTCGAACTATGTCATCCTTCCATCTCATAGGTGGTTTCCCTCGTGATCTCTTATGGGCACGTGGTCTCCACTCGAGCAGTCTCCGCGTCCATCTTCTTCTATCCATCCAAACAATGTGTCCCGCCCATTTCCATTTTCTTTCCGCTATAACTTCTACGCTAAGTAATTATGTTGAAATGAGATAGCTTTACGCACTGGAAAAATAAGAATGATTGCTACACATGTCATACTTAAAATTAATTACGAAATGTGCTCCAATACACAAATCTCATAAATTATTAATTCGTAACAAAATAGATACAAATCTTGTTCTCATAATTTTTTGCCGTCAAATAAAAATGTCAAGGCAGTATATCTGTCAATTTGACAAGTAGAATGTTTGGAACATTACGATGATTGGGAAAAGGCAATGACCTCATGTTCACACTGTTTAGAGTTTAGAATAGGATCACTCCAAGTCTTCCCGTGGATGTCATAGAAGGCGACTTAGGAAACACAAGCTAAACAAAGCTTATAAATTTTATATCAAAGAGACCTCTCCAACCCGCCTGGCCGGCCAGCGTGGGGAGTGTAGGCCACAAGTTTCGAACTTACTTTGGGGCTTGCTCAATCTGTGTGATTTGTCCGTATATATTTATTAATAATTTCATATTAAAATTCATCAAGCCGTCTAGTCGGGCCATATAAAGAAACATACTTGAATACAAAACATTCCTTCTGATGCAGTCGGATAAAAAGTTGTCAACAACTTCATCGACATTACGAAACAATACACTTTTGCTATCACAATATAGTCATGTTAGCATTTGTCGAAATGTCAACTTTCACTGCTGCACCAATTTTCACGCCCTTTCTCTTGAATAAAGACAATGGTATTACAGATAATTGTTATGCCGATGACTAAATGTTGCGTCGCGGTCGTCGTGTGAAATTGGACTTTCGCTAGGTTGTCTATTATCGTACATTTTTGTTCAATGCAAAAAAATACATTTTGTATTACAATTAAAGTTAAAATAATATAGAGAAAGATGTACAGAATATTTGGCAAACAAAGTCCCCATACGTTCATCACCGTCGTATCGGTCAATACTGAAACCAGCCCATCAAAATGAAAATAAAATCCTATGGCAACTCGAAAAAAAAATCATCATTTTCATAAAAAGTGTTCAGCAATTTTCATGATTATTTCATTCATCATTTCAGCCGCAAGAAGCCACTGCTGGACATATGCCTCCCCCAAGGATTTCCAATACGACCGGTTGGAAGGGGCCTGCATCCAGCGCCTTCCTGCGACCCTTATCAGGTCGTCCGACCACCTGGTCGGTGGGTGTCCAACGCTGCGCTTGCCGGTACGTGGTCGCCATTTAAGAACCTTTCTGCCCCATCGGCCATCGGTTCTTCGCGCTATGTGCCCCGCCCACTACCACTTTAAAGAGCTAATCCGCTGGGCTATGTCGGTGACCTTGGTGATTATTTATTTATTTATTATTATAAAAAACAAATTTTGTTATATGCGTTGCTGATGCGTTGAGGGATAACAGTGTTTGCCCCAACATCTTGTTTAAAGAAAACAGCTTTTTTTAATAAGTTAGTCGATAAGTACACATTAATCTTCTTAAATCGAATTAATTTCGATCGATTTACGTTAGTTATTCAATTTGATTTAAGTTATAAATTTTAAAAGATATAATTTTATAAAAATTAGAGGATATTTATGTTAGACATAATAAAACTAACATAAATATCCTTAATTTTTTCGAAATACTATATTTTATTATAACTAACATTAGACTAACCTAGATTTAAAATGTAATAATTGCGTATAGTCAATAGTCAAAAATTTTATTCGTCTTAAGATATTTTAAATATCATTTAGTGAACGTCACTTTACATTCACAATTGGTTTACAATGTTATGTTATGTTTAAATTTATGACCGTAAAATACTCGTATGATTATGGTTTCATAAAGCGTCAAAATGTAACTGCGAACGCACATACAATTGATCATCGTTTCTTAATTAATTTAAAGTAAAAAATAAAGCATCATCAATTGATTTTCTTAGATAGACGTTGTATAATTATAATTGTGTATTTATGACCGTAACATATGATAATGGTTGCATGGAGCGTCAAATCTAGCATCGACGTCGACGCCTTCTCACACGAGATGCAGCAAGTACAGTCAGCCGGATAATCTTTAATTGTTATTAAATGTATTTGTTTATAAATATATTATGTTTGTATGTTATCATCATCATCAATTTTGGGTCCTATACGTATTTCCGAATTTCACTTGACCGGGTCGCTGGTGCCTAAATAAATGCTTGATTTTTGGCGATTTTGCCTAATTATCTTAAGTCCGAGTCACGATTGGCCAAATCAATCTGACGATTGATATTTGCAGTTTTGCTTATTACAGATCAAAATGGTCCTAAAACTAATAAGCTACCTTTAAATTATTTCAAGTGTGACCTTAGGTCGTTCGACCACATGGTCGGTGGGTGTCCTACGCTGCACTGTGCAGGGACGCTGGGAGTTTCCGTTCTGTACGTTAGCACTTATATTAATTCTTTGTTATTGCAATAAAGTGCAGTTTAAGATCGTGTGGCCTCGAGACTGCGAGCATTTTTGTTCATGAGCACATCATTTTGAGCATGTTTTTCTTCTTAGCGTATCAACTCGGGCAAATTATATGTGTTGGTCAGAACTCTGCTACTGCTACAGCGTTATCAATAGCATTTTATAGTTCCCCGCGTGTGCAGGTGGTAGGGCACGCAGGGCATAATAATGATGCCATGGTCTGAGAGGTGGCACCACAAGAACAAGAGATTTCCAAGCTGTAGCCCCACCTGTTCATATTCTCCTTGCTTGGGCTGACTACGTCCAGAGTCTGTTCAAGGACTTCAAAATCAACCAAGGTAGATCATACATAACCAGGGGAAGTGCTCTGATAGCGGCGTCAAGTTCGTCATGGGTTTATTAATGCTCGCTCGGATCAAGATCAATCATATGTAACTGACTGTACTACGAATAAATTAATATTACTACACTCGTGTCCATTGTAAGCAAATTCGAAAAAGCAATTTTTGTCGGCCTGTGATTGACTCGCAACACTACGCCCCGCCCCGTCTTCACACGTCTTGCAATAGTTTCGTCATTGTTATTATTATAATGTTAATTTACGATCAAATATACCTTCGATTTCCTCAGTATTCGATGTTATAAACGTTCGATTAATGAATGCGGAGTCGAACTAATGAGCGCTCGATTTATGAAGCGTTTCTTGAACTTTCGGTATAATCATTTGATGCTTCGATATTTATGTAGATGCCGATTATTAATTAATCATCTATTAAATAATATTATCTATTAAATATTATTTAAAAGATGATTAATTAATAATCGGCAATTAAACCCCATAAAATCTTTTGAGTTGTGACTTCAAGATGGACTTACCTTTTCTTTCAGCGTAGAAATTTGCGGACCTGAAACAGAAAATAAAGAATCGTTATTGGTTTGTGTGTTCAGAACCCCTAAACTCAAAGTTATAATAAATTGCCGGTAAAGGAGCAAAAAATATATAGAGTAGTAAACTCAAAAAATTTCAACATTTCTCATACAAATTGCCGGGCTGGCCAAACAATTTTTGCTATGAAAATGCCATTTTTTTTTCAAATTTTCAGCAGTGGTCTAGTAAGAAAAGTTGTTCATTTTGTTTTATAAAAATATCTTATTGATGAGTCATCATCATCAGGTTTTATTAGTCTCCGCTGCAGGAGTACCAACCTCTCTGTACTACCAGAGCCATATACTAGCCAGAGCAGTCAAAGGATTTGGCCTACACTCTCCACGCTGGCCAGACGGGTTGAAGATGTCTTTTTATGTTTGTTTATAAGCTTTGTTTAGCTTGCGTTTTTGCTAAGTCACCTTCTAAAACCTCCACGGGAAGACTTGGCCTTCACGCCTAAAGTACATAAAAAATCGGTCATAATTACACTATTCACGTAATGAAAATGTTGAGGAACGTTGTTGCACGAACTAAATAGCTATAAAATAAAGACAGCTATGCGTTTCATACTAAAAATGAAGACTTCAAATGACCATAACATACAAATGCCAGAATAATAGGAACACCCACTTTCACTTATTTGGAGTCCAAACAAACCAATTATGTCCACAGAGCCATTTTCTCAATTATCTTGACGTAATCACGCGCAGATGTGAGAATTAAGTTATTAAAAGCATGCAATGTTTAATGGTTTTGGTGGTTATATAAATTGGTGGAAATGGTACAAGGTCGGTGGAATGGGGCTAAATACTCATCAATATTGCCGTGTGGTTCCCGGCTGAGTAGAATATGACCACTCCAGGTCTTCCCGTGGATGTCGTAGAGGGCGACTTAGGAAACACAAGCTAAACAAAGTTTATAAACATCAAAAAGACCTCTCCAGCCCGTTTTAATAGCGAGGAGAGTGTAGGCCAAAACCTCTGACTACTCTGGTTAATATAAAGCTCTGGTAGTACAGAGAGGGTCGTGCTCCTGCAGTGTAGACTAAAAAAGACCTGATGATGATGATGATGATATAGGTCAAAGGATTTTCAATACGACCGGTTGGAAGCGGCCTGCATTCAGCGCACACATAACGTTAACAAACTTAAGTAATATGAACATAAATATAACCTGTTGGTGTACCTAATTGAATAAATAAATAAATAAACTTAAACTTAAATATTTTATTCATCGTAAGGTATTTTAAATTTCGTTTGGTAAACGTCAATTACATATCGGGAACCGGTTCCAATTTCAATTAAAACACCATCTATATTTTCTAATTAGGGTCATGTCATACATGCATCTTGCGCCATAATTCATAACTGTTTATAGGTACCCATCAAACAAAACCAATCACAGTATATTAGGGTTCGATCCCCGGTCAGGGTGATGGAAAGCAATATTTTTCAAATTGGCCTGGGTCTTGGATGTTTATCAATATAAGTATTGTTGAGTTAGTATCTTACGACACAAGTTCACATCTTACTGTGGGGTTCAATATGTGTGATTTGATTATGCCTAGCAGTAAGTGGATGTCGTAGAATGCTACTTAGGAAATAAAAGCTAAACAAAGCTTATAAACATCAAAGAGACCTCTCCAATGTCTGGCCAGCGTGGAGAGCCATATCCTCTGACGGCTTTGGCTAATATGTGGCTCTAGTAGTACAGAGAGGGTCGTGTTCCTTCAGTGGAAACTAAAAGAACCGGATGAGGATTTTTATACGAGGTTGGTAGTCTATTACGTTAGTATTATAATGTCTTTGACAATATAATTAAAAGTAGTTGTGTTAGTAGCCTACGACACAAGTTCACTCATTTTGTGTGATTTGACCCTATTTCTTTATGTTTTTTTTTTTTTATGTCAGAGGACGGCAAACGAGCAAGCGGGTCACCTGATGGTAAGTGATCACCGCTGCCCATGGACTAATGTAACACCAGGGGTATGACAAGAGCGTTGCCGGCCTTTTGTTTTCCCTCCCCAGAGGGGAGGGGGGATGGGCCTCCGGCTCTCTCACTCACCGAACGAAGCATAGAAGCTGCAAAACTTTACTCAAACGTCGATTTTCTGTGAGAGTGTGGTACTTCCCCGGACGAGCCGGCCCATTCATGCTACCAGCTGAAGTGATTTTTGCCGGTAGCGTGGCTCTATCACAACCATTTATTTATGTCCTTGATAACTGGAAGTGTCACTGCAGGTGTAAATATTCGATTGGCCGAAAGTGAGCGTAACCCCATTTTCTCACCACGTGCCCTTAGCACAGAATGGACACGTACAGAAGTGACACGTAGGCGTTGCATTTAAATATTTAAAATCTAAATACGGCTAAACGGCGTGATAATTAACTTTCATTATTCACTTGAAGGGGTGACTCATCCCGTCAAGAGACTAAGCCCATCCCAGGCAATGCGTCTTAGTCAGGGATTCCATCCATTTTGGCGATATTCCTACTCAACGCACCTCTAGATTTGCCTCTTCTTTCAATAATGAAGGAAGAGGCATTAGCAAACCGCTGAGGAATGGTATTTCCTCCCCGAGTCACATCAAATCATTGAGGGATTTTTAAGGCAAGAGTGAAATAGACATTATTAGAGCTTGCGTGTACCCTAGACCTCAT
This sequence comes from Rhodophaea formosa, assembly GCA_963082605.1. Taxonomy (NCBI): domain Eukaryota; kingdom Metazoa; phylum Arthropoda; class Insecta; order Lepidoptera; family Pyralidae; genus Rhodophaea; species Rhodophaea formosa. The sequence goes on from OY720226.1 coordinate 2,980,973, forward strand.
CGTTGCTCCCATCAGGCAAGAAGGCAAGATCAAACGTACTCAATTGGTTCATAACATAAAATTCTTCATCATCTCAGCCACAAGAAGTCCACTGCTGGACATAGGCCTTCCAGTACGACTGGTTGGAAGCGGCCTGCATCCAGCGCCTTCCTGCGACCTTTATCAGGTCGTCCGGCCACCTGGTCGGTGGGTGTCCAATTCTGCGCTTGCCGGTACGTGATCACCATTCACCTTTCTGCCCCATCGGCCACCGGTTCTTCGCATTATGTGTTACATAAAATTACAACAATTTTTTATTATTTTTAATGGTGGGAACCAAACAAAAATTTCATCGTTTTCATACAAATTTTTCGACCGGTCGTGTACTTTGAAAGTGTCAAAAAGAACTTTCGAATTTCCAGCATTAGCTCATAGGAAAAGTTTTTCATGTGAGTCTGCTTCCCCTTTAAATAATTTTCAAGAGTAAAGGAGTTGTTGCAATAATGTATGGGATTATTTTGGCTAGATCATGTGAACCAGCCCTAAAATAGTAGTTTACCAGAAACTTGTAGTATTGGGGTTAGGGAGTCCGGATACTCTATGTTATAAAACTAAAAAATCACACACACGAAGTCGCGGGGGACAAATAGTAATAATTGATTTGTGTATTTCCGTTGCAGTGCAGTGCTGCTTCGTGCGGGTGTACCTTTAATCAATACTTATTAACACATCCATTGAGGAGCCTGGTGGTCCAGTGGGTGTGAGCTCTGAGAGCGCTTACGTATGTTAAGCAACCCCTGGTGCAGTCCCTACTTGGATGGGTGACCGCAAGTGGCATAAAAATATCTCGAGCTCCTCCGTGCTTCGGAAGGCACGTTAAGCCGTTGGTCCCGGCTGTCATCGTTGATGGCAGTCGTTAAGCTATGTCAGATGCCTTAAGGCAGCTTGAAAAATCTGACACCAGTGTTGGCCACTTACACATACGAAAAACAAAACAAACACATCCATTATTTCTACGCTTTTGATTCTAATCTCTGTTAGGTATAGAACTAACTATGAAAACGAACCAGTTAAGTTTTGTGACCAAGTCTTACATCGAGAAAAAATAATGATCTTTTTCATAGTACGTTAAATACCTACTAATCTTTATGTATGGAACAGTTTATATTTTTCTCGATTTCAGGCTTGTTAACAGATCATTAGTTGTTCGTTTTCTATGTTGAGAAGTTCAATACCAAATACATTGTATATTATGGCTCTCCGATAGTTGAAATATTGAATGTGTAAGTTTGTCTGTGGTTTCTACACCTAGTTATTATATGTAACATAACCTACAGTGTACGTGTACATAGATTGTAGAGCACAGAACTTTATAGTACCTTTTGTAGCGCATTATTACACCATAGTTACTATAATTTTATACCATTGTTTGTAATAATAAGTCATGTGTAAATTACATGTGAGCTTATAGATACTACTATTATCTATTTGAAATGAATAGATATATTTATTGAGGTCAATGCTGCGGCCGATCTTAAAATATTTGCTAAATTAATTACAGCATAATGTATCATTTGAGGCAATTTTTGAAGGATGAAGATGGATACCTGGAACATGCTTTGACGAGCTCCGTGGCGCAGCGGTCAACAGGCCAGCCTGCGACACGGGGGTCCCGGGTTCGATCCCCGGTCAGGTCATGATGGAAAACGATCTTTTTCAGAATGACTTGGATTGGAATGGGAATTGGAAATGGGTCTTGGATGTTTATCTATATAAGTATATGTTATAAAATATAGTATCGTTGAGTTAGTATCCTGCGACACAAGTTCACAACTTACTGTGGGGCTAGCTCAATTTGTGTGATATGTCCCTATATATTTATTTATTATTATTTATTCATTTATTATTATTATACTCGTCATGTTGTGAGCCAGAGATTATATAAGTACTAAATCTTACTATGTCTACTTAATGTATAAAACTGAAGAGTTTGTTTGTTTGTTTGATTGAACGCGCTAATCTCGGGCACTACTGGACAGATCTAAACAATTCTTTCACCGTTTGATGAATACGTCATCCCTGAGTACTATAGGCTAGGTATGTACCAAGGGCGAAGTCGGGGCAGACTGCTTGAACTAATTCGCTAGACGCTATACGAGTTTCCGTTCTGTATACGTTTGCATTTCGGTTCTGTACTATTATTAATTCTGTGGTACAGATGCAGTTTTTACTTATTTATTACTTTGCAATCAATTTTCCTATCAAACATTCCAAGATTTATATCTATCGATAGCAAATGTTGCTCAATCCAATCATGTTATAACTAACGACTGAATTACAAACAAAATCAACATACAACAATTATTGTTACGTATTCGAAAGGTGAAACATATACCTGTCTGTCAAATGATATTTGGACATAATGCTTTGATAGGTTCGTTATGTTCTCAAATGACATTACATGACTTACGTTATGACCTTTAGTAATTGCAAACGACTCGCCCCTAGAGTTTTTGGTGGGAAGTCAAGGGGTTCAGTTGTCGTTTGCCTTATACAATTTTGCAAATTGATTTATGTGGACTTTATAATATGAAATTGGTGTAGTTTGGTGTTATAAATGCTCGTGCTAGAGAACAATTTGTGAAATAGTTAAAGTAGACTGTTAAACGGACTCGTATAGATTTGTCGCCAAAATCTCCCACGAGGCTGCCAAAGAACATACGCCATCTTTGATGCCACATACCGTACAACACCGATACTTAGTATCTCATTATACTGGACATTGGCAGAATCACTGAAATCTCGGTGGAAGCCATAATTTAAAAGAAGAAGAAGACTCGCCCCTATTTTATATGTAAAAAAAATATTTACATTATTTTGAACTTTCAGCCAACTGTTTAATCACATACATACATATATACTATCGCGTCTTTATCCCTTGCGGGGTAGATAGAGCCCTGTTTAATCATTTACGTAATATTATGTGCAGTTTGGTATTTGCAAGGCTAAACATTAAAAAAAATGGCTAGAAGAATCATTAGATATTAAACCGGCCAAGTGTGAGTCGGAAGCGCGCATAAGTATCCCAAAATGGCACATTATTTAGATTAACCACACTAAAGTGCCATGTGGTTCCCGGCATAGAAGGATAGGACCACACCAAGTCTTCCCGTGGATGTCATAGAAGGCGACTAAGGCTACACAAACTAAACTAAGCTTATAAACATAAAGATATCTCTCTAACTCATCTGGCCAGCGTGGCGAGTATAGGCCAAATCCTCTGACTGCTCTGGCTAATATATGGCTCTGGTAGTACAGAGAGGGTCGTGCTCCTGCAGTGGTGACTTACAAAGGGATGATAATGATGACGACATTAAAACAGTGAAGCTAAATTTTAGGTCCACTTAAACCATTCTATTTAATAATATTTCACTCAGAAACAACAACAAAAACTAAAGAAAGTGAAATACTTCCTAAACATTAACCTCTTTAAGCTTACGTGGGCGGGTAACACAAGCCTGAATATTAAACATGCAAATTAAAATCAACTCTAATGTGATGACATTAAAGTGCAAAATTGGGCACTTTTGAGTAACTGTACTAAACTGTTGTTGTAAAAAATCAGGTTACTCTTTGTTGTTGTTAAATACGGAAGATTAAACTTAAGTGTCCCACGTAAAGCCGAAATCCCATACTAACGTAGTTTGGTTTTAGTTTTACAACAGTTAAGCCAATCTCAACCAAATTTCGTACATACGACCGATAAACATCAATAGATGTTTATAATAAGATTTCAATTTTAAAAACAATAACTATACAAAATTACAGCGAGTAGAAGTTTCGTATCGAAAACTTCTACTCGCTGTAAGTTTCGTATCGAAAACTTCTACTCACTGTAATTTTGTATAGGTATTGTTTTTAAAATTGAAATCTGATTATAAACATCAATATGCCCTATTTATTTATTTAAACTTTATTGCACAATTTAAAAAAAATGTGTACAAAAGGTGGACTTAATGCCATATGGCATTCTCTCCCAGCCAAACCTTTGGACCAAAAAAAAAATTAAAAATGGGTGGTGGGTGGTGCGATAAAGTGCCAGAATATAAAAAAAACAGTGTCATAATATAAATACGCTAAAAAATAATATAATATAAATCAATATACCAACGTGCAATACAACTAAAAATATACCAACATAAATATAATAAAAATATAACATATAATTAGATACATATCTATAAAAACATAAATATATATAAATATATACATACAGGGGATGATTACTAATCAACGGGAAAGCTAAGAAGAGGAAAAAGACTTTTCTAAAAACCATTTGTGTACAGCCCCTTTGAAAGCAAACCTATTAGGGGCCCTACGGATATTTTCGGGGAGAGAGAGAGAGACCTTACCCGGTCGTATGTACGAAATTTGGTTGAGATTGGCTTAACTGTTGTAAAACTAAAACCAAACTACGTTTGTATGGGATTTCGGCTTTACGTGGGACTCTTAAGCTGCTTTTGATCTCCTTCGTCCCTTCATTTGAGTTTGTTAGGAAATATTTACTAATTGCTATACAAGCCTATGACACTGCGGGAAAGAATAAGAATCCCACCTTCAAAATCGGTCAAGCTGTTTAGGCTACAGGCAATAATGAAATAGACATACATATATACATACAAAAGCGTGAAAAATTATACCCCAGGTCACAGAATTTATAATAGTACATACACATATAAAACTATCACTTCTCTTTTCCTTGAGGGGTAGACAGAGCCTAGGTCTATAAAACCTTAAGGCCACGTTAAGCATGTTGCTGGGGTTGTAGGTGGAGAACGGAATGGGTTGCTAGCCGCATCCTGTTGACATGATTTCTGATTGTTATAGGTAAATAAGAAAGATTAAACTTATGCTTCTTTTGATCTGCTTCCTCCCCTCATTTGAGTTTGTAAGGAAAGATTCACTTATTGACATAGCCTATGACACTCCGGAGAAGAATACTAATCTAATGACACCTTATACTTCAAAATCGGTCTAGCTGTTTAGCCTACAGAAGGAAACTTTGGAACAGACATACAAACGCGTGAAAAATAATACCGTCAGTAGGGTAAAAACACTATCATTTATTAGTAAAGTAAAAAAATAGCACATACATACTATCACGTCTTCTTCCCTTGCGGGGTAGACAGAGCCCAGGTCTATACAACGTAAAGGCCATGATTAGCATGTTGGTGGGCTTGTAGGTGCAGAACGGAATCAAAATAGTAATGCGTTGTTAGCCGCATCGGTTATTGACCTGATTCCTTACGCCCATACCCTCGATCGGCTTTTACGATCTGCGCGGGAAGAGAAGCTGCTGGTACGTTCTACGTTTTTTTCTCCCAGACCAGCGTGGAAGGTCAGATTTTTAAATTTAATTTGATAAATCTTATTTACATACTTAAATTATGTATGTTTATAAGTTTAAGTATTTATATCCGCTATGTAAAACTTTGTTGTATCTTTCTTTGAACAGCTTCTATTCGTGACACCTATTTATTTATTCTCTGTTTACGTTTTCCCAAAGGTTGACTGGGAGAGAATGCATTTAGCATTAAGTCTACCTATTGTAGCTTTTATAGGCTCAATCATCCTCCTTACCTTATCCCATTATCTGGGGTCGGCGCAGTATGACTTATCTTTCTATGTTTCTCTATTTCCCGTCATACTCACTTCCACTCCCGCCACCCTTATGTCCTGCCTTACACATTCTATCCATCTCTTTTTTGGTCTCCTCCTTCCTCGGTTTCCACTTACTTCCATGCTCAGTGCTTTTCTTGTTATATGCTCTATTTTATAGGCTCAATAAAGTTTTTAAATAAAAAAAACTCAAATTAAATTAATTAATTAGGCTTGGCAGTCAGTAGCTTATACATAAACTGCAAGTAACAAAACCAAATATTTAAAAACAAACAAATTATTCCGTAAACTCTTACTAGTTAACGAAATTATGTGAAAGTGAGTCTGTTTGTTCCACTTTCTCGCCTCAACAGTTTAAGCGCCATGACATAGCCAATGGACGTGTACGACTTGCCAATAGGTGAGTAACGTAAAGCCCTGCTGTTCCCGGCAGAGTAGAATAGGACCACTCCAAGTCTTCTCGTGTATGTCGTAGTAGGCGACTAAGGCTATACAAGCTAAACAAAGATATAAACATCAAAGAGACCTCTTCAACCCGTCTGGCCAGCGTGAAGAGTGAAGGCCAAATCCCATGAATGCTCTGGCTAATATATGGCTTTGGTAGTGCAGAGACAGTCGTGCTCCTGCAGTGGAGACTAACGACGACCTGTTGATGATGATGATGATGAATTGTTAAGGCCGCACACTAGGCACAGTAGCGACGCCAATCGTTTTATTCCTAATACTTTACAAATAGAAAGAAATTCAAGAATGTAAATCATATAAGCACTAGTAAATAACCTGAAGTATTTTTGGAATCATGTTTAATATTATCAGAATCAGTGAGAATTATGAGCTTATATCATTTACATTCTTCAATTTCTTTCTATTTGTAAAGTATTAGGAATAAAATGATTGGCGTCGCTACTGTGCCTAGGGTGCCCCCTTAAGGGATTATTATATAAGAACCAATTATTTTTGAGTACTGTGTGTTTATATCAGGTCAAGTCAAGATGGAAAATGATCTTTTTCAGATTGACCTGGATCTTGGATGTTTATCTATATAAGTATCTATTATAAAATATAGTATCGTTGAGTTAGTACCCCATAACACAAGTCTCGAACTTACTTTGGGGCTGGCTCAATCTATGTTATTTGTCCGTATATATTTATTTATGTATATCAGGAAGTATTTGTTGGTACAAACTGATTGGAATTCATAACAAAGGCATGTCTCTGGTTAATTCCCAGACTAGTTCGCCCACGCGGGTTCGTTTATGGTCCTTACGCGGTGCCGCTTGTACAGGGTCACGTTGTATGTGTGTTTACGACTGATTATAGTTTTAGATAAATAAATATAATTACATACATACTGTCACGTCTTCATCCCTTGCGGGGTAGAGTTTAGTTTATAAATAATTTAGATTTTTTGATTTAAAAGCTAAATCCACGTTTAGCATGTTGGTGGGCTTGTAGGTGATAACGGAATTAAAATGATGATGGGTTGCTAGCCGCATCGCCTATTGACATGATTCCTGACGCCCATTCCATTCATCATGACCTGCCGTGGGATAAACCCGGGACCTATCGTGCAGTAGGCTGGCGGCGTGTTATTAACTGAGCCACGGAGGCTGTCAAGATACCACGTCTTTATCCTTTACGGATTAGTCTGACTTAAGTAATGGTACATACATACATACAATCACGCCTCTTTCCCATGGAGAGGCAGACACCAAGGACCTCCACTTGCTCCCATCCTTACAAAACTCTCTCGCTTCATCTACACTACATCCATCACTCTTTTCATACATCTTCGCCGGTTTCGGGTACTTACTCCTGACTTGCCCTTGATAATGGTAACAAAGATATGAAAACATAAACCGAATTTATCCTCTTTTGAAGTAGGTTAAAAAGAGGTTAGACTCATTATACATGGCGAAATTTTGATCGTTCTGGACCCTTAAAGGGGTGATTCAGCCCGTCGATATGAACCATTTTTCCTATGGGACCAATGCTGGAAACTCATATTTTATTTCGACATTTTCATACAAAAGTGTTCAGCCGCCCGGGCAATTTGTATAGGAATGTCGAATTTTTTTTCAAGTTTCTCGTACAGCATTTGTCCCATAGGAAAAGTTGTTTATATTGACAGACTGAATCACCCCTTTAATGGTCCGAAACGATCAAAACTTCGCCATGTATAGATAGTCTCTCTTCTATCGAATATCATATCAAAATAACTAGTATTTAATACCATAACCAGTTTCGAGATAAAAGATTAGCCCCGATCCATCGAAATTTCTACAGCAATCAATCAATAAGACTTTGTTTTAAATTCTTTTGTTTGAAAGCGGTGGACTGGTTAAGTGACATCGTGATGGTGTGGGCCTTGATGGGACGGTGGCTTACTATTAAATCTCGATTGATTAGTTATGTCTAAAGAGAACAGTAGGTTCGGTGAGCAACAAAAAAGAGAAATTAAATATGAGAACGAACCTAGTGCCGTACCCAAAGGGTGAAAAAGTCCGTCTGTCTGTCCGCCACCAGGCTGGATCTCATGGACAGTGATAGCTAGACAGATAAAACACACAGTAATAAATGTTGACTGACTTTGGTTAGAAAATAGTTTAATAAGTTAGTCCGGTAATAAAGTTAGTCCTTTTTTTATAATAAGACGGTATGAGTTTAAAATAGGTTTCTGATCTTTACCTGACCCTTCGACGTCAACAACCAGCGTTAAACTCTTGAAATACGATATGGTAAGCTGTTAATAATTTAATATTAATATCGCAACATTAATTCCAGTATGCACAGCAAAACCAACGTTGACAGTAATCCTAACAGAAACCAATACAAAATTTATTCAATATTGTACAATTACTTACAATATTTAGCATTAGAAATACTTAACCCTTAAAATATTGGTGATAAAATATTAACATAGAACTGCTTTGAACTGCATTGTGTCATAAAATATAAGTAATACAGAAATGAAGCTAAAAGCAGTAGCGAAGAAGTATCCACTTTTTATCCTGTGAATTTTGAAATACAAAATGCTACTTTTGGGCAAAAAAGTCAAAACTTAAAGCAAGGAGTTTTACTTTGTACTTTATGTGTATTTCTACTAAATAATGGTTGAGCTCAGCGATGGCTGATCCACAGGTCACCTCGTGAACGGGTGCTGTCAGGGGGGACTGGTCTGCTCGGCCTCTTTGAGACTACTTTAAGTATCATATGTCGTTTATTATCTTTGCACACTAGATCGTTAACATAAACATGTTCCAAAAATAATAACAGAAACTGTAACATGAAAACAGAAAAAAGAAAGAAAAAGACAATAAGGAATAAATATTCGTAATCATATAAAGCCCTTCAGGCGAGTAGGCGACCAAAACTGTTGATAAGAGTTTCTTTCGGCGTTTCTTCTCTGCAGTGGTCGGTTCCGAAACGCTAGTAGTCTGTAGCTTTTGAACAATTAATAAATACATATATCTAATGAGATAATTTTAAATATGATATGATGTGAAAAAGTGCCTGCAAAGGCCTATTTTCTGAATAAACGTTTTGATTTTTGATTTTGATTTAATAGAGAAAAATAAATGTATTGAATTATACGACATCATTTAGCAAGCTTGTCATAGTTTGTGTATTGGTTTGGACTGACATAATCATAATTAAACTTATCTTACGCAACAGACTGCATTACAAGTATTTTAATGCAATAAATACTTGTGAACCCTAAGTTTCACGATGATTACAAACAAAATTTCAATGAGACAGGTCGTAGGAGATGCTCTGCAATAATTTTTTGAATATATATATTTTATGTTCTAAGTGTATGTAATACAGTACTTGTGACATCGAAACTTGCATCGCAATGATGTATTTTACAGACTAGGCTTGTTCTTATGCCAATCACAATTGCTCAATTTATTTTATGGTAATTGCTAATGATAAAGTCGTATGATGCTTGTAGTCAGTAAGCTGGCTATTATAGTCATTGGTTCATTACTAGCACTCAGCTTCGTCTCGTGCCTATAAACACCTCTTATAAATTATCCAGCTTACCATACTCCCATCATCTTTCTTTATCCTGTTCATTTAGAAACTTTGATAAATGTATTGTTTCATCATCATCAGGTCTTTCTAGTCTCCACTGCAGGAGCACGACCCAATGTATTGTTTAGATGAAAAGATTCCGTGTTTTAGAAAGTATTTTAGGTATTATTCTGTATCTAAACAAAATATTATCGTCTGCCATTATTTTAACATCCTGGTATGAAACAGTTGCATCATACTTAATGTACTATTATTTCTACACTTTCATTATTTTGTCACTATCGAGAAACCAGTGAGTAGGTTAGACGCGATTACTCTCCGAGTTTATGAACCGTCCCTGAGGATCAGATCATTTGCATAGCTATGCGTCGGTTAGGAAATTTGGAGCAAGCCTTCTGGTTGAAATAGCTTGTTAATAAGAGAAATTACTGGGTGCCCAGTAGTGTATAGAAGATATCTATAAGGACATATCACACAAATTGAGCAAATATCACACTAGCCGTGTAGTTCCCGGCAGAGTAGAATAGGACCACTCCAAGTCTTCCCGTGGATGTCGTAGAAGCGACTTAGGAAACACAAGCTGAACAAAGCTTATAAACATCAAGGAATATATCTCCAACCCGTGGAGAGAATAGGGCAAATGATCTGACTGCTCTGGATAATATATGGCTCTGGTAGTATAGAGAGGGTCGTGCTCCTGCAGTGGAGACCAAAAGACTTGATCATGATGATGAAGGAGAAACTACTGGGTGTCTTATAGGGTAAAGTAGATCGCTAATCGATTACATCTGTGGCTCAGTAGCACCACAACTTTAAAACGCAGGGTCCCAAGATTGATACCCGGGCAGGTCCTGATGGAAAACTACACTTTTCAGATTGGCCTGGGTCTTGAATGATAATCTATGATAGTATCTATTATATAAAAGGAAAAGTTCCCACTTCATACAAAATTGTATATTATCGAGCAGAATGTATGAAACACCAGTTTTTTTTTGTTAAAAAAAGTGTTTTTAGCGAAACTTGTTTGGTTTCATGGTCTGAACACGTGGTTAAAATATAGTTCAAGGGTTCGAAATCACCCGATATAGAAGCACGCACTGTCGTAGCGGTTATTCCACACAAAAATCGTTCGAAGACGAGTGACACACGTTCAAAATAGTACCCCCGAGCATGGCCTGGACGTATGGGAACCTTTATGCTATCAAAGACAATATAATATTAGTCTTTGATGCTATTAAATAGGATAATCTAATATAGGTCTTTTATGCTATTAAATAGAAGTAACTTTAATTAGCACACTATGGATTTGGTCCAGCAAAGCAACATTTCTACCGAATTTTCAAACTAGTCTGTCCACAACTACTCCAAATAAACAAATCGATCACAAAATCAGCGTCAAACGGCTTGTGAAATGAATTATTACTCAAACTGACACACTTTGATAACGCTGTTA